>FMBT01000311.1:0-506722 GCA_900095095.1 Fragilariopsis cylindrus CCMP1102
TCACGACTCAACCTATACACTGAACCAAGAACTGAACCAACCACAATGAAAAATAGTGATACCCTCATCAACCATGAGGGTCTACAGCAGCGAAAAGAAGAGATAGACAAAGTCAGTATTGGGACGTACATACTTAAATATTGGATTGGAGTACCGTACAGAGGAATTGTAATGAACAATACAGGCAAATACTACAAAATACTATACGAAGATCATGACGAAGAAGAACTTAACCATACAGAGGTAATACAATATGAGAAAAAGTACAGAGGAGAGGGAAGAATGACAAAAGAAGTAGGAAGACGAATGAGACTTACAAAACCGTTAGGGGACTGGATCGTACAAGCTAATGATTCTGAGAGGCTGTGGCCATTCTATTATTCAGAAGAAACAGACGTACTATACAGGAGTTACAGAAAAGAATGGCACACCAATGGAGAATACTACTATGACTGCCATAAAATAGCAGACAACGATACATACAACTACAAACCCGATGGAAATGTGGAAAGACTACCGAAAGATGCAACACCAACAGACGTGATGGACACTGAAGACGGATGGAGAATATCAGAACACCACTCAATAAGACAACAAGAAGAACAATGCGTGGAGAGCAAAACGATAATACAATATCTACAGTCACAAGAAGAACATGTGTCACAGTACTATGCAGAAATAAACTTTCTAACAACACCATTTGAAGTTTACGAACTCATCAAATCACCAAGAAAATACAACATAGCGACCGATGGAGGAGCAATACCACTCAAAGGATCTCTGGGATTTGTTGTTGCCAATGAAGATGGAACAGTACTATTATCTTGCTACGGACAACCATCAGGAAATGACCCACTATCATTCAGATCTGAAATATGTGCACTACTAGCAGCAGCAAAGCTACTACAATTGATAACAGAATACTATGACAACCAAATACAATGTGAAGAGCCGGCAAGAGGAAAAATACAGGTATACACAGACAGCCTAAGTATGATAAAGAAATTAGAAGCATATGATGAATATCCAACAGCTCACCTAAAGACAGTACTTAACTCAGAGTGGGATGTCCTTTCAGCATTAAGTAGGACCCTGAAGAAATTCAGAACGTATCCAAAACTAAGCTGGGTAAAGAGTCACCAAGATGATATGGTTTTTGATAAGAAAACAATGCCACTGGATGCCTATCTAAACTCAGAAGCAGATGAATTAGCAACGATAGGACTGAAGCGACTACAAGAAAAACCTATTGTACCACTGGATCCAAACACATGTGTACAATTCCACATAGAAGGGAGAACAATAACAAGAAACTTCAAAAACACAGTGAGAGAAATAATACAACTGACACCACTAAGGAAATTCTACTGCATCAGATTCAAATGGAGTGACAATATATTCGATCTAATTGATTGGGATATATTCCGACCAGTCTACAAGAAACGCCTATCAACACAAGGAATAGCATGGATGCATAAATTTTGCATAAAGAAACTTCCAACAGGAGAAAGAGTACACAAAAGAGACCACTTCCATGAAAAGAGATGCGCGTCATGTTTGGATGATGAAGATGATGACCACATCCTCCAGTGTGTTCACAGAAGAAGCGTAAGAAAGAAGGTTGTCAATCAAATAAATGTACTGCGCAAAACAGTGGACAAGAACTTGTGTGACATACTACAGGAAGGTTTAATGGCTTACTTCAAAGGGGACTGCATGTCCAACACCATGTTCAGAATAAGAGGGGGGAAAGGCATGGAAAGGTACAAAAACTTAATAGATGAACAAACAGTAATAGGATGGGACAATCTGTTAAGAGGAAAATTTTCAAAGGAGTGGAGAATACAACAGAAAGCATATAAGACAAGACTACGCCTAGTAGATCCAATTGAGTATGATAGGATGAAAAGACAGAAGAAAAGACAACAAGAGCAACACAATGATGCAAACAACAACAACAAAACAACCAAAAGCAAAAATAAAACAGAAGAATTTCATGGTTTCTTTCAGTCAATAGTACCAATAATATTAGAAATGTGGACAGATAGGTGCATTGACAGAAATACACCAGTATTAGGGGGGAGAATAGTAGCAGAATATGAATCTCTATGCAAGAGAATAACTCATCTGTATACATTAAGAGAAATGGTATTGCCAGAAGATGAAATTAAAATATATGATGAAACACTACTATCAAAACTTGCAGACACAAACCAACAATTGAAAAAGTGGATCAACAGATGGAGACCAGTAATAGATCACAGCATGAAAAGAGTGAAAGAACTAGCACAAGACAACAGTATACCGATATGGCAACACTTCACTGCAAACAAACCAGCAAAGACCAAGGTATCAAGGAAAACAACAAAGCAATCGAAACCAAAGAAATATTCCAATAATCCATTGACAAATGTGTACACCAGATTAAAGAAGAAGAGATCATCAAGTAGAGTACTTCCAGTAATCAAGAAAATCAAACATAAGGTTAATCATTTGATATCATCATTGTACAACAAATTGGGAAAGAAGAGATCAACTAGCAGAGAGCAAACAGCATTGGAGGTGGGAAAGCAGATCATTGATGACAGATTTGGAGATGAACCTAAGTAATAAATAAATGTAGAATAAATTTGGCGGGTAGATTGTTGACTTTCTGTCTTTCTAAGACCTTAAGGAGCAAAGCTGCAGCTATTAAATAATAAATTATATGAACATCAGCGTGGGGTGCACAAACATGGTGCCATATACGCAGTAGTATAGTCAATCTATTAGGTCGAATATCTCGGAAGACTATCGTCAAAAGATTCTAGCTACGTTTTAAAAATAGGAAATGTCAGGATTCGTTTTGCTTATGTTAAAATATGGATTATTTGGTATGTTTAAATATATAGTTATGTGTAAAGTATGTATAATGTACAGAGATATATTCTTAAAAAGTATCGTATCGCATCATATATATCATTTGGAAGTCGGAACCCATCCTTGAGACAAATGATGATAATGATGATTATGGAGAATGAAAGAGATAAAAGTAAAAACTACCACGATAGTAGATTTTTTTTGTTTATGCCAACATTATTGAAGCAGCGAATGTCATAACAAGAGCAGCGGTAGAGAACGCAACGGTGTTCCCTGCACTGACAGAGAGAACAGGATCGGATATGTCAATATCTTCGGGGGTTGATGAGACCCAGTCATTATCTTTCGAGATGATCGAGATTTCAACTGGATCTGATGAGTCGGTGGAGGTATCTTCCGAGATATCAACAGAAGTATCTTGTTCTGTTTCAACTGGATCTTCCATTGGTGCTCCTTGTGCGATACAGGAATTGTCTTTAACAAAGTTCAAATATACGGCAACATCTTCTTCGCTATCAGCAGCATCGAAGTTGTATGCAACCTTCATGATATCATCGAATGTACCAACATCGACACCCGATGGTGAAAGATGTCCAGCTCTAGAATCCTTTACGGTAGTATCACCATCCATAGAGAAATTGTAAACGTAACAATAGTCCATCATATCGTCCGCATTGTGTGACCCCCATGCTGTGTATGAACGGTATTCTATTGTACAATCAGAACAGGTATTGTCTGTACATTTATGCCAATGTTCATATACCTTATCGGTATCACATGAAACAACATCCATTTTGGAATAGGCAGGTTCTGTTGTTAAACCATCCGCACTTGTTATAGTATCGACAACACAGAATGAACCCATATCAAGCATAGTGATCTTATCGATTAAACCATCGTATAACGTTGTTCCATCACAATCATCTTGGTATTGAGTAAAGGCAATGGGGGGCGAGAACTCAACAGAATGATCTTCCATAGCGGAAACAGATCCGACGATGGCGGTGGTGGCGATTAATGCAGTGGTGGTAGTAGAGAATTTCATGATAATTTATTTAGATTTGGTATCTTTGGGAGAGGAATTATGATTTATATGAAAGTTGGATGAGTATTGAGAAGAAGTTGCTTGGTGCACCTGTTTCGATTTGATTTTATGTGACAGTCATGTGAAGAATCTTGAAACATTTTCTTGTATCAAATCCTTCTTGATATGGCAGAGGCGATGGTTCACGCGATTATACGTAAGTTTCACTTGTGTTTCGCATACGGAAGCAAGGTGCTCGATGTTCGTTCGTTCAAAATTTGCAAAATCATTGGTAGTATCATACCGTTGGGTCAGATTTGAGTCCGGCAACTTCCTTAGATTTGGAAAGATTCGAATCATATAGCTCTTATAAAATACAGCCTTGAAAAAGGCTTATCAATTATTTCAGCGCGAAATTTTATTTCTTCCCGTAAAGGAAACATTTTACGTTTTACGCGACTTAAGTACTCGACGACTCGACTCAACGTCACGAATGGAACCATTGGATTTTTCCTCCAAGTGAACCTCAAGCAACGCACTTGTTCCTCACGAAGCGTAACATGCAGTAAGACACGAGTAACTAGGGACTGATCAATACATGCGAGTATTGCTGTAGTATGATTACGGTAATTACCAGCTATGGAATACAACTATTACTGTACGGTAGAATATCATCTCCTAGGAGCGAATCGCATCCGTGACTGAAGGGATCCAGTCCCGGTACAAATACATTCTCAATTCTCTTGCACATCTCGTCTCATGACCAATCAAAATAATAATATCTCTTTGATGTGATGAAGAAGCAAGGATTTTCTCTTTCTTTGATGTTCCGTCACTCATCACTCAAGCGTACTTTTAGCTAAACTCGAAAAACGAGGGGTCTACAATCACTGAACGATGTCATCATCATCACAAAACGAGAACAATGAATAATGATGAAACAAACAACAACACCGTAGTCGCGAAGAATCCAGCGGTAGCTGAGAAGGCTGTACCAGTAGTATCGGCGATGTTGGCAGCAGTGTCAATCGACGATACTACATCTAGTACGGTGGCTGATGCTGAGACAGAGACTGTTACAACGAAACCGAAGAAGAAGAAGACTGGTGTACGAAGAATTATTCGTAAAAAGAAAAAAGGACGAAGAGATGGCGACGATGATACTGATGGTATTGATCCTGTACTATTAGAAAAAGTAATGACGGAATCGAATTTACCACAAGCCTATTCATTTGAAATTTCCAAGACTGTGAAACGCATCAATCAGATTTTACAATTGAAAATCGAGAAACAAAAACAACAAAATCTAACTGAAAATGAGACAAAAGATAATACAAGTACAAGTACAAATAGTAGTACAAGTGTACATATTGCATTACAAATGCCAGAAGGATTATTATTATATGCCACAGTATTATCGGATGTATTACAAAGATTAGTGATTGCCACCAACATTACTACATTAACAACACAAAGTACTGGTAATAATGAACAATTATTAACTGTCTCCGTATTAGGAGATGTGACATACGGTGCCTGTTGTGTCGATGATTTAGGTGCACGTGCCTTAGGATGTGATTTACTCGTCCATTATGGACATTCGTGTTTAGTACCAATTCAACATACGGTCATACCCTGTTTATATGTCTTTGTGGAAATTACGATTGATGTACCACATTTAGTAGAATGTTTTCATCAAACTATACTGAAAGAACAGAAGAATAGTAAGAGTAAACCAAATAATAAGAACAATATAATTGTATACCTGTTGGGAACAATCCAATTTCGTCATGCATTAATGGAAGCACGTCGTTTATTAAGAGATGATGAACGATATTTATATAATGTATCAATACCACAAGCAAAACCATTATCACCTGGTGAAGTTTTAGGTTGTACATCACCAGTATTAACAAAAACAACAACAATATCTGGCGGCGATGATGAACAAGAACCAATTCAAACTCAAATTGTTTTATTTATTGCCGATGGACGATTTCATTTAGAATCCACAATGATATCCAATCCACATATACATAAATTTTATCGATATGATCCATACCCAAAAAAATTAACAGAAGAAACTTATAATAATAAACAAATGAAAACATTACGGTATAATGCTATATTAAAAGCAAAGAAAGCTATTGCAGTAAAAAGTAATAACAATACAACAAGTACTTGTGTATTTGGTATAATATTAGGTACATTAGGCCGGCAAGGCAATCCCGCATTATTAACAAAGATACAAACTCAATTAACCATACGGAATATCAAATCATTTGTAATGTTAGCATCGGAAATAACACCTATCAAATTAGCATTATTTAAATCGAAAATATCGGTATGGATACAAATTGCCTGTCCACGTTTATCAGTGGATTGGGGTCATCATTTATCTGGATCGTCGAGTATACCGGTATTAAATCCATATGAATTATTTGTGACATTAGATATTGTACAATGGAGAGGTAGTATTGATAATAATGATAATGATGAAGGTAACGAAGGTAACAACGAAAATGACCAAGAAGATGATCAATCCTATCCAATGGACTACTATAGTCAAGATGGTGGTCCATGGAGTAATTATGGTGATGTTGATAATAAAAATAGACAATATACAAAAGAAGAAACAACAATATCAGGAACAGCTTAAGCTTAATAATAATGGTTTATATACGAGTATGGCATGTCATGACGTCGGGTAATGGATGATGTGATGAGATGAACTCAAGACGAAACTACTTTTGTTTCTCTTTTCTCAGGTAAGTACGTGTTATCTTTTTACCTACCTCTATCGTTATTGTTATTGGTCACGTTCCGATTCTCGTTTCGTTTCGTATGAGCTGCTGCTTTGCTTGCTCTGTCTGCACATAATAAATATCGATCGGAGGAGTCTTTCTGTCTGTTATGCATATAACATGCATATACTTTTACATGCGTGAATCTCATTTGAGGCCCCGAAGTTTTCAATCTTTGGTTCTCTTCCATATTTGCGCAATATCAAACATAATAAACCCATGTTCACTTTATCCAAACTTTTGCGAAATTTATATGAAAAAGAAAGTTATTTTCTTTTTCCTACCACCGTGTTTGGACCATTCTATTGGGTACAATTCTTTTCTTCATATTTTACTTAATTATTTATGTATATCGATTCATTTCTTTCTCAGACTCACCTGATAATGTATTTTCCGTTTTTCTTGTTATTGTTCTTGTTTTATGATATGCAATTGAATCGATAGTGGCCTACTAGACATGATTGCAATATCCTAAGAAGAATAAAGGATGGAATTATTCGGCTACTCTATTGACACGAAGAAGGCCTCCAATTAGGTAGAGATGGAAGGGGGTCATCGGCCATATAGTCTGCCCGTTTCGTCGTGGATGATCGATTCACATGACCGCATTTGTACCTAAAGTAAATGGGTATAGCGGAATGAACGAGCCGAGGCATCACCCTCCGTTGCTTTATCGGTCCGTGGTAACCGTCGTAACCGAACGAATGAGGATCCTCGTCCGGATAAGGGTTGGGTGGGGTTAAAGTGAAACAGTCGAAAGTGCTGTGCCTACAGCCTTACTATTCATCTCCGAGCCTGGTAGATATAATTGAACAATTTACCGCCTCAAGAATCTTTGGGAGTTTTTGATTTATTATTAGCACAAGACGCTACTGTATATTATAATCACACGCATCATCCTACGTTCATGGTGATCCTCCTCGAATAATATGCTAGCAGTATGTTAGTCATGCGTTGGTATTGCAAAAGACGAAGGAGAATTCAATCGTCTACTACTACTTACCTACAATAAATTAAATTATAGTTGTAAATGTTGACGACAATACTACTTTCAGTTTAAGTTTTTCTTTTCTCCTTTAAGTTACTAGGTCGTTTACGTAAAAGCTAGCTAGATATTTCATTTTCCCCTTGATTTTAACTTGTGGTGTGGAAATTAAAAAGATCCCATGTCCAACGCGGTGAAGCTACAGTACAGTAAAGCAAGCAAGTGAATGGAGTCGAGTAGGCGCACTTTTTTTTGCGTGATTATGCATGTATGAAAGAATTGAATATCGATCTTTTCAATCCCGTGCCATCAGTTTCGACGATGGCGTGTGTGTTGTGTAATTTTATCGAAATAACGATAGAGCATGACCGAAGATTGCTAACTTTTATTTTAAGGTTTCGCTCGGCTTCTTTGATTAAAATGAGACAACTTTTTACTAGTAGCTCTGCTGTTTCTTTTCTATAATGTCATAATATGGTACTCGTCTCGTCTCGTCTCGTCTCATGGTAGTAAGCAAGCAGATAGTAGAACAAATCGGAATAATAGCAATAATAATAAATAATGAGTAGCAACATCACCGCTGCTGCTGCTGCCGAAGCTTGTCGAGTTGTCGCATTCACAGAATGGGTTACATCAAACTCTACATCGTTACAGGGAGAATTTGCGGTGGAAAAATTACAATCTATACAGCAAACGAATGAATTGTTTGCAATTGCTGAAGCAAAATGTGAAGGATATATCAAGGCTTATAATATTGCAGCAGGAAGGACATGTATATTACAACAGCAGTGGTCATCGTCATCGTCATCGTCGTCATCTGATGACAACTTGACAAATAATGTTACTTATACTGAATTTTGGGAGGGTGAAGGGGCAAATATGGATGGTTCCTATACTTTAGCAGCAATTCTTGCTTATACTGATGATTTTACATCCATTGCAAAATTAAATTTATGTGCCAATGATTGTTATGTATCTGAAGCCGGAGAACCTGGATGTTTATTTGGTCAATCAGTTATACCCCTCATTGGACAAATATCACAAAGTCATGTCTGTTCTGTTGACTGGTCTGGAATGGACAATGCATGGAATGAATTACAAGTATGTGCTGCTAGAGCTGTTTTTAATAGTAACAATCATTACGATGACATTGAAAATGTAAATCAAGATGCTATGGTAAATAGTTACCAAGAGCAAAGAGATAAAGCAGTTGCGTGTGCAATCAAGGCTTGTAGTAATCCTACTAAATCCGAATCCACGCGATTGACTCCACCAGGAGGAAGAAGAGGAGGAGTTGTAATCATTGCATCAACATTGATGATGCTTTTTCTCTTGACGCACACATAATATCTTGGTGGTATGATATGGTAGTATAATATAAATGAAAAGTCAATAGTATCATCAGCATCGGTTATTTGAATGCGGTAATGCAGACAATAGATAGCACTTAATTTACATAGAAAAAACATTTACCTAATACTGTGCCGAACATAGAAGATGGAAGATCGTATTGCAATAAGAGAGATGATTATCTACAAAGTTGACTTCGTAGTACTAGTGGTACAGTCCCAAGTACGACAGCAATTGATGTTGATGATGATGCTGCTTGCTACTTATATTAAATGCCTATGCTACTAATTGGTGTGTATGTAATGCTAGCTACTTTTTTGTTTTTTGTTAATAGTGCGATGATCTATTTTGTGAGTCGATTTCATTATTACATTCATTCTCTTATATTCTCTCTCAGCTTACTTACTTGCTTGCTTGATTGTGTATTACTAACTTGTTCAAAGAATTTTCTCACAAATATACGTTGTGATTCCGTCTGTGGTGATCGTTGTAATCCAATTGGCATCTGACAAGATCCTAATCGTGAATCATATCCTTCTTGTACAATATCAAAAATCATTTCAACATTCACTGTACCACCATCATCATTCACCACCACTGTATCATCATCAGTAATAGTACTATTATTATTATCAGCAAATGCTAATAAAGTTAGTAGACAACACGCTGTTAATCCTGCACGACCTCGACCACCCCAACAATGTATATATACCATGTTTTCATGGTTGGAATCCAGTACATTGAGTATTTTCCATAATAATAGTCGTAGATCTTTTGAATTAGATGGTACCGATAAATCTTCAATCGGATGATGGATATATTGAACTTGTGGTAGTGGTAGTGGTTGTCGTGGTCGTGTTATTTTTTCTGTAACTGCTTTATCGGATTCATTATCATCATTATTATTCTGACTTATTATCACTGATTCTATTTCAGGTAAATAATGTGAGAATGGATTCGGCCATTCTTGTTGTTGTCTAGACGACGACGTACTTTCTAAATCATCATCGTTTTTTAGATATATTTTACCATTATTTCTATTCCATGTTTCTTTATCATCTTGTGGTGGCAATTCAGATTGTAATGATACAAAACAAATTGTTGTTGTATTACCATTATTCTTATTCTCATTCTTATTATTAAACGATGATGGTGCAATTAGTATATTCCGTATATGCTCACGTGTCTCTTCTATAGTTGGTGTCGTTTGTTCTGGTACTGTACCAGGATATTGTCCGACCATAATTTTACCTGGAATAATCCAATTTGAAAATCCTCTTATTGATTTATTCTTTCTATTCTCCTTCTTATTATCGCATTCAATATTTTTTCTGGTTGTTTTTTCACTTGCATCATACGATGAAGAAAAAAATAGATTGGATTTATAATCATTGTTTCCACCGGTATTTTCGAGTAAGAAGGAAAGTGATGACGATGACGACGGCGATGACGAAGAAGAAGAATGCGATGTTGTTGTTTTCTTCCATTTGGAACGAACCGAAGTAGCCTTCTGTAATAGTTTATCGAAACCAATTTCATCATTATTAATATTATCATAATATCCATCCTTTACTGATCCAAATAATGAGAATTTATTAGAGGAAAATAGTGATGACGTAATACTTGTAGTCGAATAATACCGGTAATAGTTCTGCTGATTTTGTTGTTGTAACAGTTTCCGTTGTTGTCGTCCAGGATTTCTTATGATGGTCGAAGACGTCGTCCTCGCTGATGATGCCGACGACTGAAACTGAAACTGAAACGCAGTAGCATCAGCTATTAGATTATTGAAAGTGGTCAAAGATGTTGCAGCACCAACAGCAACGGCAGTCGTTGTCTTCATCAGTAGAGTAATTTTTGATCTCATTATCTATTATAGGGATAATATCATACAAATTTATATACATATCGTCTGCAAATGCAAGCAAGAACGATATCCTTCATTGCCTAGTAGAGAGAGAGAGAGAGAGAGAGAGAGAGAGACCTTCCCGGAATAAAATGATGTGTCGTAACAGTCGATGATAGTTTGTTTGTTCAATTTTATTCAACTCGAAAGATGGCCCTGGGTACATACTAAGTCCTTTATATCGATGATAGCGAAGGTGTGCATAATCCGTCTCGAAAAGATGTCGCACTAAGTTAGTGCTTCATTTAGCATTGGGCTAGGATATTTTAAATTTAAATTTTTTTGCTTGTTCTCTTTTGTGAAGGACTCACTCACTCTCGCTCAGTAATTCTTCTTTTTCCCTTTCATTTCAAAACTTCATTTCACTTCTGCTTTTATGTTGTTGTTGTTGTGCTTGAGCCTGCTATCTATATGGTGTCAACACAACACAACACAACACAACTTGACTTGATGCATCTCCTACTTGTTCTTACGCAAAACCCGAGGTCGGAAGCAAGTAGTAATCTACAGACACAAACAAAAGAAAACATCTCAAGGAGTTAATTTATGTTGTGCAATCGATTTAGTTGTGCATATGCAATCGATCGAGAAAAAGAAAGAAAAAGATAGATATGTTAATTAAGAAAGAAAGATACTAGATATAGAAAAAGAATAATAACAGTACATTATACCTATTATGTCCACAACGATCAAAGTTACGACAACACCGACGTCGCTGTCGACGTCAGCGGATCCGAGTAAGAAAAATACAAGAATAAGTAAAAGCAGCTCTCTACTTCGTGGTTCGTGTGTTATCTTTTTCACCATCATTATTGCCGTCTTCGTCGTCATCGTCGTGTCCGTTGTGACTTTGACAACATTCGAATTCAGTAGCAGTATCAGTAGCAGTATTGATGTTGATGTTGATGTTGATGTTGATTTTATTCGACTTTCCAACAATACGACAACGACAACGACAACGACCAACACTGTAATTAATCCAAGATCATTAATTGTTGGTGGAACACCAGTCTATGAATATAACAACAACAATAACGAGGACGACGATGATGATAGTAACAATGATAACAATAACGAGGACGACGATGATTCAAACAATTCAAATTCAAATGATTCAAATAGTTTTAATGATTATGGATTCTTTATCCATTTTTTAGGTTCTGGGATGTGTGGTGGATCCTTAATAGCACCAAATATCATATTAACTGCTGGTCATTGTTGGCGTGTTACTTTAAATGAAATTCAACTTGGTCCAATTTATGCACATGCTGCCTACAGAGGAGATAATAATAGTAGAAGGAGACGTAAGATGAGGAAAATTGGAAAAGTATCTGAATATAGAATCCATCCTGATTATAATGTAAAATCATTGCTTGATAATGATTTTTTACTACTACGATTATCATCAATAATTGAGGAAGTATATATAGAAGAAGAAGAAAATGTATACGTTGTAGGTGAACCACCACCATACCAAGACGTATCTGATGACGATGACGATGACGTAGACGATGACAAAGGGAATGATACAATCGTTCAGAAACAAAATAATTACAATGATGACGATGACGAAGACAATGACAACAATCGTCATCAACGTCAAAGTCAACGTCAACGTCGAATTGAATACAATGATGACGATGATGATGATGACAATTCCAAGTCCAATTACAATTCCAATTCCAATTCCAATTATATTGAATTAAATTCAAATCCATTACTACCATATGATTATAATCAATCATTATCTGTGATTGGTATGGGATATATTAATTCAACCTACACTGAATCCAAAACATTACAACAGTTAGATGAAGTATTATATAAAATTCCAACAGTAGTATGTAATGGTCCAAATTCCTATAATAATTTTGACAATATTGACAATGACCAGGAAAGTAGTAGTAATACAATCATTAATGATAAAACAATGTTATGTGCTGGTGATATGAATGGTGGAAAAGATGCTTGCCGTGGTGATAGTGGTGGTCCATTATTTTATCATAAAGATAAAGATGATGATGATGATGACAAACGTCGTCGTCGTAAACGTCAACGTCAACGTCCAATTCAAGTAGGTGTTGTTAGTTTTGGGAAAGGATGTGGTTTAAAAAATTTACCTAGTGTCTATTCGAGAGTAAGTTCCGCATATGATTGGATCAGGGATGTTGTTTGTGGTGAATGGATGCCAATGATACAGGAAAAAGGGGATGATATAACAACAGAAGATAATGATGATGATGATTGGTTTTTGTGTAAAGATTATAAACATCAATATCCACAACAGCAACAACAACAACAAAGCGACGACGATGATGACGATAATAATAGTAGAAAAAATGACGGAGACGAAGACGATGACAACGATGGAAATGATGACGACTATGAATACTGTGACACAGATAATAATGAAGTTTCATTAGATTTCCAATTGACAGCAGATGCATACGGGTAAGTACATTGGAATTCGAATTGAAATTGAAATTGAAATACAAACTAAACCAAACTCTCCTGACTTCGGCGAACTAACATAACGAACGAACGAACCAAACCTTTTTTTCAATCTACTTACACCGTAACTGTATTGCTTTTTTGTTCTTTTTTTCCAGTTATGAAACTTCATGGGAACTTTTAGATTTTAATGAAAAACGGATTGATGGTGATCAACTATTGAATGATTATGAAACACGATTTTATAAATTTTGTTTACCACGAGTAGTAATAGAAAGTAGTAATAATAATGACAAAAATAAGGACAGTAATGACGACGACTACAACGACGACGACGATGGAAGCGGAAGTATGGCTAATGAAGGTAACGATGATGATCATGATGACCAGCCATCTGAAATAAATATCGATATAAAAAGTATCGAACCTAATAATACTAACGACGACGAAAATAATGAGGATATCGCTAGTGTCACTACTAGCAGCACCACTAATACTACTTCGACGAAAAGCGATGGCATTATTATGCCTGAGCAACAACAACAACAACAACAACAACGATGTTATACATTGCATGTACACGATCGTTGGAATGATGGGATGGCAATTAAAGATAGAATAGGATGGAACGATGCTAATGTTGATGTTGATGTTGACGACGAAAATGAAAATGAAAATCCGGCGGGGTATGGAATACGTTTTGGTACGGCAGATAAGTACGAGGACTTTAGTTTTCCTGACTTTGGTGGAACAGCGAGTTTCAGATTATGTCCTGGAAGTGCTACCATCAACGAATCATTGGGAACAGCAACGACAACAACAACAACAACACCAATCGTAGAGGATTATATTATTGTTATTCATACTGATGCACCTACACCACATCCATCGGATGCTCCTAATAGCGATATACCACCGATCTTACCAGGAGAATATTTAGTTCCATTTGATTATTTTTCTACGACAAACAAAAAGAATTTTGCAGGAAAATTTCTGGCTTCTTCTAATTTGCGTGGTGGCATTGGTATTGGTATTGGTGCTGGTCGTGATCGCGGTGGTGGCGGATGACATCAAGGTCTCGGTGTTGAAAGTAGTATCGGCAGTCAAAGTGGTAGTGGTACTAAAAGTAATGATGAAAGTGCGTCCTTTAGTAGGAGGAATGGAAATGGACGAATAGGATGTGGTTTGCTACTACAAGAGGATGGCGACTACTAACCCTAGTAATCCAGTAGAAGTAGTAGTACTCGTAGTAGAATATGGAATGATATAATCCGTAGACAATAGAATAAATTATACCACTATTGAATAGAATTTTAGGCTTACCTCTATTAATCTTGCATTTTAATGTACATGTCATCAGTGTTGTTGTAAGTGTTGTACGTGTTGATACAAAATTCCAGTCCCTCCTGAAATGTCGCAAATAACGGTTCCACAAGCAACTCATCTTTTATTGCGAACAATAATGATTCTTGTCTTCTTTTGATCACCTCCTCTAAATTAGACCATCTATCTCTTCTCACTCCCTCTTCTAGGCGGCCCTTGACATTTTGCTCTATTACTGTCAGTGGTGGGATTACGTTAATATAAATAACATCATCATACTTCTCCTGTTTGGCTGACTTCCTAGTAGCGATAGCGCTTCCCAATAGCGCAGTATTCTTTGTCACTATTCCTTTAATTACATTGTCCTGCTGAATTCTCATTAGAAATGAACTGTCAGGCGTTGCCCCAGGATATTTTCTTTGGTTGATCCAATCATGATCCTCTAAGTTACATCCCATGAATTTTTTTGTGTTATTGCGTATGAAAAAACTTTTGCCGGCACATGGGTGCGAATTGATCATAATCAGTAGGGGTTTTCTTGCTTGTTTGATTCGGAAGATCCGGTTTGTCAACTGCCAATAGACCTCGGGGTTCATGACTATAGTGCTGCTGTTGTTTCTATTTCGAAAGATATTCTGTTGAGTGTTGTAGAGTTCCTTGGTGTACACAAATGCAGCAGGGATAGGTTGATCTTGATTCATGGGAGTGGGATCACGCAACAATGGCGAAGAACGTAAGGTTACGTTGTCTTTGTTACTGATGGATTTTTTACTATCATTGGTGATGTTGATGTTGTTGCCTGCTATCGGATGATAGAAAGCAGTAGCAGCAGTTGTATAACTTGTAAAATTGATAACGTTATTGATACTGGTCTTTGAATAAGTTTTCATGTATTTACTTCCATTCATTATATTGTACAAAGACAATAAAGGAAAAATCAATAGTAATTTGATTGATTTACCAGCATGGACGCCATTGCCACCAGTATTATGATAATCGTTGTCGTTACTATTTGATCTTGCTGCTCTTCTCTTCAGCCGCTTCTGACCAGTGATTCTTTTTGATTTTGCCATGATTTTTTTAAGATACTGATTTATTATGGAATGCAGACCAGAAAAATAGTTGGAATATTGCGACTAAATGTGACGATAACGGACCGAATATACTTGACCACTTGAATATTTTGAATCGATTTCTCTCTCTCTCTCTCTCTCTCTCTTCTTCTTCTTCTATTTTTTTCCTATGTTTCCTTTGAAGTATTCTTCATACCTTTCTTGAGTAGATGAATAAGAAGAATTACAGTACAGTACTCATGATTCCTCCGTTTCAACTCTTGAGAAGATACTGTATGTATTATTCACTATTACAATTTGGAGACGGGAGAACAAAATTACATTACTTACTTTTTTACATTCTTCGTCGTCTCATTCTTACACTCACGGCGTCATCATCACTTCGTTTACTCATGGAGCACCCCGACTTAATATTTTCTTTGGTCGCGTGCGATGAAACGCTACTATTATTATTTTTAATCGTGAAAGGATCTTCAAAAAAAATGTCAACATGATTATTATTTGTTCAACGACGCTACATAGATGTGCGCGTGACGATCACGAGGTATCGCGCAATAGGTCGATGCTATTGATTCCTCTGGGCCTTATACGGTCTACGGACAGGTTTTTCATCAACATAAAAAGTAGTAATAGTGCGACGCAACATTGCTTTGTTCAACGACGCTACAATGGTATGTGTAGAATCGAAATGCAACGACGCATTCAACTTTTTCCAATACCGTATTGCTTTGCTTAAAGAGGGTTCTTGCTTTGCATCGCGTTCGTTGAACATTGAAGATCATCATCAACACAATGTCATTAACAGACTTACTTGCGCTTGCTTACTTACTTACTTTTAAGTTACTTGTACGGGATAAATAATACTCACGTCTTTGACGTCACAGGCAGAAGTTAAAAGAGTGAGACTACGACAAGTTGCATACTTTACTACAAAAAAACAAGGCAGAGTGCAAGAAATAAAGATTATTTGTTGCATTCTTAACAGCATTTACGAGAATCGATTCTGCGGTCGGTATGATGATTGGAATGATGAAGACTATGGCAACGGCAACGGCGACAACGATATCAGTTTTGATTCTGATGATGATGAGGCTATGATTTATCATTTGAAATTGGTAGAAAGAATGGGAGAAAAAGAGGAAGATAAAAAGTATAGAAATAGAGACGGAATTCCCAAAGCGTCCACGTAAGTTATATGTTGCAGCGACTCAAACAAAAAGCAACAACGGCTATGAGGATAACGACGACGACGATAACAGCAACCAACAGCAACGTTAGCTTAAGTAGTAGAGAAAGAACACAAATTATGAAGTCCAAGCAGCAAAAAAGATGGATGATAATGTATCAGCTACTTATTGCATACAAAAAGGAACATAATACTACCAAGGTTCCAAAAAATTACGATAACCTTGGTGTGTGGGTAGCACTTCAACGAAAAATGAGTTATAGTAATAGTTTACTTGAAGGACGGCACTCTTTACCAGAGCTAATTGAATTTGATTGGGGGAATGGTCCGCGACCACAAACAGATTGGATGGATATGTATCAAAAGCTTATTGCGTATAGAAATCAGCACTATACTACAAATGTTCCAACAAAAAAAACGGCAGTCTTGGTTTGTGGGTATACCTTCAGCGTAGACTTCAGAATCGGAGTAGGTTACTAGATGAACGTTACTCTCTATTGGTATCAATTAACTTCAATTGGAAAGATGGTGCACGACCTCGGATAAATTGGTTGCATATGTATGAAAGACTTATTGAGTATGAAAAGGAACATCATAATGCAAATGTACCACAAAACTACGACTTAGATACGAAAGTTGGTTTATGGGTAATGAGACAACGAAATACGTACAATAACAATAAGTTATTAGATGAATACACTTCTCTTTTGAATTCAATTGGATTCGTTTGGTCTATGAGGCGAGGAAACCGTACGACGACATCCACGATCCCACTTTCTAGTCGAAGGAAGAAATTTTGTGCACCAGAAGATGCAGATTCCATAACAACAGCAGAAATAACTTCCACCACAATTGCCGTTCCAACCGCTGTCATTCGATTTCATCGTCTGTGTTTGCATCTGCATCTCCTTCTGGAGGTCCGATCATTGATGATGTCGGTAGCAATAACGATGATGACAACAACAACATACAATACGAAGATGTCGTTGATGAGTATCATCATCCGTACGAATGTCTTTATGCTATGGCAACAACAAGTGATGAATATTTACCTCCAGTTTGATATTTCTTATCGTCATCATCATCATCATCATATCAAGCTGAACGATTTTATATACATTGGGGGGTGATTTGCAAAACGGACCTAATAAATTTACTTTTATAGATCCAATATTTCTTTTTAACATTTTTTCTAAAGGGACTGAAACCTGTCGTAGTAGCTTTGATAAAATTGATTGAATAGGAGAACAAGTTAGAATCAAACTCTAGTTTATAGTAAATTACATTTTGGGAAATAGTGATAAACCAAACCATTTTTCCATTTGAAAGCTTCTGTATATATTTCTTCCTTTAGTAGATGGAACAACAAGCATCACTCATGGTTCGCTTATGTAGATAATAAAGAATTTGTAATACTATGGTCTTCGAGAAGAAGCCATGCATTTATTCGTCCATATTGTAGTATGGAACGTACTAGTAAGTTAGATTTTAATTAGGATGGCGTGAAAATTCCCGCGCAGACATAATAGCTTAGCGCGTGTACAATTTCAACTACTAGTAGTATAAAAAACTGCGTTTGTCAAATGAAATCCCGACAATGTCGTGGAAGTGACAAACAGTTAACAAGCTTTGTTGTCGACTCACGCTCGCCGATGCGGTTCCTCCATCGGTACACAAATATCCAACATCAATTTGAGCATATGTTGTTGTGATAGCAACCACCAAAACTACGTGCATTGGACGCGACGGACACCCTAGCTATTGGGATTAGTGCTGGATACAATTTAGTAGAAATGATGACTAATCGTGTAGTAATGGCATTGTCGATGCGGAGAGCAACGACAATGATAAATCCTTCCTCATCATCAATATCGCACTTATCGAGAGCACTCAAAGAAGGAAGGAATAGCAGAAGCAGCTACTACTACATTTGTCACCTACGAACTTTTCAACCTTTGTCCGCCGGCGTCGAGACTTTGACTACAAAAAATAAAAGCCATTTCAGTAACAGCAATCCCGACAACACCGTCACTTATTTCTCGTGCTCATCGTCTACAAAGAAGAGGTATTTCGGCAGCGACAGCGGAAGTGGTTTGTCGTCACAAAAGAACATTCAACGACTCAAGAAGTTAAGGAAGGATCTCGAGATGTGGTCGAGAAGATCGACACGTGACGCACCGGACAGAGCTACACCTATTCTACAGCAATTTTTCCAAGAGTTCTATGATGAAGTAAATGCTCGCGATTGCCACCAAGTAATCAGCGCTTGGAATAAGACCAGAAATAGGAAAGACGCTCCTAAACAAGCGTTCGTTATATTGGAACAGATGATAGACGTATACGATAAGCATGGTAACGATTCTGTTAGACCTACAGGAGCCACGTATAATTTTGTCATCGATACATTCGCACAAAAAGGAGACATTGAAAATGCATGTATGGTATTCGACATGCAAGTCAGCGATTTCGAAATGAGACAGAACGTCAAGGCGAAACCGAACCTAAGTACCTTTGGTAATTTGATTTACGCTTGTTCAAAATCGAGAGAAAAAAATGCAGCTGAAATATCGAAAGGAATATTGGCAAGAATTATTGACTGGCACGAAAAGGGAAAACTGAAGGAAGGACCAAACATGAGGATTCTAATAACCGTCATGAATGCATGCGCAAGAAACGGGGATGTTGAAGGAGCCACTTCGATTCTACAAATGATGGAAAATAGTGTATATACAGTACCATATATACGAGCGTATAGTATTCTTATCAATGCATGGTCCAAATCTAAGAAGGATGATTCGCCGGCGCAGGCAAGGAGTATACTGCAGGAATTGATCGATATGCATTTTAATGGATACATTGAAGAAGGGCCCGATGTAATCGCCTACACTTCTGTTATAGATACTTATGCTGCGCGAGGGGATGTTGAAGGTGCATGCGATGTACTAGAGATAATGGAAGCTGATTTCGAATCAGGCAACACGGATGCAAAACCAAATACACACACTTACAGTTCTCTCATCCATGCATGGTCCAAATCTAGGAAGGCTGATTCACCGGCACAGGCAAGGAGTATACTACAGAAATTGATCAACATGTATTCTGGTGGATACCTTAACGAAGGGCCAGATTTAATCGCATACTCTGATGTAATGAATGCTTATGCATCACTGGGAGATCCTCAAGGTGCAAGTGATATACTAAAGATGATGGAAGATGCTTTTAATTCAGGTAATAGCGCAGCAAAACCGGACATGCGGGCCTACAGTACCCTCATCCATGCATGGGCCAAGTCTGGACGAGATCATGCACCACAGGAAGCGAAGAATCTGTTGGATAAGATAATTAATTTACATTCAAAAGGAGATCTAGAAGAAGCACCAAGCTTAATCTCCTACAATTCTGTGATAGATGCTTATGCATCACGGGGAGATATTGATGGAGCAACGGGTGTACTAGAAATGATTGAGGCCGATTTCGAATCAGGTAACATGGATGCAAAGCCAACTATATGGACATACACCATAATCATGAAAGCGTGGTCCAAGTCTCGACGAGATGATGCCCCTTGTAAAGCGACGAATCTCTTGAATAAAATAAATGACTTATATTCGAAAGGAAATATTGAAGAAGGACCAAACACGATCACATATAATGCTGTGATGGATGCTTATGCAAACAAGGGTGATGTCCAAGGTGCTAGCGACGTATATGAGACAATGAAGAATGATTTCAAGTCTGGTGATAGAAATGCAGAAGTACAAACCTACAATATTCTCATCAAAGCATGGGGCAGGTCAATCAAGAAAAATGCACCAGAGGAAGTGGAAAAGATTCTACAGGAAATTAACGATCAGCATGCGTCTGGTAACCTTCAAGAAGGACCTACCAAAAGAACTTACTCATCCATGATAAATTGTTTGCAAAAGTTTAAAGGGATGGAAAAACGCGTAGAAGAATTAAAGAACTTACGGAAATCATGCAAATAGGAGAACTAAGTGTGTTGGCATATAAGAATAGTATGTATTTGTACTACAAAACTAATCGTGAATAGCAACAGGTCCTAAAGATTATAGATGGTGATAAATGTACTTGCTATCTATATATCTATAGTAAAGTGCCACTCACATCTTGAATGAATTTTTTTTGTTCCCATTTTTTACATGTATCGACACGTATATGTGCCTACTTCCTTGTTCATCAGTGATCGGACGCTTCTCCCCTTCCCTACAACAAAACTTATTGTTTCTATACGTGTTGCTTCAATGTAAAGTCTGATTCTCCAACAACTGATGTATTCGAATAGTCTGCCATGTAGTCTACGATTCCCTGAACGTATTGACTGGTATTGGATACAAAAAATACTGTACTTTGGCCATTAGTGGTTGTCGGTGATGGTGGTAGAATATCCCATCCAACTTCATTGATGCTGCCGTCGGAAATATTACCATTGGCCACAGCAGCGGATGCGTTCAGGAACCGTCCCAACGTATCAGGTGTAGGATTAGAAACTAAAATACACGCTGGAAGTAAAGACAGATTGAATTTTGCTGCTCCGCCTGATGAAGAAGAATCTCCTTTGGATAATGAGTTCATCGGTTCAAATAAATGCTTGAGTACCATAAAGGATGTTGTAGTTATGGTACGGTACTGGAATTTTGATTTTCGATTAACTGGTGGAGGCGACAATGTCATCGTGGCATGTGGCGAGGTAGTTGAACCTGTATGACTTTCATGACTGATATTACTACTACCGTTGCTATTACTTCTACTGCTTCTGCTTTCTGTATCGTTATCATCATTATTTTTATTCTCTTTCTCGACAATTGTTTCATCAGCAAAAGTTCCTTCAGAGGATGTGGAAGCTTCTGTTTCAGAATCATCACCAATACTCATCCTTCGAATATTGCGTGACTCATTGGCGTTGTCGTTGTCGTTGTCATTCATATCGTGACTATGGGAGATCGAATCTTGAGGATGGTGAGCCATTGCTTCCTCATTGCTATTTACTTCTTCTTCGTCTTCTTTCCTAAGAAAATCTTCTTCATCTTCAGTTGAAAGTGTGTACGACGATGAAGTCATTCTCCATAACATATTCACATCTTGTTCGTGTAAGTCTCCAATTCTTGTTTTGTAAATAATTTTGAATTCTTCAAGTTGTGGTCGTGTTGTATTATTACCATCTCCAATACTAGTAGATCGAGATAATCGAGTACTGCTTTTGCTTTTGCCTTCGCTTTCATTATCGTTGTTACTGATAGAAAATAAATCTAATATTGTATACAATACATTAATTTTACTCTTTTCACTGTATACACAAAATTCAGTATATAAATCATCACATTTCAATAGACGTTGTTGTTGTGGTTGTTGTGCCGACGTGTTCACTTTGGTTACAATTTTAGATGAAGTTGCTGACATAGGAAGATGACCGGTACCATCATTTGGTGGTGCAATTGTTAACATTAATACATTTGTTTTACATAATAATAATATACCTCTTTGTAGTAAATTCATCCATTGCCATGATTTGATTGTACCAATGATTTTGAATTGATATTTGTTAATATCTCGTAATTGGAAAAATCGATATGTACTTGCACGATCAATTATATCATGATAATTTATTAATGATCCTAAACACAACCGTACATTAATTTCTTCACATGCATTACATAATTCAGCAAATCGACATACATTGTTTTCGATCCATGTTGTTCCCTCTGTTAATAGTTCAATGATATGGCGTGTTGTTCGAGATGACCATGCCTCCTTTGTTAGTATACGATTATTGTTGTTGTTGTTGTTAGTGGTCTTAGTAGTAATAATAGTAGTAGGAGGAGTAGGTTTCTTCTTCGTAGCTGCTGCTGATAGATCTTTCTTGCTATCATCTACTGCTGTGCTATTACTAGCACTATTACTAGCATATGTATCATCTAGACTATTATCTTCTGTCGTCTTTTTGTCTACATAAATGACACCACCTCCACTACGTAGAAGTACACGGAAGTGTTTACAACGTGACTTGATAAGTTTACCTTGTATGCTAGGTACATAAACTCGTTCATTTTTCTCACAATGTATAATAAATTCATGATTGCCTGTAGAATCACCATTGAGTAGTGATGATAAATCATCGTCATCGTCATTATCACTATCATCGCTGTCATGATGATCTTCAATAACAGCAGGTAAAAAACCATTTGGTAAAGTAACTTCACTCATAACAGAACGAGCAGAACTTCGACCACCCTTATTATTATATTTATCTTTGGTAGTAGTAATCTTCATACTAGACTGCTGTTGCTGTAATCGATCAGGACTTCTATAGATAGATACGATAGATAGATCATCTTGATCTTGATGATCAGAACTTGAAGTGATAGTAATATTATCCCTTGATTGTTTTTGTTTCTGAGTACTAGTGCTGTTGCTACTGCTGCTGCTGTGAGAAACTCCTACTGCACGGAAGCCACTAAGAAAGTTCACCATCGTGAGTTATCTGCTGTTTATCTTTTTCTTTTACGACAAACAAAAATGAGGGGATTTGTAAGTCTAAAACCCTTTGCTTTTTTATTTTTCAATACAACAGAAAGTAGATCACTGCCGGTAGTACTAAATATCGGATGGCAGACGTTGAGTTTTCGAAATTCCATTCGACAAATAAATTATTTAAAGCATACAGTACGGGTAATCAAATCGTGTAGAGCTTTAGTCGTGAAAAAAAAATTGAGTCAAAATAACTTACTCGTATCTGTGACTGGAATTCTTCTCGTGTTCGCGTTTTTTGTTTACCGGTAAAAAAAACAAATCTTTTTCCTTCTCAATAATTCATTCTGTTATGTTGACTTAGTATCAAGCCTTACTGAACAGTAAAGAACAGCTATAGTAAAACTTAACATAGGAATTAATTGATGACCATACAGTACTGCGAATCAAACAATCGTACCTGCATTGATTGTTTATTCTTTATTTTAATATAAAGTTGATACTACGAGAGAGAAAAAAGAAGGATGGTGTATCGGATATGGAATTTCTCCCTTGTGTTGGTTGCAATTGTGATAGCGATTGCATCATCGTCGTCGACGTTATTGATAGGGATAGCACAAGCGCAAGCACAGCAATATAATACTGATCATGGCAGTAGTGGCAGTAGCCGTAGTGGCAGTATTAGTGGCCGTAGTGGCAGTAGTATTAGTGGCAGCAGCAGCAGCAGTAGTATGATATATTATGATCTGCCATCATTTTTACTATCACTTAATGTTGAACGAAAAGAAAGTGATAACAATGATAATAATAATGGACAACTTATGATTGCATTTCAAGATGTATTAAAAAATAAAATACAATATCATATTGAAGAATTTTTTGGAAATAAATTTTTGGTAAATAGTATTGGGATCATACCAAGTTCTATTGAAGTTGATTTAGAAGAATCATCATTGGTATGGAAAGAATTATCAACAACAACAAACGGCAGTAGCGAAGAAGAAGCAATTATATTTTCAAAGAATTATGAAATACGTGGAACATTTTCAAGTAAAATAAAGATTGAATTAGTCGAAGTAGAACCGCTCAGCATATCAGCTACTACCACAAATGAAGAAACAATACCGACGTCGAAACAACCATCATCAGTATTTCTTACACAATCATTAATGAATTTATTCTTTCTAGAGGCATTCCAACCACAACAACAATATGATTTACTACATTCATTTATGGCTTCATCTTTATTACAAGATATTAGTAATGTCAATATAACAGTATTAGAGGATGGATTCGTTTATCATAACAACAATGGTAATGATGAAGGTGGTGGAAGAGGAGGAGGAATCTTTCAGACTGATTATGATGATGACTTTTCTAGTCATGCAGTGTCTAATAATAGTAATAATAATAATTACAGTAGTATGATGACTCCTATTATGATTGTGGGTCTTACATTTGTAACTCTTTTTTTCACTGCAATCTTTGTTATGTGGTTTTATTTATGTATTTTGATTATGAACAACAACAAAAACAATAACAACTATGGTACTATTACTAGATCCCTATTACAACTGTTTTCGAATAAGTTATCAAACAAAAATAATGATTGTTCTTCTTCATCATCTGTAACGGATACAAATAATACCAATAATTCGTCGTCATCTTCGTCATCTTCATCAACATCTTCTGATTTAATTGACGAAGAATCATCATTATCATCCGACCGTTATTTAGATGCTTGGGCTAGTTCCCTTACAAGCATTCCATCATTACGGAATACTAATGATCCTACCACTACTACTACTACTACTAGTAGTAGTAGTAATAATACAACGAAAAAGAATATGAACAAGAAGAAGTTGAAGAAAAAGAAACGAGGACAACCAATTGTCCGACAAGCATATTTTAGACCAGGTCATGAACATTCTTCATCGTTGGGTTGTATCGTAGAGGCGGATAGTGAAAGTTGCTCATCTAGTCTACGAACAACCGATAGTAGTAAGAAGAAGAGCAAGAAGAATAGGCATATTGTAAATAATAACAATACACGCAACTGTAATAGCTATAGAGTATCATCTTCTTTGATGCTACCAGAAGAAGACGAAATAGAAGAAGAAGAAGACCTTTCGAATGGAATAGAAAGTAAAAACGAAGCAGACGAAACGGCGGTAACAACAAGCTCCCCTTTTCTATTACCAACGATGCAGCATTATGATGAAAAACAACTAGTAGAAGACGTTTCATTATCCGATATTACGTGTACAACTACTATGTCCTGGGACGAGGAAACAGGAGCATGTCGTCAACATCAATACTGTGACATATAATGAATGAATGGTTATAGTATTAATTTTATGTTTTCCTGTTATTTTGGCAGAGATTTCGCAGAAGTAAAAAGAGATAGGAGGAATGCCTTTTTATCTAAATCTTGGTCGGGAGACCTTCCGATATACGTAGAAGGTAATTGTATCCATATGAGGATGAACAATATCCAGAATTTAGAGATGTTAGTATATTACTTTATATTATAGAATATAATCCTAGTAATAAATTAATTAAGTGTTTTTAAATAAAACCTGAGACTTCCATGTTTCTATTTTCTTTGAATGAAGCGAATGAATCAACCACCTCAGACCTACAGGCAAAACACTTTAACTTTACTCGTTTTTGAACACACTTTAACTTTTTCATGTTCTGTGGTACTTGCTACCTGCACCACTCCACTTTCTGGCATTCGAAACCATCCTAGCATGTATTAAGTCCCAATCAGATGGTATATTCTGAGCTTAATATACATTGGGTGGATACCTAGACCGAATTTTGAGGCGCTAGGTATGTGTTCTTCACACTTGAAGGTGTTAAAGGTTGGTGTGATACAGCCTAGGACATGGGAAATGGCCCATTTGGTGGTGGTGGGGGGGGGGGGGGGGGTTTGTGACCTAGCACACTCAAAGGAATAAATTATCCCAAATTAAGCGTATGGGGTTGACCATATACACCTAGGGCAATATAAACTTGGCAAGCTATGGGCAGGACTATGCTGATGTCGGCGCTAAAGTGAGAAGACCTGTTTGGGGTCTAAATGACCCTTTTGGGGGCTTAGCACACCCTGACACCTTTCTAACCTCCCTACAGCCCTAAGCAATAGTTGGACCTTGTACCCATAGGTATCACGTTGAGCTCCATATAATCTTTCAATGTTATTAGGTCTGTATTGATGGTGCATCACTGCCTTGATTACACGCGCACTTGGCACTTAAAGAAATTGAGTATTCTTAAAGGGGTGGGTTATGACCCATGACACCCCAAATACATGTATGGTTACCTGAAGCAATGATAGAATCCAAAACCTTTATGAGTTAGGTTGATGCCTAGCTATTTTATCTGGGACTCAGCATACCTGGTATGGACGCTGTAGAATCTCAAATATCTTTGCAACTTCTGCATTTTGGGCTATTTTATGTCTATTCTATTGTTCCCCACCCAAACCCCACCACCAATATGGCAAATATTCCAAGTATTGTGGTGTATTTTGACCATACGCATATATGGAAGGTATCTGGGTGTTCAAACCAGCCTAATTCTGAATGATACTTTTGAGCATGGAAATATGACATGTTGACCAAAATGCAATGTTTGTGTTCTGAAGGCAAGAATAAGGCAAGTATGAGGGATCATGACCCTTGGTTCATCACCTAAGGGTACAAGATGGATGACTGGATGGTATTTTGGTGCACCATACTGGTTCTATAACCTAAAGAGAAGTTGTTTGATATTCCAATAACCAAACTCCACTGAAGAATTTGTGAGATGAAAATGATACCAATTAGAATTACTTTGGTCAAGTTAGGAGGGAAACAAAATGTGTTAGTATACTATGCAGATGTTTTTCCACAGGTCCCATCTGGTGTTGTCCTCTGTGACAATTTCAAATGAGATATTTTGTTGTTCATTTTATTTGTTGTTTGTGTGCCTGCCATAGCAGCAATCACATGGACAGAAAAGTAGTAGGAGGCACACAGAATGTTCCAGTATACTATGTGGATGTTAGTGCACCCAGCCTATCTGGTATTGTTGTCTGCAATCCTTTCAAATGAGATATTTTGTGTTCATTTCTGATCAAAAAACAGGTTGTTGTTTTTGCGTGCCTGCCAAAAAATAGAAATGAATTTTATTCCCCAACCACAGGAATAGAAAAGTTGTCTGAGACAAACACAATGTTCTAGTACACTATGTGGATAATATTGCACCCTGCCCATTTGGTATTGACCTCTGCCACCCTTTCAAATGGTATTAACAATATTTTTGTACAAAATATTTTGTCCCCAAATACAAATTTTTGTGTCCCCAAATACATTTTATTTTCGGGGCCCCCTTTATGCTATTTTTTTGGGGGATTATTAATTATTACCAGTTATTACCAGTTACACTTTTAGGGATTAAAAATATAGTTAAAGAAGAAAATATGACAACGTTACGAGGAATGAGACAGACGTCCCAAAATTGAATTATTAATTTGAAGAAAGTACTGCCTAGTATGCTACTGCTCAAACATGGTTGTACATTTTTTTTTGTTCTGTTTGGTTCTGAGTTTTGCGTATGCAGTTGGTAATGGATAAGACAGATATTTTGTTTATTATTTTATGTCTGCATATTATTTATATTTATATATTTGGATTATTTATTATTTACTTCTTTTAGTTTAACGTACATTGCACGTATCGTATCGTCACGTATTTTATTAATTTAACGTACGTACTTCATTCACCAAAATATTTATCAATGATTTCATCACTATTAGGAATTTTAAATCCAATAGGGTTTGAAAGTTTAGATACCCATTGTTTTAAAAATATCATATCATTTTCATATTGTGTTATTAATGTACGATGTGGATTTGTTTTTGATTCATATTCTTTTTGTTTCCTTGCGGTGATTTCCTTGTCAGTAGCAAATATCATGGCCTCGTCTTCATCACCATCATTATCGTAATTATAATTATCTATGATTACTGGTGCCTTGTTAATAACAATAGTGGTATCGTTATTCTTGTTCTTGCTGTTACTATTCTTGTTGTTGTTATTATTCGGTTTCTTCTTGTTCTTTTTCTTTTTGGAAGCATTAGTAGTAGCAGAAGCAGAAGCAGCAGTAGATGACAGTGCTGCTGTTGCTGCTGTTGGTCCTGCCGCTGATGGTACTGAATTTCCGCTACGTAACATTTTCAACAAATCTTGACTTGCTGTATTATTGCTATTAGATGTAGTAAACACAGCAGCAGCAGTAGCAGTAGCATCATTAGCAGCGAATTTATCTTCTTCGTATCCTTCTTCCTCATCAATTGATTTTGCTTCTTCTACCACATGCCCCCATGGTGATGCACCATGTTGACTAAAGAATGGTTGTAATGCGCCATCATTATCAAGATCACTACCACGACGAACTAATGGTTGATAATTTGCAGCAATATTATTATTATTACTATCAGTTCCAGTAACACCAGGTCCACCACTACCACTATCAGTACCATTTGAATTCATAAAACTACCACCAACAATATGAAATGAATGTGGATCTAATCGTTCATCACCATTCCCAAACCCTTTTTCAACAAACTCATGTGGATTACCATCATATTCCACAATCCGACCACCCATTAGTTTTGAATTTGTATCAAACATTTCCTGTTCTGTCCAACGTGTCGCATCATCCACATTATCCATTAATCCTGCATCTAATAAATTAGATCGTTGTTTATTATCTTCTTTTATAATGTTTTTCTTTCCTCTAGTAGTAGAAGACTGCCTGTCACGTCCGGATGCTGACTTGTCACGTCCGGTAGATGTAGTTGTAGACTTGTCCCTGCCACCACCCTTTGGACGAGATTTAGGCCTTGACTGATTTTTACCACCATTATTACCACCACCCTTATTATTATTACGTTGTGTATTTTTAATCCATTTTTTTAATTTACCAATAAATGGTAATACCGCAAAAGTTTTATATTGTTCTTTGATATCACGTATATCAATCCATTTAATATTATCCACTTCTTTTCGACAGACTGGTTCAAATGGAAAATCCATCGGAACATTATAACAGACATAATAGGTACGTCGTTTCCCAGATGGTTGTTCGACGTGTGTTAACATATTTGATTCCTCGTCATGTAATGGATGTTTCCATGTTATTTTATTCTCACTAGTATCAGAATCAATCCATTCTTTTGTTAAACCAAATAAACAATGTGGATCAAATCCCGTTTCTTCATATGTTTCACGTGCGGCAGCATCAATACCAATTTCATTTTGATTTATTTTACCAGCGGGAAATGTCCAGGTATCACTTTTATGGAATTGACACAATACCACATGTGTATAATCTTTATTTAGTAAGATACATCCATAGGTGGATATTTTACGTTTATAAATGGAAAATTCTTTCCATAATTTTTGAAAATCATAGGAATTTAATAATGTGCTAAATTCAAATAATACTTTGGAAAATGGTTTTAAATTGGCATATCTTGGCAGTGTACAACTTCCTGGACATTGTTCTTCTTGTTTATCACAGATCATATCTTCATAATACCACCAGGCTTGTTCTAATTGAAAAAAAATCCGTTCCGAGGTATTTAATTCTTCCGATGGTAAATTTAAGATAAATCTTGTATGGAGTTCATCTAATATATCCTGATATTCTTCTTCATTGATTATTTTTTGTGTTTCAATTTTAGCAGCTTCTTCCAAAGCTTGTGTTTCAAGTAATGCAGCTTCTTCCAAAGCTTGTTTTTCCAGTAATGCAGCTTTTTCTAATGCTTCTTGTTCTGGATTTCTTGATAACATTGCAGCATAACTCATTGGAACAATAGGTGGTGGTGGTGGTGGTGGTGGTGGGAAAGCAGACATTCTTTATTTACTGCTTGGCTTTGCTTCGATTGACTTGTGGTTAAGTTAATTCTCTCGGTAGTAAATCTCTTCCAACGCACGTGGGTACTTGTTCACTTATGTTGTTGTTGCTTTTACTTGACTTGACTTGACTTTCGTCTATGTTCCTTTCTTGCTCTTTGGGAAGCTCTTGTCTTGATTGGGAAACGTTGGCTTTGCTTTTTTTAATGTTGCTTTTGGCTTTTGGCTACAGTATTGTTCTTTATCTTTTTTTCAACGCGTCCGAAGAAGTCTCTTTGTTCTCTTTCTCTGGCTTTGCTTCTTGTTGGATTTAGTATAATAACGACAACTTGTTTGTTACCATTGATTAGGATTCTTGAAGCCTATCTACAGTGTACAGTATATGTAACCGTTGACAGGGGTAATAAATTTTTTGAGGGGTGCGCCACGCACAAAAATTCTCGCGGCGCATGTGTAGCCAAAAAGTCAAAAGTTGACCTCAGCTGATTTTTTTTCAATCACAATTTACTAGACATTACTAGTTAAAAGGTGAGAAAAAAATAGAATTCTTTTGTGAACTTCTTGAGCAATATTGACCCTTACACTAGGTTGATAGACTAATATGGGTGTTCTAAAGACATTGACAATAAGCGTTTTTGCATTTTTTGGTTGGTTAGGCCTGTACAGGGTGTACTTTCCACAAGCTCGCAAGTGACGAGCATTCGTGTTTTCGTCGAAAAAAAATCGTCTGTCCGTCTGTCCTTTTTTAAAATTCTTGGAAAAAAATCGTCTGTCCCCCTGTCCTTTTTAAAAAAATTCAAGTCCCACATATTTGAGTTTTGAGTCACCAATCAAAATTGCCTACCGTTACACCACTTGGTACACCACTTCGAACACCAAACACTAACAAATAAAATGATTTCCCCTTTACAAACAATATTAGCTACTGTATTTAAGATACAAAAAACCTAATAATACCTACGGTCTGTCGCCCTTCGGCCCTGTGTGCAAAATAAGACAGCCCGAGAACCCTCTGCTACTTTATACAAGATTTGGTTAGTAGTAAGTTACCTTCAGTGATTTCTGGGTGTCTACAGAAATTTAATTGTTCATTGGGTGGATTGAGTGTGTTGTAATTAGTCTTTGATTAATTGTTTCACGAACGCGCTGAAGACCATTTGGCTGTATATAAAATTACAGTTATTTGCCAGTAGGTATCCACCAATTGTAGTTTGGGAGGGGATCGCGATCTTAGACAAGATTGCCGAGGAATCAGATTGCAACTAATTTGGGAGTTGTCCTAGGTAAATTTAAAACATAGTCGCGTGCGACAGTTATTCCTAGGGAGTCGAACAAATCTGACCGGTGCCAACCCCCGAGATCAAGCTACAAAGTAACAATTAACCGTACGAGCGTTTGTTCTCTCCCTCATTTGAGAGCTTTAATACACTGCCTTACCGTACATGCACATAACTTACAATGGAAATGGAGTCTCAACAAGAATTTTCTAGTGATCATCGTGATTCACTATTCATTGCAACAATGGAGTGTCTAAAAACAAGTGAAGAAGAACTAAAGCCATCTGCAACTCCAAAAACAGTACCATCACGTGCTTACGCTTGCATTTGTGATTGGGAAGATTGCCGCTCAATTCAAGAACAGTGTCATACCCATCTTACAAAAGATCATGTCTGGAACAAAGCACCTTATCGTTTTCATTTATCAAAACCTACAGATAAAAGAGATGTACAAATCAAATCACTTGCCTTCAGAGCTGCTGTTTTCCATAATTTGAAAACAGCTCAAACCAAACAGATTAAATGCAAAAACACATTCCGTATTGCATACCATCACTTTTCAATACCTTTGTTAGAAAACAACACTTATCGAACCACATTGCTGAGCGGGCAAGATGCGCGTGACTTGGAGAAAGATACAAGGTTAAAATCTACAGGGTATACAGATAAGTCAAGTACTGTGGCTACACTACTAAGATCAATACCTGAATCTGTATTAACTTTGTCAGAGGAAGAGAAAGAACAGTACAGTAGAAAATATGTGCAAGTGCCACTAGTTACTATAACTCAGGTTATTGAAGAATTGGAATCCTACCACACCCCTCGTGGTGTTAGAATGAAAGATGATATTGCTATTACACCCAGGAAATTGGATGCATCTGATAGTAGAAAACGAAAACCAATGACATTGGGTGGACTGTCAACTAAAAGACAGAAAATACAGCAGGAACCTTGTGATATCTACAAGAGTAATGAATCAATTTATGAAGGTCTCATATCCGAGTATGACAAATCCAAGAAGTCCTCATCACCCACTGAATTTCAAGATTCTGAATCTGTACAACGTGCAGTAAATGACATCTCATTTCTGGCTAGAGCACATGAGGATTCTCCCAGTTCATTTGAACTAGAGGAAGGTAAAATATTCCATACCTGCCTTTCCTATCCTCAACCTGAAAGCTGTGAAGGCTTCAAAATTTTATCATTACACACTGATAGAGTTGAATGTGATACATGCAAAAAGAACACACGTTACAAACAGCGTCACGAACAAAGAAAGGATGTTGATTCTGGTAACAGAGAAGCTCATAGCTCAAGAGTCCGAATTGGATATATGTCACCAGAAGGAAAAGATAGACGTGTGCAAAATGTGATAACAAAAAAGAAAAATCAGCAGAAACAAATCAAGAGATTACAATTGAAATTAAAGCCACCAGAAGATAAGGAGATGGTTGTCATAAACAGTGATGAGGTCAAAAGTGTATTAAAGGAAGCCTTTGATCATATCTTACTTAAAAAGGACAGGGTTCAGCTTAAACAATTAATAGTAAAAACTTTGCTTGAATCTGAACTAGATGATGGAAAGAAAAACAACATGGAGCCACAGGAAGTAGATATGTTTGCTACTAGAGTTTGTACACTCCTGGAAGCCGAGTCCAAAAAGCTATCTGGTGACGACAAACAAGTACGATATGATTTCCGTATCAAGCGTCTTGCATTGTCACATTTCCTTGAATTTGGTATATCTGGTTACCAAAGATTAAGAGACAGCTCACTTGAGATTCTTCCAAGTCAAAGAACCAATGAGCGTGAATTTGCTCACTTGAAGGGCGGTGAAGGAGCACATGCTGCTGTATTCTGTTCTCAATTTATTGATACAATTAAAGCAGGCAAGGAAGCTGGAAAACCATCATCTGATGCAGAAGCCGTGGTGCAACTAATATTTGATGAACTAAAAGTGAAATGTGGAGTAATGTACAATCCAAGTACAGGTAAAGAATCTGGATTTACAGCAAGTAAAAATGGCACTAGTATGTGTTTTGCAGAGGAGATATTAGATGTAGCAAGTGCAAGCCTGAATGAAGAAGCAGAAACCAATCCAGAAGATCAGGATTCCACCAATCCAGAAGAAGATAAGGAGGATAGAGGTACATATGTTGGAGCTGCAACATTTGCCAATGTTTTCAGGTTAAGAACTTGCTTCAATCAAACATGGAATGTTGCTTATTTTTTCAACAGTGGCAGCTTGAGTGGGGATGATATTGTAAAACAGTTACTGATGGTTATTACAGCCTGTGAATTGGTTGGTTTGATAGTCAAGTTGTTGATGTCTGATGCAGGTGGAGGCAACACTCGCGCCCTAGCATTACTCACCGGAAACAAATGCAACAATTTGAAACCAGGAAAACCAAAACTAAAAAGTCTTAGGTTTGTCAATCCTTTGAGCCCGTCCAGATATATTTGGGATTCTCTTTGTTCGGTACATGGCTTGAAGAACCACAAGAATATGGCTTGTAACAAAGACTTAGTGTATAAAGATAAAACATTATCTTGGAATGTCATCATTAAGCTGTTCTATCATCTGAAGGAAAACTTTGAAAACTCAGGGAATGTGCATCAAGTGCGGCATATGAGATACTGTGTTGCTTTTCCAGATCAATTTACAAAGCAGAATGTCAGCGATGCAAAACAACCATTTGAAGAAGCAACAATTGCATTCCAATGTCAATGGCTGGCAAACAGAATGAACTGTTCAAGTGATTTTTTTGATAATGTACTAGAGGAGTATAGAATTAAGGATGGTTATTCTGATGAAATTCTGAAGGCGAAAGTTGAGTTGTTGAAAATTCACGCATCAACTCTTACTGAGAACAAGAAAGAATTTGAGGATGAATTAGCCTTCCTTGAATTTTCTGTTATGATGCATTTCATTTTCATTGCACGTCAACTCAATAAAAATGCAAGACTTGTTTTAACTGAAGAATGTAGAAAGCGTGACAGTGTGAATGGAGGAATTATTCTCTCACTGAATATCGATAAGGAAATGGAAAGAATGGAAGAGTGTATTAAGTACTTTGACATATGGAGACTGTGGAGCAAAGCTCAAAAAAACCATCTTGAGAATTTTGTTGGAGTAACGAAATGGAGTCAACTATGTGTTTCAAGTATCACTTTGCGTAACCTTAAATTATCTCTGTTTGGTTTTCTAAACTACGCCAAGGATGTTCTGGAGAATTACCCTGCATTGAAGTTTGTTCCTTATCTTCACAACAATTCAAGTACACTCGAGTCCCAAAATTCTTACTTTAGGGCTACTGGAACAGATACTTCATTGTTACTACCCAAAGGTCTTGTTGCCAGCAATATTAAACAGACAACCAAATTGATATCTTCTACATCCTATTCAAGAGAAGATAGTACAGTAGAGAAAAACTTGTTCACATCTAACTTTGATTTAACACTTGGTTCTAGAGTTAGAGAAGACTGGATACAAGATTTAATTCAAAGAAGAGGAGCAAATGAAAGAATTGATGATACCTCAAGTGGTAATAGAGTCCATATGTTACCAGAAAGCATAGAAAAAACTGCAAAAATGAAGGCTCTCATAAATTGTATTGGAGATTGTGAGAGTTGTAACAGTTATTCTTCCACATTACTGCAGATTCAAGGGTTCAAGGACTTTGCAAAAGCATCTCATCATACTGAAGCTTGTAAGAAATGGTTTGAAAATATTATCTTAGGAGAAGATGAAAAGAACTTCAATAGTATCTGTCAACAAGTGAATATGAGGTTGCTAAAGTTCCTTATAAAAACTGCAGAGGAAAGAAAGTCCACAAAGACAGATAACAGTCTTAGAATGGTTTCATTCCAGATAAAGTTGATAAATATGTTACAAGATCCATTACTTGATGGAATAATACTAGGTACTGTAAATGAACATGAAAGAAAGTGCATTGTATATCAGTTATAGTAATTCTGAATGAAGAAATGGAAAGAAAGCAAAGGAGGGGGTTAATCAGGATGGCAGAAGTAAGGAAAGAAGAAGAAGGAGGAAAAGAAAAACCACTTCACGTCAGAGATGTAAATTTGATGTTTGGTTGGGCCATTTTTCATTTGAGATTGATAAAAATACGAAAGAAGCGTGAAGAGACTGTGGCCAATGAGAAGACAGAAAAATTACAAGATGAGATTGATTTCCTCTCCAACATGAGGATGTATGCAGAAGAGGCACTTCTATCAGAAAGTTATCTTGATAAATGTTATGATAGTTTTCTCAGATCATCAAATAGGGGATTCATGACTCTTGTATCAGAAGAATACTTTGATTTCGGAGTTGAACTAATGAAGAAGGTATCCTCCTCAATTACTGTAGAGAAGTTACAGAATGATCTAGATGTTACGGCACCTGCAAAGGAAGCAATACTAGAAGACAATGGACTGATAACAAAATTCATAGAATGTAGCAGGGAAAACAAATGTTTAGAAGAGGTGGAGAAGAAAAAATTATACAATGAGTTGGTAGAAAAAGTTGTGAATGCCAGATTCTGTGAGGAGTTCCGTGCGTACAGGGCAGAATTTACAGCTAGAGGAAGCGAAAATAAGCAAAACAATTTTACTTTACGGCAAACTTTGGATTCATATGCCCGTAAAAGACAAGCAAGTACGGATAAGAATAAAAAAAGAGGAGCCAAAAAAAGTGGCGCAAAAAAAGATAGCAGCCAAAAAAAGAAGAAGTAGTAGTAGAAAAATTAATCATATTATAATATAATCATATTCTATTAACTTTCAAACTGTATAACAACTTACTTAGTAGTAGTAGTAGTTGTAGTAGACTTGCAGTGGTAGTTTACTGTTAGTATAGTAAGTAGGAAGTCAATATGTACTAATTGAGAGATGACATGTTTTTCTGTTGAAAATAATTATATATTATGCTTGTATTCAACAGAAATGGTTAATATATTCCTACTCCTGGTTAAAAATGGGTCTAGAAAATACATTTAAATTTTAATTTATAATGAATACTTTGTAAGTTGCATGCTGTTGAAAGTACTATAGTTTTACTAGTAATGTCTAGTAAATTGTGACTGAAAAAAAATCAGCTGAGGTCAACTTTTCAATTTTTGGCTACACATGGGGTTTTTGAAAAAAATAATATTTTCAATTTTGCCTGATTTTATCGCGCGCGTGCGGACGACGGACAGACGTCGTGTCGCACCCCTCTTTTTTATGACCCCTGACCGTTGACATCTATACAGCAAATTATGATGCACGCCTTTCAATCGCTTTAAGTGAAGAATACATACGGTACGGAGACGGGCAGACGAGTAGAACAAACAGAACAGAGTTCTTTTTTCCTTCGAGGAAGGAAGGGGAGGGGGATTCATTAAAAGCGGGGGAGAAAGTTTGTAAATGTACCACTTCGCGCGATGAACCTTTTGCACATAAACACGGTAGCTGATATACACCTACTTTTACACCTACTGTAGTCGTGAAACGCAAGTCTTGCTAACACAAAATTTTGTCAAGCTTTTTTAGGATTTTCGATACACAGATCCGTTAAAATGTGATTGGATTTGACATTATTATTTATTTGAACTGCGAAAGAGAAGAATCAAAGAAAGTCATCATGCATCTATAGCTAGGGTAATCTTCTTCTTATCATTACTACTGTAGACTAAGATGAAAAATCATACATTTGGCTTGGTACTATAATATATTCACACATTGAAAATGAAATAAAGGAAGGCACTCATCCAATCTTTTTCTCATCGATCGTTGTTGCTACTCGTAAACTAAATCTGAACAATCATCATACTAGATTTGATGGCAGTATATGCAAACAAACAACATAGCGAGCGAGCGAGTGAACAAACAATCATCATACAAACAATGGATTATATACGTAGTAAATTGTTCCATGCGACCAGTAGTACTAGTACAAGTACTACGTCGAACAACTTTGGTGGTGGTGGTGGTGGCAGAAGGAAAGATGGAAATGCGATTATAATTAGACCTGGTCAAGTAGAAGAAGTGATACATACTGTACCATATCCTGGTACGATTAACTTATCATCATTGCGATTTTGGGCATATCCTGCTGATGATACTAATTATGATGATTATACTAATGATGATGATAACGATAATCCTGACATCAATCCTGACCTTATATCAAAAACGACAAGCAACAACAAATCTTCACTATCGCTATCACCTGTGTCATCGTCTTCAGGAGATAGAAATGATGAACAGCAACAGGAACAGGAACAAAATAGAAACCTAAATCAGGACCAGGATCAGCAACATAGATTCATCGATTCGTTTCTATATTCTGAAGAAGAACAACAACAAGAACAGTATGATAATCAGAATCAGAATCAGGAACATCAAGACCAACAAAGTAGTAGAAGGAGGCAGCAACACAGAACAATCCATTCGTACATAGACATTGTAGTTTTTGAAGTACCTAAACATTGTTCGAGTAGTCAAGCATGCGATTTGTCAAAGTATGGTATTGGTCGGATCGAAGAGAATTTTGTTAATGGTATGGAATATCTTTCATTGTGTGACGATATAACGGGACGACTTCACATTGAGAAACAAAAATTTCGTGGCTATAAAACACAATTGTATATCCCACCAGCAGGTTTATTAATGAAGGATCGGATATTAGATCTAAATGCAGCACAAATTCCAGTATATCCATCCAATGATGAATCAAAACTTGAAATAATTATTGCAAATTGTGACAAACATGCATATGGGTATGGTCGGAACGTTGAATTGGCCGGACAGGTTGTATTCGATGCGGACAATCCATTTTTCGGTGATGGTCATACATCACAGTCACCACTTGATACAGTATCACAAATCAAGTTAATCACATTTGGTTTATCGATATGTATCTTCTTTAGTTTGTTTTCTTTTCGGGTACGCACCGGTACAAGAGCAGAATATATTTCGTCAAGAGTATACAGAAACAGAAACAGCAACAGCAACAGCAATATGAACAATAATATTAGTCATAACAATACCAATAACAATAACAGGAGTAGAACGAACGATTTAGAAATTGTGTGAATACCGCATTTATGTATCATTATGACAACGGCAATATGATTTCGGTACCTCTCAAGGTGCTTCTAGCCACCCCTTTTAATAGACCAACTACCCCGAGCCGAATTAGAAGAAACAAAAACACACAACTACATGATGCTTTGGCACGGATGGCCCTATTATCCGTTTTATAGAAGGGTTACCTACCACTATTCCATAATTGTATCCGAAGTACAGGGAGAGAGAGAAAGAGAGAGCTATATTGACGCTCTTTCTAATGTCTGCTACTGCAGTACTGTATCTCTTCTGTTGTATTGACATACTACAGTTATAAATATTATTAGTGTATGATTAAATATCCGATGACTATTCTACAGAGTATTAGATGATCATATTACTGGTAGGCCTAGGAGGCATATACTCATGTAGATATTATGGTCTGATTGAGTTGATGCAATGTTAGTGAATTTATTTATTAATGTATGCTGCAATATTATTACGTGTTTTTCAAGTTATTTTTTTGTTTTCTGCAATTTCGCGACTACAGCTATGTTAATTGATTAAATAATAATGCGATCACCTCCTCAATTTCCGCTTTTTCCACATTAAGACAAGCGGCATCGCCTCCTGCTTCAGGTGGACAAAAACCTATAGTAGAGAAGAGGAGAGAAGAGTAAAAATAGACATGAGCATTTAAAGTATGTTGGATTGAAGATGGAACCAATGTAATATGACTTGGGACATACCTGGTACCGTTGTTGCTAACATCACATTTCTGTCTATGTTTTCTCTAGGGAGAATTGCTGTTAGATCTACATCTAAAAACGCACTAGGAACCACACTTGGGCTGGAACTTGCTGTACCAGCAGAAGATATAGTCAAAAATTCAGGACCAGTATCAAAGCCGAGAACTCCAGTGCCGCCTGTTTTTGTTGCTATTACTGTTGGTACAGGTTCGCCAATAGTAAAAGGAAAGTTACCTCCACTTTTGTAGAAAGCGCATCCACCGATTAATGGAGCAGTAAGACACAAACTGATATCACAATTGTTTCTCTCAATGAAAATAGGAAATGTACCTTCTGTAATTGTACAAATCTGTGTATACCGAAAAGGAAGTGGTTCTCCTTCTCTCTCAGGATCAAGATCAAATACATCTCCAGAGATTATTGATCTTGATCCAATAAATGACGGAAAACCACCATCAGTGGTAGGAACAAGTACAATAGGATCAGCATCTAAAACAACACGAAGGTTCAAGGTATCTGTTTCTAGCGGTGTGGGTGTAGAAGTCGGTGTAGAAGTTGGTGCATCAGTTTTTTTACTTTTCTTGCTTCTCTTAGGTTTAAGTTGGCGATCCTGTTGTTGTACATCAGTAGCAGCCAAGACGCTACTGGTTGCAAACAGGACGGACAATAGTGTCACAGCTTCCATATGAATCTTCATCGTTATGTTCTTTTGCTTCTTCTTCTTTCTTCTTTTACGGTATTTACGTCGCTGGAGTTTCTATGAGAACAAGCAGAGATCTATTATTTTCGGAAATTCAATATATGAAAATGAACGTGCGTAACACAGAAAGAACACATTACAACGTACCAGGCCCAACAAGTGTTTGGATCTTGTGTATGAATTACAATTATCGTCCTCTGCCGACCAATTTAAAGTATCCGATCAGATACTGTAGCTTACTGTATGACTATTACTAACTCCGTGACCAAAAAAAAAATGATAGTATCGACCATACAGTACTTTGTTCTCCTTTGTGCACCGCTAAAAGTAACTGACATGCGCTCGTGAAGAATTTTCAGACCTCGTCATCCTTTCATCTTTGACAGCAAAGAAGGATCGCGAAACGAAGAGAACCCTATATATTTCCGTTGAAGCTACTGTATCAGAATATATGATAAAAATCCGCCAAACAATTTGGTGATGTAAGTGAACGAAAAGTAAAAGCCAATATATGTACACGAACAATTTTGCGCGCCTAACAGATTTCAAATTTTGGTGGATGTTTCAAAAAAGATTTTCATGGAGCGAAAGCGAATACCACTCACTCATTTGACAATTTCCACGCTTTTATGACGGTGTCGTGAAGCAAAATGTCATCACGTTGGTGCGTTTGAAGTTAGCTAGGCGGTGATACGGTACAATGACGTACGTACAGCAGTACAATATTTCTTCGTCAAAGGGACGGCGATCTTTTTTATATTCATGATAACTGTATTTAGTGTATTTTTTATATCCTGAGGAGGTATGTAGTGTACTGTATGGTAGTTACCACTGTTGTTACCGTACGTACACATAGGTCCTCTGTACGACGATAGTACAGTAGGACTATTAATAGTACTTAATAGTACATACCCTCAATACTGTACTAGGTCCTACGGTACATTTAAACATCTTAACAGATAGCAGCAAGAAATAAGAAATAAGAATTAAGAATAAAGAATGAATGAATGAAGAATCAATGCAATCGAAGATCATCAGTCAATGCAATCAACAAAATAATCATCAATTTTAAGCAATCGTAAAATAAAAAAAGGAATATCGTCTACTACTGTCTACAATTATTGTACTTTCATACAGTAGCTCAACGACGACGACGACGACGACGACGATATATATTTAGATACATATGTATACATTGAACGACTAGGACTACTTGTGTACTGTACTGTACTGTACTGTACAGATAGATAACGAATCTACTGGAATTGTTGGCATACCCAAAGTTTCCCATATTGCCATTGCTAATGTATAAACTAACAGTAAGGTACACGCTACAATACTAGCCGTAACGTAACGTAACGTAACGTAACGTTGCCTTGCTATAATATAATTACCAACTTATTAAACGAGACAGACAAGAAACAATAAGAAACAACACAAAATTCTTCATTATGACGAATAACAATTTGAATTTTAGTAATAATATAAATGAAAATGACTAGTTATAAATATTTTTAGTGTATGATTAAATGTCCGATGACTATTCTACAGAGTATTAGATGATCATATTACTGGTAGGCCTAGGAGGTATATACTCATGTAGATATTATGGTCTGATTGAGTTGATGCAATGTTGATGAATTTATGTATTAATGTATGCTGCAGTATTATTACGTCTTTTTCAACACATATATCCAAATAATGATGCTACTAAGCATTCAATATCAAAATCCTCAGGAAATCCTACGAGACACACGTCATCGCCTCCTGCTTCAGATGGACAAAAACCTATAGTAGAGAAGATGAACAGAAGACAAATTGTAAATTTAAAGTATGTTGGATTGAAGATGGAATAGATAATGCGTCGTCGTCAATATGATATGGACTCACCTGGTACCGTTTTTGCTAACATCACATTTCTTTCGAGGTTTACTCTAGGGAGGGATACTGTTAGATCTACATCAATATATTCAGCTGTACCAGCAGAAAATATAGTCAAAAATTCAGAACCAGTATCAAAGCCAACAACTCCAGTGCCGCCTGTTTTTGTTGCTATTACTGTTGGTACAGGTTCGCCAATAGTGAAAGGAAAGTTACCTCCACTCTTGTAGAAATTGCATCCGCCTACTAGTGCAGCATTAAGACACAAACTGATATCACAATTGTTTGTCTCAATTACATTAGGAAATGTACCTTTTGTAATTGTACAAATCTGTGTATACAGAACTGGCAGAAATGCATTACCAGCTGGATCACGGTTTAATGCACGTCCAGTGATTACAGATCTTGATCCAATAAATGACGGATCACCACCATCAGTGTTAGGAACAAGTACAATAGGATCAGCATCTAAAACAACACGAAAGTTCAAGGTAGATGATATTAGCGGTTCTTCAGTTGGTGTAGGAGTTGGTGCATCAGTTTTACTCTTCTTCGCCTTCTTGCTTTTCCTAGGTTTGAGTCGACGATCCTGTTGTGCATCATCAGCAGTAGCTGTGGCAGTTGCAAAAAGGACGGACAATAGTGTAACAGCTTCCATATGAATCTTCATCGTGATGTAACTTCTTTTTCTTATTCTTCTTATTCTTCTTCTTCTTCTTATATATACTGCGCTTTGAGTTTATATATTTTGTTTTGCTGTTTTGTATTGTGAACAAGCAGAGATCTATTTTTTCATTACTGCATCGGAAATTCAATATGCGAAAATTCACCTAACATACAGAAAGAACACACTACTATGCCATATCTCATCGTGTTGACATGCTGTTGTTGAAGTGTTTGGATCTTGTGTATGAATTATAGTACATATCCTCCTCTGCCGACCCATCAACATTCTCTTCCGTGTACCGATACTATAAGTGCACACGCGCTCGTGAGGAATCCTTTATTCTTTGACAGCAAAGAACAAAAAGATTAATCGAGCGCTCGTCAAAGGAATGAAAATCCATTACTGTATATACACACGTCGTATGTGCAACGCGGAGTGAGAAATTCGATGTGAAGTACTGCTCAGCCAGTTGATCATTTAGATTTTACTTAGACAGCATTGACAAATTGAGATTCTCATACAAATCAAATGGGCTGTTGATGCTGACCACCATTATATCATAATATAATATTATATCGCCGATCGTATTTTAGATTTATTGTACAAAATAGAGCGCTCATACAAAGAAATCTCGGATGGGGATTCGCGAACCTGGTGTGGCCAATAATATTACATGAAATCTTCCCACACGATGGAGGTGCTACACTACTTACAGTATGTTGAAGATAAGATTTTACAGTTATTATTGTCCAATAATTGAGCGCTCGTACTAGCTGTACAAAGAATTTTTGGTTGATGGTGATCGCGAGCGAAGCGAAGAGAACCCTAAAAATCTACCCAAGTCACTTACTCACTTGCTCACTCACTCACTTACTTACTTACTTGACACTCTCCACGCTTTTATGATGGTGTATCGTGAAGCAAAATTCCATCTCGTTGCTTGCTTAGCGCGTTTGCTGAAGAGGCTAGCTTGCGGTGATCGGCATGGCAATATTAATGGCGTAAAGTCGTATTTGTTCTTCGTCAACGGGATTGGAATCTTTTTTTATATCTTGAGCGAGGAGGTATTTAGTGTATGGTAGTAATCGTCCTACACATAGGTACTACTAGTACTAATAGTACTGTAGGACTATTCATACTACTTCCTCCACTCAGCGCTAAGTTACTACTGCGCGCTACAGTATCGTTTTGAAACCAAAAATCTTCCTCGTAAAATCTTCGCTTATTTCAATTTTTTTCGTACATTTCGCATTTTTGTTGGTAGAGATTTTAGCGGTTTCAACCAAGCTTTTATTGTTCGATTGTGTAATCCAAACGATAGCGCGCAATAACTTAGCGCTGACTGGAGGAAGTAGTACTAAATAGTACCTAGGCTACATACCCTCAATACACTGTTTAACTACGGTACATTAATTAAACATCTTTAACAGACATACTAGCTAAGTTAGCAGCAAGAAATACAAATTAAGAATTTAAGAATACTGTACAAGGTACGAATAAATCAATCGATGCAATGCAATCAATGCAAGACAATTATTAAAAGCAATCAATCAATCGTAAGAATTTTTAAAAAAAGGAATATCTACTAACGTTACTGTCTACAATTATTGTACTTTCATACTACAGTAGCTCGACGACAACGACGACGACTACTGAACGACTACTGAAGTAGTACTGTACAGATAGATCATAACGAATTAATATTTCAACATTACGGCGCAGTAGCTAGCTGCTGTACACGCACAAAACACCCGCTACAATACTAGTCGTAACGTAAGGTAACGTAACGTGGCCTTGCTATTATATTATAACTACCTAATTATTAACATACAGACAAGGAACAAAACAAGAAACAGCAAGAAGAAAGAAAGAAAACAACAAGCACAAAATTCTTCATTCATGACGAGCAATAATAGTAATATGGCTAATCAAAATCAAAATATCAAGAAAGAGGAATTGTATAAATGGATCGATGACAGTAATCTATATGGAACATGGACATTTACGACACAAACTATGACAGATATCGGATATTATAAAGGTATTAGTTATTTTGTCATACATATTATGCCAACTCCAATGTCCGGTGTGAATAGTTGTATTATTAATGATACTTCAGGTAATAACTGTACAGAAGCAAACAATTATGCATGTCAATATAATAACGAGAGGAAAGAAGAATGTATTAATACAGAAACATCTCAAGTTGACTGGAGTGATGGTACGTTACGTAAAACTGTATAAAAACTGTGTTCTCAAATTTGAAATTGATTGAATTTGAACTCTTGACCCCAACATCATATCACTCACATCACACCGCCCTACCACTCACCCTGCCCACTCTGCCCACTCTACCACTTTATAGTAACAATCTTTTTTCAATATGGATTTAGACTCCGTACCGGTATCGTTCATAAAACATATCATAATGTGAATACTGGTGGGAATTGGTTAGGTCCATATAATATTATTCTAGCTAAAGTTGATGATGATAAAGAAGAAGATAATGATGATGTAGAAGGAGAAGAGGTTAAAGGTAATGCAGAAGATGAAACTGAAGAACAGGCAGTATTTATATCACGATATGTGAATACACCCTGGACTAAATCACAATTACAGCGTCCATTTCAAAATGCCAATATATTTGAATCTAATTCACAAATATTAGAAAATTTGATTGGTACAAAAGTTATTAATACCACTATTCAAAAAGTACAAAAAACATGGAATGGTCAACTTAATAGTGGTGAACTTAATAATGGTACAAGTGCAAATGCAAGTGCAAGTAGTATAGCAACGCGACAACGACAACGACAACGACAACGACGACGACGAGGTCTCTTGCTACGACAAGATGATGATTTCACTGTCACCGATGATGACGAAGATGATAAGGATAATGATACTGATCCATATTCCAAATATTTACAAAATTGTGATCATGGTGATATTCAACCTATATTACCAAGATTACAATTAAAACGAACAGTAGACAAAGCATCAACAATATCATATTCAATGAGTATTGACTATTCTATATTAAGTGTACCAGAAAAGGGTGGTATAAATAATGATTTATATAAATTATGGCCAACAATGAAAAAACATTTAGGAACAACATTTCCATTATATGGTCCATGTAAGTAACTTCATTTTTATAATTATATTACAAGTTCTCTGTTTTTGTGTTGTTGATTGTTTGGTGGGTGTGATGATGTTGATGTTTTGACGTGTCGTAGTAAAGGCATACGATTCCTTTCCTTCCTTCCTTCCTCCCACTCACTCACTCACTCACTCACTTACTTTGTCTTTCCGAACGAACAAACAACCGAACACAAACAGATTGTTACGGAAAGGATCCAAATCGTGCATATGCTATCCGATTATCGTTCGATAGTGAAATTGGAAAAAATTCAACAAGTACATCGCCATCATCATCATCATCATCATCGTCGTCACCACCACCACCATTATGGTCAGGTGTTAAAGGATGTGTACCACCATGGCCATGTTGGAATGGTGAACCATATGGACCACCATCCCCATCACCATCATCCCCAACAAATAAAATTCCAAATGATAATGGCAATACGACAGGCAAATACGTTATTGATCCATTAACTATTACTGCATTAATTTTATATTTACTTGGTTCATTATTAGTCATTAGTTTAATTTTTAATTGGTTATTATCAAATCGATTAATGAAGCAGCTGCAACAAATATCACAACAAGAACAACAACAACAAGATTCATTATCGTCGTCACAACCACCACCACCATCTGGAGATGTAGAACAAGAAATAGACAGAAGATACGATTACTTGGAAGAAGTTGTGGGTGGTAATACTACTAGTGGTAATGGCAATGGCAATGGAAACGATCGAGATAGAGACAATAATGATAACAATACTAGTAATCTTAACGATAGCTTGGAGGAACCATTGTTGCCTTCTTCATCTTCTACTTTCAACAGCCATAACAAAAACAACAATAACGCTGAGGAATCATTCTCAGATTATTATCGAAACGAAGAGGAGGGGAAAAATGAAGCTACTACTACGGCTACTACGAGTACTAATCTATCAACATCAGCACCACCATCGGGAGTTGATGAATCTAAACAAGAGTCATAAGATGTTGTATGGTTTGCTTAGTCAAAGTTCTTTCTCCGTTTGTTCTTTGGACAGCTTGAAAAATTATCTTTGGTCGGTTATCCATCTTTCAAGTGATATCGCCGGCTACCGGTCTACCTTTGAGAAATCACTAGAACTACGAAGTAAACTGCAGTAGATAGATTATAATAAACTCTTATATGAAGAGAGGAATCATCTCTCTTATTTGATTAACTACCTGCACCTTTATCTACCATGTTCGGTACAGTATTGGGTGGTATTCTTATACTAGAATGTCTTCTGTACAGATTAAATTCTTGCTATCTATTATTGGCACTACCGCATCCAAATAATCGATGCTGATGATATTGTCCTACCGTGTCCTATCAACAAAATATTATTTATGTCTATGCCAAAAGAAAAAGCATCATCAATGATGATACTACAATGATTACAACTCCTCCTCTTCTTCCTCCTCCTGGTGGAGTCAATTGTATGGATTCTGATTTAGTAGGATGATATCTACAGGCCGTGATTGCACACTTCACTGATTTATCTCGTTGCTCTTGGAAACCATCTACCAAAGCATTTTCATCTTGATTTTGTATGTCATTGTAATGATCATTACTATCAAAAACAGCTGTAGCAGCACATATTTGTAACTCATTCCATGCATTGTCCATTCCAGACCAGTCCACAGAACAAACATGACTTTGTGATATTTGTCCAATGAGGGGTACCAAGGCTTGACCATATAAACAACCAGGTGATCCAGCTTCAGCTACATAACAATCATTGTTACATAGATTTAATCTTGCAATGGATGTAAAATTATCAGTACGAGCAAGAATTGCTGCTAAAGTATATGCACCATCCATATTCCCTTCACCCTCCCAAAAATCCGTATAAGTAACATTTTGTGTCATATCGTCATCGGTTGATGATGATGATGATGATGACGATGATGACCACTGCTGTTGTAATATACATGTTTTTCCAGCTGCAATATTGTAAGCATTGATATAACCTATACATTTTGATTCAGCAATTGCAAACAGTTCATTCGTTTGTTGTATCGATTGTAATTTTCCCACCGCAAATTCTCCATCATTACGCATCGATGATGATCTGGAGCTTAATGTAAAGTTTGATGAAAACCAGTCTGCTAATGATACAAGTCGGCATGCTTCGGCAGCAGCGGTGGCGGTGATATTGCTGCTGCTCATGATTTTGTTACTATTACTATTATTATTCCTGTTGCTCTGCTGTGCTTGCTTTTACGGGCGACGACGAGTGCCATATTATGATACAGCAGAGAGCTAAAAAGAAGTTGTCGAAACCTTAAAATAAAGGCAGAAGTCAGCAATCTTCGGTCATGCTCTCTCTATCGCCTTCACATCACACAACTAACTACGGTAAATATTGAAATAAATACCTTTTTTCTATTTATTGGGAGTGAAGCGATCAATCAATCAATATGGTTGTACCGTACGTACACATAGGTCCTACTAGTACTACTAATAGTAGGACTAAAGTACTAGTAATAAATAGTACATACCCTCAATACTGTACTACGGTACCTACGTATATTTAAACATCTATCTTACTAACACATACTGTACAGTAAGTACATCATCATCATTCATCATCATCGTCGTCGTCAATCTTCATGTCGCCAAGAAGCACCAGAAGTACAGTAGTCCGAGCAAACTCAGAAAGGGAGTGAATCAAGTCAAGTCAAATCAAGTCAAATCAAATCAAATCAAATCAAATCAAATCAAATCAAATCAAGTCAAGACAATACAGTGGATACCTAAAGTGAAGTTACGTTACGTCAATTTAAGTCGAGTCCGTCGAATTAACAGAGTCAAAGCTACTACTATTTATCTTTCCGGTGCACTACGGTAGTTTTAAGAAGTAAGTAGGAAGAAGTAAGTAAGTGAGAAAGTAAGAAATAAGTAAGAAATAACTCCGCCAAACAAAAAGTAAGCAAGCATAAAATAGCAAAGCAAAGAAATAAATAATAGAATAATGAAAATATTAAAAAAAAATATTAGTTTTAAAGATGGGAGTGGATCAATTATGTTACGACCGGAAACAACAGAAGATTTATGGCATACCTATAATTTATTACGTCATGATGATTTAGTACGATGTACCACTGTACGTAAAATTGTGAAAGAATCCAATAATGTAACCGGATCGTCCACCTCGTCGAAAAAACGGATGATGTTAACAATTCGTATTAAAAAAATTGATTTTGATTCAGAATCCGAGGAAGTGCGTATATCTGGTGTGGTCGAATCAGAAAATACCAATGGTGTCCGATTAGGATCGCATCATACATTAAAGATAAAACCATATACAAATTATACATTAGAAAAATTATGTTGGGATCAAATATATTTAGAAATTATTGATGATGCTTGTAATCCAACGTTGAATTCTGAAATTGCAGCAATTGTGATGCATATGGGATTAGCACATGTATGTTTAATCACTGGTTCTTTAACTGTAACAAAAGCAAGAATAGAAACGAATATACCAAAAAAAAGAACTGGATCATCGAATAATGCCAAAGCAATAAAAAAATTCTTTGAAGCAGTCTATCAAGCTTTACTTAGACATATTGATTTCAATAAAATTAAAGTTATTATGATTGGTAGTCCAGGATATGTCAAAGATGATTTTTTTATCTATTTAAAAGAAGAATCGGTACGTCGTGATGATCGTCAATTGATGGATAATAAACAAAAATTTGTCCTAGTGAAAGCAAGTAATGGACATAAATATGCCATAGAAGATATTTTTTCCGACCCATCTATAATGAAACGTTGTGAGGATACAAAGGTAGCAAAAGAAGTATTAATATTACAAAAATTTATGAGAATGATGGATACAAATCCAGACAAAGCCTATTATGGTTATAATCATGTGGTGAGTGCCTCGAAACAATTAGCTATTGATTCATTATTAGTAACCGATGAATTATTTCGATGTTCGTCCTCCATTCAAATTAGAAAACAATATATTGATTTAGTTGATGATGTACGTGCCAATGGTGGTACAGTATATATCTTTTCATCGATGCATATAAGTGGCCAGCAATTACAATTAGTATCAGGTGTTGCTGCTATATTACGTTATCCATTACCTGATTTAGATGAATTAGAATTACAAGCAGAAGAATATGAAAATGATAATCAAGATAATAATGATAATGATGAAGATGAAGCATATGATTATGATTATGATAATGGTGGATATGATAGTAATGATTCATCTATTGATGAAGATGAAGAAAATTTAGCAAGAGCTAAAGAAGATTTAGAAATGATGAATTTTAATGTGGATGATGAGATTAAAAATCTAGCTAGAGTGAAAGAAGAAAAAGATGATATGGAAATGATGGCATTAGCAAATGCAATGGCAGATTTTCATGAACAAAATGAATAAAGATTCAGATCAGAGGACTTATATATGAAAGATGCATGATATAATGAAACAACGATACAGTGTTTTTTGATTTGATTTGATGGCGTCTATCTATAAATACCCCCTACTGAACTGCACTACCACCCATCACTACAAAAATGAAATGAAATGAAATCGATGCGATGTGGTGTGGTACGGCACGGTCGCCACCACAACAACCACACACAAAAGATAATAACTAAATGTATAGTACGCACATCGTTTGTTGCTTGCTTGCTTGCTTGCTTGCTTGCGGTATGATGATAGGAATATACGATATGATCTGCTATAAAATAAAAGAATAACGTTTCTAAAAAATAACTATCTTTACAGTACGTGTAATATCTTTTGTGTCGATTCTAGTCAAGTCGAGTAGAATCAAGTCTAGCTTGACTCTCTCTGTCTCTCTAATTTGAGCTACTACTAGAATCAACATTCCGATTTGATTTGATTTGATTTGATTTGATTTGTTTTTGTTTTAGCAACATCCTTTCCAGTAGGGAAATACCATTAGCATTTGTTTCTCTCGCACTTCCAAGAAAATGCAATTATTTATTTTACCAGTTGTTTTCAGGTCCATCATCTATTTTGATGAATGACACTGCATGCATATTTGCCAGTTACCGTACGTTCCGTTCATACTTTCTCTGTATCCTCGATCATTTATGGACAACATTGATAACGTCGTAATTTCCGTTCCCAAGTCGATGGCGCTTTCCTTCATTTTTTGTTCCCTCTTTTAATGTACAAGCCTTTCTTATTTGCACATACATTGCCACATTTAATTTTTGAGTCCCATGAGCTAAGTAACTACTGATTACCGTTTCGCATTTGGGACTTAGATAAATAATGCATGAGTCGAGTCATTTCACATAACGAAGTCTTGTTGGCGTTTGTTGAATAGAAAGAGAACTCTACGACTAGAGGAATTGTACAGGAATATCAGTTTAATGTACTTATTGGTTCAATATGACGAAGACTTTAATTGTGACTTTTAGCTGCCGATGATTTTACAATTGCTGCACAAGATTTAAATCTAAGATGCTGTATTTTACTTCAAGTACAGTAGTGAAGGTACACAACAACATAACGATGATATGGCCTGATGCATGAGGTGTTGTAGTTCCGATACCGTACAGTAATTTCAACAGCAGTTGATGTCGTATCAACCATAAAATAGATCTCTACTGTTCACAGTAGATAGTAAAACGAAATAGAAACTCCATCACAGTAGAAAAGAAAAAGGAAGTTACATCACGATGAAGATTCCTATGGAAGCTGTTGCACTATTGTCCGCCCTTTTTGCAACCAGTAGCGTCTTGGCTACTGCTGCTGATGATACACAACAACAGGATCGCCAACTTGGTCCTAAGAAAAAGAAGAAATTGAAAAAGATTTTTAAGAATATAGTTACAAAGAAATTACGTATTGTTTTAGATTCTTCTCCTATTGTACTTGCTGCTGTCACTGGAGGAGGACCAGAAGGACCAGGAGAACCATCATTTATTGGATCAAGATCTGTATTAACTGGACGTGCATTTAGTCGTTCATCGGTTACTACTGGTGGAGAAGCTGGTGATAACACTTCAGAAATTGTTTATACACAAATTTGTACAGTTACAGCAGGTTCATTTCCTGCAATTGACACAAATAGTTGTGATTTTAGTTTGTGTTTTACCGAACCATTAATCGGTGGATGCGATTTCTATAAAAGTGGTGGTAATTTTCCATTTAATTTCAGTACTGGTATGCCACCACCAGTAACAGCAACAAAAACAGGCGGCACTGGAGTTTACGGCTTTGATGCTGGTTCTTCATTTTTTATATTATCTTCTCCTGGTTCAGGACAAGTTCTTGATCTAGACTTGATAATTCTCCCGAGAGAAAACACAAAAAGAAATAAGATTTTAGCAAACACGGTAGCAGGTGAGTCCATATCATATTGACGACGACGCATTCTTTCCATATTCAATCCAACATACTTCAAATTCTCATATGTCTTTTTTTTCATTTGTTCATTTTCTCTTCTTTTCCCTACCATAGGTTTCTGTCCACCAGAAGCAGGAGGCGATTTAGTTTGTATTGGTGGATTTAGTGAAAAATATGATATGCCTTAACGACACTTCTAGTGAAGGCATTAGCATTATATTATGAAGGACTGCCTGTAAAATATATAACATCTGAATAATCATTTAACATGCCGGTTATCATCTAATCGCAGAAAGAGAGAAAAAAAATGTAAAGAATTTTAGTTATCATCTATTTATTTACTATCCAGTAGTCCTCTTATATAATACAGTGTGAACCAGAAAACAAATATAACGAAAATAGTATGAAAAATGTTGGTCAGCACCCGAAAGAATACTAGTAGAACGACAATTGTTGACTGCGCAGAACTAAGAATCGGAGTAATCAATTGTATACAATCGTACTAGATCCCTATACGCGTGATCGTACCTATCTTGCTATAATTATATAAACGGCGTATGCTTGAGTCAGTTTAAGCAAGGTGCAAACACTTATCATTAAACGAATCGTGTCTGTGCAACGACGCCATGTAAGAATACATCCTCCGAATGTTGACTATTCGATCTCTTGTGTCCACCACTACCACCCGTAGCACTTCCAATTGAATGTTGACTACCTGATCGTTTGTGATGAGTGCTGTTGGTGGGTACTGATGAATGGGCCCTTCTGTGACTTAAAATTTTGGAAGGTGACGTACCGTACGGGTTTTGTTGAAACTGTGACCGAGCGGTCGGGACCTGCTGTTGCTGCTGCTGCTGCTGCTGCGATGATGCGGAATTTGAAGAACCAGTTTGACGTATGAACCGATGATCCGATTCGGTGACATCGAATGAACTTACACGTCGATGTTTATGGAATTGTTGTTTCGATGATAACTTCGAAACTTTTGTTGGAGTTCGGGACTTATGTCTCATTAATTCTTGAAAGTTATTTCGCGATTTTTGCATCGATTCTTGTCCCGTTTGCATGACTTCGTCAATGACGTCTTGTGGAGATGGAAACTTAGTATCTTGTACAGAAGTTGTCATGTAAGGTAGGGACAAATCATTGAAGCGGTCCCCTCCAGAACCGCCACCCTGTGAACCCGCAAACATCTCTGACCCATATAGATTAACAGGTCGGAACTTAGGTTTATATTCATCCATGGGGGCATCAAAATCTTCGAGTCCACCCGGTGGAGAGACGGATCTGTTCGAGGCTGATGTGGCAATCCCTTCGCTGTTTGACGTCGTAGAACGAAAGATTGCACCACCACCGATATCACCGCCCCCGAAACTGTGACTGGGTGCATGGTTACGAGTGCGTGGACTGATTTTTCGGTAGGGACTAGCTCCTAGACTATTTTGTCGTCGATGACTACCACCACCGAAACTATTGTTACGGACGTGATGATGACGTCCTCCTACGACGTTTGCTCGAGCGGGAGATTGAGCAACAAAGTTTCTTGCTGGAGATGCGGTACCCATTCTATAAGACGGACCGCCCAATCGAGACGGCATCGGTGAAATGCGACCTATACCCCCACCACGCCCACCAATACCTCCCATCATATCGGCCCTTGTGGTGGTGTTTGAAGGTTTTGGTGATAATTCACCACCACCGGGAGCGATATTGTTGTTGTTAGCATTATTATTGTTATTATTGTTACTGTTACGGACCGGTGATAAAGGTTGCATTGTAAGTGAAAATTCCGCTTCGATGTCTTCTAGTTCACGTTCGATTGCCTTATGACGATCAACACGTTCCCGTTCACGTACGTTTTTTCGTTTCTTTCTTTTCTCTGCAACGATCGCTGCATTTTTATTTTCTCGTGTGTATCGTTGTCGTTTCGTTTCCATTAATCGGTTCAATTTTAACACAAATTCTGGAGATTTTGCATTACTAGGAACCGATGTCAAGAAACTTCCATCAAGTGGACCCGGTACATCATCATCATCATCATCGTTACCATCACCACTAGCAACATCCTCAAATGACGAACCATCGATCGTCTGAGAATTTTGGGACAGCATTTTCTTAAATACATCATCCGATACTGGACGAGCATCGTCTTGTTTCTTTTCCGTTAACGACCCTAATGATGCATCATCAGTAGTCTTATCCTCTTCGTCATCGATGGTAAATATCTTCCTTGCAGATTCACGTCGTTTTCGTTCATGCAAAAGTGAATCATCATTAATGATCAAACATGGTGTACCGTCCTTTCGAGGAAAATCTTGAAATGCAAAGTTATAATCATCCTCATCGTCTGTTTCATCGTTCGGTAATGGTTCCATTTCGATTTCCCTATTGAACAAGGATGGATCATTATGTTGATGATTATAATCATCGTAATAGATTTCTTCTTCTCCGCCATAATTATTATTCGGATCGTTATTGTTCATATTAGTATTTTGACTATTATTGAAATTATTTGCGTCGTTATTTGCGTTATTGTACCAAGATGACATCGGTAGATTTCTCCAGATATTACCAATAATACCACCATTCCCTTCTGATTGATGATGGTGATGTTGCTGCTGCTGCCAGGAATGTCCAGTATGGGCACCGCCACCACCACCACCACCACCACCACCACTAACATCATAGGAGGCAAATCCCGCTGCAGCAGCTATATCATTAACATCATAATCATTTCTTCCTGCAGCTAAATTTTGATTCTGATTTTGAGTATTGTTGTTGTTGTTGTTGTTGTTGTTGTTGTTATTATTGATCGGTGCGAAATGACCATGACTATTACTACCTGTACTACCCATCGATGTTGATCTTCCTGTAAATGCTCCATTACTGCTGGTACTACCGCCACCTATCGAAGCCGATCGTCCTGTAAAAGCACCAGTGCTTCCCACCGAAACTGATGTCCCGTTGGGTGAACCGAATGGAAAATGAGCAGACCGACCTAAGTCAAGACTATAAGTTGGTGATGTAATAGATCCCGGAGATGATCCATTTTCACCCTTCGTTTGTTGTTGTTGTTGTTGTGGATTTTGAAAATATCCGTTATAGATATATTCAAATGGATTACTTGGTATTTCATATGTCCGTCCAAATACTTCATAAGTATTACTATTGTTGCTATTACTTTCACCACGATTATTTTGTTGATCATAAAATAAATCAGGTCGATGTCGTGATAAATACCGATCAGATGCTTCCAATGCAGACATCGCACTTGCAGTACTTACACTCCTATTACCTGTATCCGACGACGATCCATGTCGGGCTGTATCTAAGGAACATGTCCTCATTCCTAATCCAAGTGGTGGTGGACGAGGTAAAGATATGTTGGTGTTGCCACTACCACCACTGCCGCCACCACCAATACCACTATTATTGTTACTGGTGACCATATATGATTTATCATCACGATAACTACTGATAGTACTACCACCACCATTATCATTATCATCATCATTATCATGATCAAGTGATAATGACATCATACCACCATCTAATAATTGCAATCGAAGTTCTTGATCACGTTTAATTCTTTCTTTCCAGGCATACATTGGATAAATAACACCAAATAATCCAAGTACCACTAATATAGTAATTAATGCATTTTGTGTCCGATCCGACCAACCTTCCGTATAGGAGGAGGATGATCCATCATTATTCGAAATGCTACTACTACCATCATTATTGGCATTAGATATAGCTATTGTTGATGATGACGATGATGATGGTATATCAATAATCAAACTAGTGATTTCTTGTAGTAAATCTTGTGTCGGATATTGTAATAATTCACGGACGTATAAATTCTTGTTTTGATTTTCGTTATTTTCATTTTCATTGCCTTGAAATAAATAGTTAGTCCATAAATGAAATAATTCTTGTACCTTTTGATTACTTGGTTTTTGTTGTTTTTCCTTCTCCGATATTGGTTCTAAAAATGCTATAGTTGGTATAATTTCGGCTATTAATATTGCTTCTTCTTTGTTCTGTTCTTGTTCACCATCACCATCTTGTTGTTGTTGTTGTTCTTGTTGTTGTCCTCGACGGCGTACATTACTCTCATTATTATTATCATTATCCTGTAGATATAATTTAACTCGTAAATCAACTGTAACTATATTATTGTACATTGAATGAAAAACAAATCCGTTGTATAGTTGATCGGTATCATAATCATCATCAAGATCAGCAGCAGTAGCAGTAGCAACAACGTTATTATCGTTATTTTCCGATTCTGAGGATGAGGATGATTCCTCTTCTATTATTGTATCTTCTTGTTGCTGTTGCTGCTGCTGTTGTTGTTGTTGTTGTTGCAATTCTGACCATTGTTCTTCTCCTGTTGAATCCCCACCACCGGAGGATGATGATGATTCTTGTATGAACCGCTGTAGTTGTCTTTGCCTACGCCGTCTTTGCTGTACTAATGGCCAATTATCAATAATAGTTTCATATCCAACAAATAAATAATCTTGTGTTACTGTTCTGAATGGATAGGATAAACTGGATTCAAATCCACCTGTTTCGGAGACTAATGTATATCCTTCTCTACTATTCTTATTTTGTTGTTGTTGTTGTTTCTCAATAGCTGTATTGTAGGCACGTTTTAGTTCATCTGTACGTTTGGTGGTAAATTGTACCACAAATCCATCTAAATTATATAATGCATAGACAGCAAGATTTCTATTTTGACTTTGACGTAGATTTGCTTTTTCTACGTGTGTGGCAGTGGCAGTGGCTGCTGCTACAACTAGCAGTAGTACCAGCACGACTACTTGTAGCAATATCATCGGAAGTATATTATGGCGTATTATTTTCGTCGTTGGTAGAAGCGGCGTCGACGCTATCCTTCGTTTTTGTCGTCGTCGTCGTTCTTGTCGACGACGTTGCTCATGATTTATAACAACACTTGTCATATTTCTGCCTTTTTTTCTTTCTTTTGTTTTCTTTTCCTTTCTTTTCTATCGTTAATATTACTGTCTGTACGTACGGATTCCTCTTCTGCTTCTTCCTCCTCCTCCTCTTTTTTTTGCCGTATCAGAAGTCACCACAATAGTACGGTAGAAAGACCATGAACTAACTTAATTACGTAAACAAACCAACACGACAGTAATAATAAAGGAAGCAAATCGTGTTGATTCCGCGACGGGCTAGCTATGATGAAATAATATATGGCTGTGTTGCTTGCTTGTTCTTGGAAGATTGGTTCCATCCACTGATGCTGGCAAATAAGCAATAAATTGTGTGCATAATTTAGCGCGCACACAAAACAAAAACATAAAACATAAGAAATGCATTGGATTTAACGGTTCAAATCAAGAAAATGGAACGACGACGACGGTTAAATAAAATGAGGTGATACTCCTATCCTACTAATTTATAATGCACGAGCGAATTGATCCCACGACTTAAAAAAAAATTGTAAGTGTACGGTACGTACGGTAGTAGTCCTACGCTCTCATACTGGTACTGGTACTAGTACTGTAATAGTAACATATTATTGTGGTGGTAGCAGAATACAGACAACAATACATGCCATCCCACTGGATAGTTGTTGGGATTATACATCATAGACACACCATTACATAACTACATGACAATCTAAATAAAGTTAGCTTTTTCACTGTTTGACTGCCAACATTTACCATATACTTCCTTCCTCTTCCATTGGTAAAGTAGGAGGAGGAGTAAAACCTATTTAGTTCAATGTCATATTTCTTCATTCTTTTTCATGAAAATCAATAGAAGTCAAGTCCCTGTGAGTGACCCTGCCTGATCCAAACTTTTTCTCCATTCCACCTCTCCTTTATCCTCTGCTTAATTATTGGGTGTGCTGCAGTTTGTATCCTCTCTCTATTCTATCCTGCCTCTTTTTGACTCACATATGGTCTCTGCTAATAACTTGCAGTTTGTATCTGTACCATATACTTAGTATGGATCTTAAAAAAGGTGCAGCGTAGCAGGCACCTAGGGGGATTCAATGACAACAGGCATTATTGGAGAAAACCCCATGTTTCCAGTGCAAGCATAAAAATCTTAAGAAAAACATGTGTCCTATGATTATTGTTGACTATGTGGTGATGATATGGTGGGCAAAAACTCTAAGGAAGAAAGGATGTGTCTATTTGTTGACAGCCACTATACTTTGACTCACTTAATTGACAATCAATAATTATTCATAATTCATATTGAACCTCCCTCCACAGAAAATTCTCCAACTTGCTGCCTCCTGTTCAAATGATGCGGGTATTTCTGTTATTCATCAGATCAATCAGTCAGTATAGTATTGATAAAGATGTGGTTTACTGTTTTAGTTTTTGTTGTGATGCACTGCAGGGGGGGGGGGGGGTTAAATGAGGAGAAGATCAGTCTCACGCTAATTATTAGTGCAGTATGCACTATATCCACCAGAAAAGGAAACTATATATTCCTGCATTCTACATACCACCCCCCAATGGCCATTCAAAGAAAACTCTACAAAGCTGAATATGAGTGAGACTTAATAGGATTATGATGTATCCCAAATTCTCCCATCATTATTGTATGAGCTAAAAATCTATTATAGAAACACACACACACACACATACACATACTTAAACATATGTATTCATCAAACACAACCACAGTAATAAGTTAACCTCAATTCCACTCCAATATCGCAAATTACCTATACATTTGGTAAATACTAGTAGTTTTACTCATTGTTCATTTTTAAATGGTGTATAGAAGATGCACCAAACAACTTAAGGAGGAAGAAATTCATTATCTTCACAATTGAGACAAATTCAAACAATCTATGGCCTGCACCGCCTATGTCTCAGGAATAGTTACCATCATGGGAATCTTACACGTTTCCTGACCGCCCACCACCAGGGCTATTAGTAAAGTCACGGGGGATAACATAATACAAGAGATGGTACCATCAGAGAAGAAACAGAAGCCAATAATATACAATCACTCTCCTCTCATCCGTTATGATTTTTTAGGAAGAGACAGTAATGGAATTCTACTTGATCTGAAAGCAGAATGTGAAGTGGACTGTATTGGATTCAAACTGTTTTAATATCAGAAAGAGCATTGCATCCAATATTCTTTTTTGCTTATGACAAGCTCCCAATACTGCTTCTACCCAACTCATAAATTTATGACTATATCTTGTTTCCAATCAATGCATTACATGAGGCATCAAACTTTATTTTGATAGGATCTTACTATTGATTGCAAAACTTAATTTTGCAAGTAAGAAACCATGATTAATTGATCCACCATTCCACGACTGTATTGAAGATTGTTCACTTGCTAGTGGCATCACTCGTATTATTAACTCTGCATTCCAGGTCATCCCTCTATGCAGCTTGGATTATATCAGCAACCAACATCTAGCAGATTCAAGTACAGTAGCTGTACCACGATCTCTACTATCTAGAGCTTATACATTAACGTTACATAGATTGATAACTTATTTTACTACTAGGTATATATTGCTTATTCTATTACGTATGGCCAACACCGTCCATCATAACAACTATTAAGTGTCTTTGAATGAACAGTGAAAGAATTCCCATCTTCTGATTTGAGTCTTGGTAAATCTACCATTATGCTCGTATTTTGATGATGTTGGAATTGAAATGATGCTTGAGGTAGGATCATTATATGTGGTAATTCTAATGGTACTCTATAAGCTCGTCCACTCCCATTATACAAATCAATATTTGTTGGACGCGGAAAATTGTATTCAGCGTTGTCATCTTTATTTTGTTGTTGTTCAACTAAGTTTTTCCATGCATATTGTATGCCAGGCGCTTGTTTACCGAAAAACATGAATGCTTTATTCTTTGCAGCATCGTAGTCATAGAAAATTTGTCCCGGATAAGAAAATTGTTTCTGCGTGGTGTCTAATTCTGGTGATATTGGTGCTGTCCATGCACTAAATGTTGCAAAGAATGTTAACCATAATGATGATTGGTCTTTCCGACCACATCGTGTATACCACCATAATGCTGATATATCTTTAGAGACTTTTGTTTCCCGTACAATCATTAGACCACTATTCATAACATTTTGACCTTTCAAATTTTGTGTTCCCATAATCGATGCCTGTGATGATGCATCCAAATATGTTTCTGGTCCCAGCCCTATTGCTGTTGCCGATGTTGATGCCTTGATTCGTTCAAATGCAATCTGAGTAAAATCAGTATCAGCATCCATAAAGATAAATGATTTTGATGACGATGATTCTGTTGTTGACGATGATAACATATCAAATAGTATCAAAAATGCAATAGGCTTGTAATAATGCATCGTATTGGCATGCACTTCTTTTTCATTTGGTAAACACTTCGCTCCAAATATCATACCATTATCGTCATAATCATTATAGTTTCTTTTATTTAATTCTGCTGAATTTAAATTACCGATCCATATATAAAATTTCCGATTTGATGTGTAGGAATAGGATGCTTTATTTAATGTTGCTTTAAATACTGGTGTATCGGTTAAATATTCAATAGAATCAACCATCATAAGTATAGCCGATTTATTGTTATTGTCATCATTATTGTTAAGAATGTTGTTTGCACCCTCGCCATACGTCGAATTACTATTACTGATACTATTTGCCCATGCAGTTTCATCTAAAACCACTAAACACATATTCACTGTATGACACAACTCATCTTGAAACTTTACGTCATTATTCTTGTTACCATCGGCGAGACAACGAAATTTAATTTGTGGTTTACCCATCTTCCACTCCTCTTTGATATCCGTATTATTCGTATTTGGTGGTGGTAATATATACATTTCACATTGTGTATAAACATCATCTAATACAGATTTTGTGGATTGATGTGCCAATTCGACTGTTTTTGAATATTCAGACCGATTGATTTTCGTCCAAACAGAAGGATCCTTCCATGGTTGTGTCTGATCAAATATACCTTTGTATTTCTTATATGCATCTTCATGAGATAAAGACGAAGATGACGACAGATTTGTTTCCAACAAAGAAGAATTCGCTGTTTCTTCTACTATCGCCGCCGTTGACGACGGATTATTATTACTAGTAATAATATTACTGTTATCAACAATATTATTCTTATTCGTATTCATCGTTTGTAAAGATAATGATGAATCAATATCATTCTCATTCTCATTTCTGTCCTTATCCTCCCATTCCTTTGCCTCGCCGTCACCGTCATTGTCCTCAGCCTTAGTCTCTTCTTTCTTCTTCTCTTGGACATCCCCGTCCTCTTCTTCAATCTTGATTGTATTCTTCTTCTTCTTCCTCCTCTTCTTTGTATTTGTATTTATAGTCGTATTCACATTCATATTCGTATTCGTATTCGTCGTCTGGGAAACTAACGATGAAGAATCCTTCTCGTATTTATCCTCCTCACCTATAATTTGCTCACCTTCACTTTTACCCTCGTAGTCCTCGTCTTCTTTTTTTTCACCTTTTTTGACAACACCCCCATCCTCTTTTTCAATTTCATTTTCGTTTTCGTTTTCACTTCCACCGTCGTCGCCCTGTTCTTCTCTTTCATTCTTCTCTTCAACGGCACCCCCATCCTCTACTTTATTTTCAATCTCAATTTCGCCTTTACCGTCCTCCTGGTCGACAAGATCCCCGTCGTCCTCACTCTTACTTTTGACCATATCAACATTTACACTTTCACTTTCACGTTCCTCCGCCTTCTTCTTTTTCTTCTTCCTCTTCTTATTTTTCTTCTTCTCTTCGACGATACCCCCATCCTCTTCTTTATTTTCACTTTCAATTTCGCCTTTACCGTCCTTCTCCTCCTCCTCCTCCTGGTCGACAACTTGATCCCCGTCGTCCTCACTCTTGCTTTTGACCATATCATCATTTACACTTTCACTACTTTCACGTTCCTCCGCCTTCTTCTTCTTTTTTTTCTTTTTCTTCCCTTTACTTCCACTTTCAATCTCAGTTTCAATTTCGCCTTTACTACCGTCCTTCTCCTCCTCCTGGTCGACGACATGACCCCCGTCGTCCTCACTCATACTTTTGACCATATCATCGCTGACACTTTCACTATCACGTTCCTCCGCCTTCTTTTTCTTCTTCTTCTTATCTTTATTTTTTTCCTTCTTCTTCTTGCCTTCATTCTTGTTGCCATCAATTTCATCTCGAATTTCATCTCGAACTACATTATCACCCTTCTCTTCATCCTCAGTCTTGCTGATCATATTTTTTTTCATAGTACTCGATGATGATGATGATGATTTTGACGATGACGAAGACGAATAATCTTTCTTATTTTTATTTTTCTTCTTCTTCCTGCCTTCATTCTTTTTATTAGTATGTTCAAGAAGCATTTCAATTTCAATTTCCATTTCCTCATCGACATCAGGTGCGTCAGTATAATAAAAATGACCATTCTCATTACTGAAAAAATCGGTTGTTCTCTCTTTGTAGGACGTTGGAAATTCGGAGGATCGGTACACAATAACATTATGTAGTATTGCAATTGCACATAAACATACTAAATATTTAAGTATCGTTGTAGATGGTAATTTCTGTCGTTGTGGTAGCTGCGACTGATGATGTTGTTGTTGGGAAGACATCATTCAAGTTTTTCCTGTGTTATTTCTCGTTACTTTGTCGTTTTCCTGTTCTACTGGTGTTGGTGTTTGTGTTTGTAATGGTGTTGTATGTAGGTACGGATGATTTAAATGGATGGGTGGTGTAAGTGGGTTTAACTTGTTGATTGAGAATGTCTTCACACGATAGGTATCTTTGGTTTCGATTTCCTTTCATTCGCTCCCTCCAGGTACTTCGTTTACATGCACGATATACTAACTTCTGAATTTAGATAATAATTGTTAATAGCAATTATTATGACGGTATGACAATTATACAGAATGTCCTATTTTTATGTGTAGGGTCACATCGGACATTGTAAAACTTAAACTTCGTACCTTAAGGAGATTATGTAGTTTCTTTCGTGAGATGTCCAAATATGGCCCTGGGGAAAACTCGCGATTGGAGATTGGGGGAGGGGTGGGTAAATTTTCAAATTCTATTTTGGCCGCGACGACAGCGATCGTCTTCCAGATTATGATGTACATTGTACCCTACCTGCTTCTTCACGATACAATCGAACAACAAAGAGGGTGGAGCGAGCACAAGGGGTAATAATTTGAAATGACAGAAGTAGTTTAAGTCTCTGCGTGACGTCTTTAATAGATTAGATATTTATATTATTACTTTACTACCAGACCCAATTGATCCAAAAGGAAGGCATAATCAAATGCAAGTTCTCTTAGATACTTGTATCGGTCACTAGCTGAGAAATGTCCTGCGTCCATATCAATTTTGATACAGCATGGACCACTTTCGGTTGGATTGGATTGATGGCGAATTTCAGCAGCAAACTTCGCTGGTTCCCAATACTGAACACGAGGATCATGAAGTCCACCAGTTAATAAACACGATGGGTACGTTTTACCTTGTTGGACGTTATTGATGGGAGAATAGTCCATCATGTATTGGTGGTATTTTTCTTCATTAGGATTCCCCCATTCCGCCCATTCAACCACCGTTAGAGGGATCGATGCATCAATCATTGTCGGAACAACATCCACAAATGGCACACCCAATAATGCAGCTTTAAATAATTCCGGTTCTTGATTTATAGATGCACCAATTAACAATCCACCAGCTGATCGTCCTTCACAACTAAGAGATGATGATGTGGTGATCTTCTTTCTATTTTCACCACCATTATTATCATCATCTGTTGTTAACCATCGAGCAACATCAACAAAGTCATTAAATGTATTCTTTTTACATAAATATTTTGCACCATTAGGTTCCTCATACCATTGTCGACCCATTTCTCCACCACCTCGTACATTAGCGATGACATATACCATCCCTCTATCTAATAATGCACGACGTGTTGTTCGAAATGATGCTTCCATACAGGCACTGTAACTACCATATCCATACAGATGAGTTGGAACTGTTTCACCGTTCTTTATAACCTTATCCATTACGTCTTTTCGGTATACGATACTAATAGGAATATCTGTATTTCCATCACGTGACTTTACCGTTGTACGTTCACATCCGTACTCGTTCTTGTTATATCCAGGAACTTCTTTTGTTTTAAGGATCGTTCTTGCATCAAGATCGGTTGGATTGTTAAGCGGGATACTAATATGACTTAATGGTGTAATAAGAGAATCATATGAAACAACGACACTATCTGCCGTACATTCATAATTGGTTCCAAGTCCAACATCATAAGCATCTTCATCAAATTCAAGTTGAATGAAATTTTCAATGACGGGTGGCGATGACGATGACGATGATGGTGATTCTTCTTCTCCCTCTCCTCCTCCTCCCTTGTAGGATATAAACCATATTTGTGGTAGACCATTCTCGCGACCATTCGCAACAGAATGATGAGTAAAATGTGTAATCCAATCTATAGAACGATCATATCCACCATCAAATAATATAGCATTGGTGCTATCCACAACAATATCTTTCCATAATTCTTCTGAATCAGGTACAGCCGGACTAACCATTAAACGTAAATTAGGTTTTGATCCAACATTCGATTGTATATACCAATACCCATCACGATGTGTAACTTTATAGATAACTTTTGATCTACGTTTTGCAACACATTGTAATTTGGAATTGGAATTAGAATTAGAATTGGAATCATCATCGTCATATAAATCTAAATATTGTACTTCGGTTGTTTCCTTTGATGCAGATGTAACAAAAAGATATTTCCCATCAAATGATTTTGAAAAATGTAACCAAAATAATTCATCATCTTCTTGATATAATAATTCATCCTCCTCATCCTCATCTTTATCACTACCTATTGTTCGACGATATAATTGATATGGACGTTTTTGTTCATCTAATTTCATATAAAATAATGTTGATTCATCATTACCCCATGTTAATAAACCATAACAATCTAAATTTGGATTATGATCCAAAATTTGACCTGTTTCAATATTTTTCACATATATTTGTGTTACTTCATTACCAGTAAAATCCACAGTATAGGCAACTAAATTTGGATTGATAGATGATACTTTCACAGATCCAACAGCACAATACGTGTGACCTTGTATTAATTCATTCACATCCAAGTATGTAATTTCATTTGGTAAAATAGGAGAATTAGCTAATCCGTCCCAATTTTTTTCAATTGTCTCTTTCCAATTATTAATATATGGTGCACGACAATAGGTGGGATATGATTTTCCTTCATAGGTACGTGTATAATATAAATATCCATCCTTCCGTTTTGATGGTACAGTATAATCCGTTTCTTTGATACCTGCTATCATTTCATTATATATCTCTGTACGTAATGTATCTAAATGAGATGTTAATTTTTCAGTATAACTATTTTCATTTATTAAATGAGTTAATACATCTTCTTCCAAACGACTTTCATCTCTCATCCAACCATACGGATCACCAACTTTAACACTACCGGTAGTGCAATTGCAATGGTACATGTGATGTAAAGTGATGTGATGCGATGTAATGTAATGTGATGCAATGGGAGGCAATGAACGACAAAAGACAGGACAAAAGACATGATAAATGTAAGCAGGCAGAATTGTAAAATATAACAAAGTAACCCAAAAAACAATAACAAAATATAACTTACGGTGGATCTATTAATTTTTCATTTGAGCCAATTGCTTGACGAAGCATTGGTTCTTTAATATTATTTTTTAATTTATTTGGATCATAATAACCAGGATCAGATGGATTTAATTTACCAGCTAATATATATCGTTCTTCATCACGACGTGCAATGGGTGGTTCAGGTGGTGTTATACTACTACCACTACTACTACTCGCCATTCTGATCATGGAAGAAGAAGAAAAAGAAAAAGCAGATGATGGTCGTACTACTCCTAGTCGTGATGGGACAATCACAAACGAAGAAGTTTGTTTGATTAATAATTGTTTCAATGATACTAGTACCAACATGAACAGTACTTGCAATGATGTTGTTAGTTGATTTCGATTTCGATGTGATGATAATCGTTGTCGTCGTAGTAGCACTTCTTTCTCTTTTCTTCCCGCCGTTCTTCCCGTAGTACCGGTAGTAGGTGTTGTCGTCGTCCTTGTTGTTGAATGAGTTGTTTCCATTTCTAGAATATACTTATTTTCTTGGGCTGAACTACTAGTACAATCCGATGGATGAATATAATTCGATTGATTCGTCGTAATACGGTTCCGTATCTCTTTTTGATTACCTCTTCTTGTCTTTGTGTCCCACTCTGACTCTGACTCCCTCTGTTCTTTGCTCTGCTTTGCCAATGATTTTTCTATTTCTTTGTGTCGTCGCCCAAAAAAAGTTGTCAAAGATTTTATTTGGATCTTACCATCTTACCACAATACTTCCTCCGTGGCAACGCATGATTCGCACGCGCTGCAGTATCGTGAGGATTTTTTTGCTCGTAGCTTCGAAGTAGTACAGTACAGTAACGCACAACGTACGCACGTACCGTACGCTCAACACAAATATCACCTTATTCAGCTAATTATTCGCAGCACCTACTACCCCACAGAAAAATTTATGTGATTGAAAAAAAAATCGCATTTTCAATTCTACTTTGCTTGCTGTCATCGATCAGATCATACATACACGGACAGTGTGTCTCCTGCCTTACGTCCAAAGCATCATCCTATAATAAATAACACCACTAAGAAAGGAGCAGTTTGACAACATAGGATCGGAAAAAAATGGCGGAAGTAGAAACAGACGCAGACGCAGTACAGCGGCGTCGGACTGTTGCTAAATGTATGCATCATGTGCCTGATAATATGAACATCAAAGAAGGTTATAATTTGATGAGTATGCTATATGAATTTGGAACATTAGCTAATTATTTAGGAGATCTTGATAATAATGATGGGATGATTGATAACGGCTATATGATAGATTTCAATGACGATGAATATTTTAATTTCAGTAGTGAGCGTTACATCAAGATAGATCCCAAAACAGGCAGGACCACATTTTTAAATCTTAAGAAGGTTGAGAATCGGGCGTATGAGACCACTTGCTCACCTATTGAGGTACCAACCATCATTGAACATTTCCATTGCCTAGAAGGCATCAAAATTTCAAATTGTCAGTTACTTACCATGGAACTTGGTAATCTACCACTACTCAAAACAATTTGCTTTTATGAATGTCCTAATATTATGTTTGAAAATATTCCAGAAGGATTGCGCTTCCCGTCAATCGAAACAATTATTATTGATGGTACATCAGAATTTGAAGAATTTGACTCGTTGTCATTATTTCTAAAGATATTTTCAAACAATCTGAAAGAATTGATTTTTTTAGATCTAGGAAAAGAACAAACAAATGAAATTTTGTGTGTTCTTCAACATGATGATGATTTGAATTTTAGACAGAGTCTAACAACGATAAAGATAATACAATCCGAATTGAACGAAGCTGATTTAGAAATATTAATGTTTGATATCCAAGAAAGATTTCCCAATCTCTGTAAAATTGATGTTAGGTCGAACAACATTCAAAGTCTTGTTGGTATTGAAGATAGAATCAAGAAGATTCGTTCATCATCATCGTCATCGTCATCGTCATCCCGATTGGTACTCTCTAATAATAATTTACATGAATTGAATCTAAGACATAACGATTCGATCCTGGAGAGTGTGATATGCAATACCAACTGGAACACAAAAACGAAAGGCCCTAGTGAAAAATCGGCACTGCTGACTCTTCTTAATACGTTCAATGGGATTTCGAATCTTTGTTATGATCTTTGTTATGAAGCAAAATCATATGACCCAGATGTTGAGTATGCGCTTAGAATCAATCATGCTGGAAGGACATTCATAAGTAACAGAGAAATTTCTTCTGGCACTACTACTACTACTACTACTACTAATGATAATACTACTGCTACTGCTCCCGTAATTAACAATGCATTGTGGCCAATAATATTGGAGAGGGCGTACAAAAAGTCCGATGCAATTTTTGATACCGGTTCCATTTACAGCAGGAATAAAGATAGAGAAAGAATGAAATGCGCTACGGGATTGTTCGATTTAGTGCATCACTACTGGCCGATGTTTACGGATCGTCGTTGTTGTGCTGCTCGATGGGAGGACAGCATCATAAACAACGACAATAATAGTAGCTGTAACGATAACGATAACCGACAACAGATGGATACTAATGCTGCGCTGAATTGCAAACGCAAACGCAAATGATAGTAAAACGTCTTTTTTTCCTTTTTACGGTGGTGTGGGCAACTAACGGGGGTTGATCACTTCTACCGTCGACACGCTGATCGTGATATGGTATTGCTTTCGAGAGAGAGAGAGAGAAACATGTAGGAAAAGATCCGATTCGTACGTACCCATTAGAAGCGCAACGCAATGTCAGTCCGAGGTGGAACGTTTCGGTATCTTTAGCCAAGACTAACTGTTGAATATATACATACCAATTATTTGTCAATTATGAACTAAACGTAGCTATATAAACTATATGAATTAGGATTTAAATATATAGGTCTTTAAAACATCTTATCTTTGTTCGTCGTCATCAGCCGTTGTTTTCATCACTATTATCATCATTATCATCGTCACTATCATCGCCACTATCACTATCATCATCGCTATCACTATCGTCATCATCACTAGGACTATCACTATTAGCGTTCGATGCAGATGCAGCATGATTTAATTTTTCATTCACTATTTCAATAAGTCGTGTTATCCTTCGTTCTTCTCGTGAAGAATAACTTTTAGTTGCATTAGTCTTAGTTGTTGCATTAGTCGTTGATGTTGATGTTGATGTTGATGTTGATGAGACTTTTACTGGCGGCGGTGGTGCTTCTCCTCCACATCCTCCTCCTCCTATTCCTTTTCCTGACCTTCCTTTATTACATAATAATAATAATAGACGTTCCTGACATAATTCTTTCCAAAATTGTAATTTCTTTTCTGTAATAATAGTATTGCTATTGCTATTGGTAGTATTGCTATTGTTAGCAATTTTTTTACATTTTGCAATAGTTCTTGAAATATCTTTTAATGCATCCCATCTCATACGTTCCTTTTTTCGTTTCATCATTGATTGAATACTACTAGTAGAAGAGGTGGTACCTTTACTATTGTTATTGTTGTTGTCGATTATTTTGTCATTGTCATTGTCATTAATAAGACTAGTCGACGATGATAATGATGCTTGTTCGACATTCACAATAATAGTAATCATATTCTTCAGAAATAATTCACAACTTGATGAATCATTTATATTTTGAAATGATTCTAATAATATTTCTTTTATTTTTGGTTTTGGTTTTGTTGTAGAACTTTTTCTTCGACTTCTTCTCACTACTACTTCAGGCCGTTTACTTGTACTCGTACTATCATCCGATAAATGATATTGATTGTCATTATTATTGATATCATTATTATTGTTATCATTATTGCAATTTTGTTCTTGGTGCTTTTGCTTTTGCTGTTGACTTTGATGTTGACTTTGTCTTTGTTTTGTCTTTGTCGTCATCTTCGACGACTTCGTCGTCATGCTGCTGTTTGTACTACTTGTAGTAGTGAGCATGACATGAACATTCGGCCCAACAGAACAAAAATCACGACATCCACCATTTATGACTTTTGCTCGTATTAATGGTGGACAAGTATTATATTCTTGTACTAGTTCTTCAATTTCTAATAATGCTGGTCCACCACCTAATCCTATACAATCTAGTCCCTGACAAACTTCAATCGAATAATACTTATTATTGTAATTATTATGTTTATTATTATAATAGCATTCATCATCTTCATCCTCTTCATCATCATCTACTCGATGACAATCATCATCATGACCATGATCATGATCATCATGATCGTTGTTATATATTAGTGTTGTTCTTGTTGTTGCTGCCAACAACTTCTTTTTCATTATTGTCTTCATACTGACACTGTGTAATGCTGATATATTTTGTCGTAAACAGTTGATAGCAAACAACAAACAAACCACGACAAGGAACGTCCGAAAACAGCTAAATTAGTTCCAACTGAATCGTAATTTTTTAATCGTTGGAAATAATTTTTAATTCTCCGAGACTCAGTGAAATTTTTGATCGCGCGGAACAGAACAGAAAAGAAAGAACGTTTTCGATTTGTTTTCAAAACACATTTATAAGCGGATGGGCTTCTCCCATGTCCGCGGTGGATTTGGTTGAAATTTTTCGTTGGAATTAACTGTCATCATTAAATTAAAGATCTAATTAAAAGTAAGGGCTCACATTATTAATCTTAAAGCCCACATTAAAAGAAAACATTACTTACTGCACTGTAGAATACGTCAAAGTGTGCGACAACTACAGTAACTACTGTAACATAATTGTAGACACATTAAGGAAGCACTTTTTTAAGACACACGTACAACAATAAACGCGATAGGAGAAGAGACGCGGGCTGGTCTCTGGTCCAAAGGTACATGCGGTCGAAGTGAATCATTACAGGAGACACGGATGGTCCCAAGGTCGCGCGCTACTGTGAGCAGAAGACGCGGACTGGTCTCCAGTCCAAAGGTATGCGCAAAATCGAAAAAAAATTAGAACTTGTGATATTAGTAGCTCGCGTTTCTTCTTCTACACAATAGTGCCATTAGTAGAAGCCAAACTTCAATCGCGTTAGTACGGCAAGGCAAGTATAAGAGTTAGTCGCTGCATATCTCGTATTTTATCGCGCTTCAATTGAATGGCGCGTGCCCATTGCATTTTTGCTTTCATTCGCTTCATATCTCATATTTCATCGCGCTTCAATGGCGTGTGCCAACTGCATTTTTGCTTTCATTCGCTTCATATGTCATATTTCATCGCGCTTCAATGGCTTGTGCCCGCTGCACATTTCAACATGGGCTAGTACATGGGTTCTCTCGTTTGTTCTGGAAGATTGCGTTATATAAAAAATCCTGCCACGAAGCGGTCGAAGTGAAGTCGCAATTAAAACTCTTAACCACGTTGTTGCTACTACTGATCTATTTAGTATGTACAAAATCCACCAGCCGCGAATTAAGAAATCATCGCACATCCCCCACGGATGGATAATATTCAAAACTCTTAAAAAGATATCGTTTGGGCCTACTTGCCCTACAGTATGTATCTTCTGCCTTACTGTACCGGTAATGACTAAATATTGAATGAATACAGTAGTATCATTACTACATCGTACGGTAAAAATAAAAGCAAGAACAAGAAGAGAAAATATTATACATCGTCACTGTCGTCACCGTCGCCACCGCTACCATCGCTGCCACTGCTGCCATTCATACAACAAATAAAACAGTATCATGACCAAAATGGCTGAAAGCAACAACAAAAACAACAGCAGCAGCACCATCGACGCTACAACAATTATTATCACAAGAAGTGCTGACGATGGAAAACATAATAATAGCAATATTAAGCGCCGAAATAGTATCATGACCAAAATGGCTGGAAGCAACAACAAAAACAACAGCAGCAGCACCATCGACGCTACAACAATTATTATCACAAGAAGTGCTGACGATGGAAAACATAATAATAGCAATATTAAGCGCCGAAATAGTAGTGTTCATGTTTGTCGGTCTCGTCGTCTTTATGTAATTGTTATTCTCGGTATATATGTTTTGTTTTCTAGCAAGTTTCTAAGTGACGTCATAACACGCTTGTCGACTTTATATATCCCTAGTAATAATGAACTCGTTACCGACAATATAAGCTACGAACTTATTCGATCTTATCATGTAAAACCTACTGATGAAGATGAAGGTCAAATTCTTTCTATTATTAAAGGTCTAGAAAGTAAAAATAAAATTGAAGAAAATCATGAATATAAACGCCTAATGAAACATATAAAGGTTATCAAACAAGCATACGAAGACTTGCTAATGAACGACAGTAGCAGTAGCAGTAGCAGCAGCAGCAGCAGCGACACACGTACACGATCAATTAATAAAAACATTGTGTATATTCAAGAAGAAGAAGGAGAAGAAGAAGAGGTTCAACTACAGGAAGTCCCGACATTTACCAAAAGCACAAACCACAAATCAGATCGGAACAACAGCAACAAGAACAACAACCACTTATATGAATATTTCTTCGAAGGATGGGAACGATATGTTGATATCGATGCACCATTAGATTGGAAGATTCTTACATTATCTTCTTTTTGCGATTGCAATGAGGATGATGGCAAAGGAAGAGAATTTAATATGAATAGCGAGGGTGATAGTGGTAGCAGTAAACTGTCTAGCGTAAGCGCTGATGTTATTAGAAGGTTGTATCGAATTCGTGCATCTAAAATCTTTGCAAAAGGAAAAGGAGATACTTGGGTACACTGGTCTCCTTATTATTCATCAACCAACAGCAAGGGCCTAAAAGCATACCTGATTAATCGTGAGGGAATGGAAAGTGTCATAAACTTTGTGAACAACATCGATGGAATGAACCAATTGAAACAGACATGGACGAACAGGTTAATTGCATGTAATAATCATGGTGGTGGGAATAATCATAACTGTGCATTTTTACCAGAAGAGGGTCTATTTTACCATGCAATGAAGATGACGACGGCGACGACGAAGGTGGCAGATAGTTCTTCGTTGTTGACGATGTGGGATGGTGGAGTATATTCATCTACGGTTCCATGTGTTACTACAACCAAACATAGAGATATTCCCAGTAATTATGATATGAATGGAAGACAAGATGAAGATGATGGTGGCGCTGCAGCGGCAACAGCCACAGCAACCATTGTCACTTCTTCTTATTCCTCTTCTGCCGCAGAATATTCCATGACGACGATTAGAAGAGGAAACGAAGAAACAAATATGGTAGAGGAAAAGAATGACTTTGACACAGGAAGTATTCTTATTATCACGAGTATAAGAATAAAAAATTACAATGATTTCATTCAAAACATGAACTGGATCTATGCTGATTCTAAAGAATTGATAAAAGTTCATGCAACCAACAACGGCGACAGGAATAATATTGTATTGGATGATCATGATAACAACAAAGATAACAATAACCATAGTAATAATAACGTGCGATGGCAAATTAAAGTAGTGGTCACCCATAAACAATTGTTAGGACCAATTGAAAAGTGCATCGAAGACAACTTCAACAGAAACAGTGTATTGAATTTTGTTGTTGTTGTTAATGAACAAAAATTTAATAAATTTGTATGGGTATCAGAAAACATACATTTAATGTCACAATATGATAAGGTTCTTATGACAGATTCTGATATAAGGATTGCTGGTAGTGCCTATAAGACGTTTCTACGGAAATCATCATCGTCGCTTATTGCTAGTCCCATTCGAGAAGGATTGGATACTTCCTTGTTCCACCAACGAAGGAATTTTGATTATTCTTTTAATGATTTAATTTTCGGTGGCGATGCACGAAGTTGGATGGGAATAGGTAAAGACAAAAAAACAAAAAAAAAGCAAACTCGTTGGAAGTTAGAACAATTTGGTGTTGTTAATGCTTTCGAGGTAGGGTTCACTGATGTATATTTTGTACTATTTGATAGTCAATTTGCATCATGGTTCTTTCCTCAAGTTTTGACAGATGACTATTTGAATAAATATATATCAGATTGGGGAGTTCCCAATATATGGTGTGGGGCAGCTAAACAGTACAACCCGAATCTTACATCTTGTGCTCTTGTTACAACATCAAATATACATGGAGATACAAAATCAATTGGATGGCAAGGGTTAGATTCTTATATTGACGAGGGAAGACTGATACAGGAAAACCTTAAGAAAGATTTCAAAGAGTGGTTTACTTATTCGATTTGGCCGATCATCCAGTATTGTACTATTAATGGAGAAGACGAAGGAGGAGGAGAACAAGCGTTGGTAAATGAAGATATACAATTCAACATTACAAAGAAGAATGATGAATGTTATGATAATCTAGGAAATTCAATCAATTAGTACTACGTACGCACGTACGTGGGTGCATTGCGTAATCAAATATGTGTTTAACTACCTCTCAAATTAATCTTATAGTTTAAAGATCGTTTCTTTTTTATATCTATTATTACAAGATTTATTTATTTATTATTTCTGTGTGTAAGTTATATAATGAAAGTCCTCGTATTAGTCTTCGGGTGGGGGGAGGGGGGGGGGGGGTTCCAGATATATGGTGTAAGGGAAGCATACAGCCCAAATTTTGTTTGCACCTTTTGCTCCTCTTGTTGCAAGATCAAATAATGTATACACGGAGATAAAAATATTCATCATCGTCATTGTAATCGATGGCATGGCGTCCCCATCATTTACTTTTTTGATTGTAATGTAATCGTTGATCTATAGCACATCGTACGTGTTGACATCCCAACAACAATCAGAGGAAATGTTTATTGTATGACACGGAAGCTTGTCTGTCCCATCATATGGAAATGTAACTCTCTTAGATGAGAATATGACATGTATGCATAGTACGGTCCATCATACTGTCCATTGTACATGTACTTCAAGTATGTTACTGTGTGAAAAATTGATATTGTCCCATATACTATTAACTGATGACGAGATGATTGGTTGCTGTTGCTGTTGCTGTTGCTGTTCTGGTCTCCATATAGTCTCAGGCTGCGGATCTATCGGTGAGCACATGCCTGCATCTGCCGCAGAACCTGAGTCCTATACGGTACTAATAGACTCCGCCATCGTGGATCACTCGCTTCAGGGATCGCATCCTTCTGAAGTTCTATCCATTGGGATAGATCTTGCTCCCACCAGAACTGGGTTCCAGAGGGAGTACCTGGACTTCTTGTAGTTGTTTTACAGCATCGATGCCATCGATGCTGTTGCTATTGCTGTTGCTGATGACGAGATGATTGGTTGTTGTTGTTGTTGTTGTTGTAGAGTAATAAAATTATTTTTAAATTATTGGCGATACATTTCTTCTTCTTCTTCTTCTTCCTATAAAATGAATCAGCAACCGCCACCGATCATCATCGTCGTCTTCTTGGTATCTTTCCTCCTGTTTTATTCTTGTGTGCTCTTCTCATTGGTTTGATTTTTATCTTAAATTTAGTTCATCGTCGATATTGATTGAATCAATCATGAACTATTTTTTTTTTAAATAATAACGTTCCTTCCTTGTACTAACTGCTGTACTGAAGTACTGAAAAGAAACCTTAACTTAAGGTTTTTCTATTCAATAAAATACTTTGTTCGCGACTCAACCACAGGGCCAGGCAAAACATTGATTCATATTCGATGATTTCCATTTGAGCTGAACCAATCATTCAGCAAAGTACTTATTTGAAACACGTGCAAGAGTCAAGAGGTAAGTGACAGTAACACGTCCTGTCCTCATTTTTAATTACCATAGATAGTTCGTCCAAAAATAATTTATCTTTTGTGCTTTTGGATCCTACTACCGTACTTTACTTCTTTGTGAGATACAATACAATACTTCAGTACCTTAATATAGAGGGACGTGCTACTTGCTACACATGCATACCAGAAGTATCAGGGAAATCAGTTGATAGTTGGGTCCGGCACGACCATTATAAGAACAAAACAACGACAAACGAAAAAGCAAGCAAGCGGTAGAAAGAAAGCAAGAAAGATGAAACAATCCGTAGCTGCTATTGTTGGTACAAATAATAATGCTGATAATCTCGCAGTCTCAGCCTCTCACTTATATTCATATGAATCAGCTGTAAATGCATTATTATCACCAGGACTACATCAATCAATAACAAAAGAAGATATTTTGAAATCATCACTTCGAAGGACAAAAACTGTAGCAGATATGCGGTATTATTGGAATAAAATTTTAAAATATAATCGTCATACAAATAATGTCAATACAAACGATGATGATCAAAAAAAGAATAAAAAGAAACCATTATTAATACATATCACTGGTACAAAAGGAAAAGGTTCTACCGCATGTATGTGTGAAAATATATTACGTTCTAATGGATATAAAACAGGATTATTTACAAGTCCACATTTAATTAATATCAGAGAACGTATACGATATAATGGTCAACCCATCAATGAAAAATTATTCAGTGATGTATACTGGAAAATACGTCAGGCATTCGAAGTTGATGAATCTGATGAAACCTCCGATGAAGAAGTTGATCCACCACCAAAATTACCAGGATATTTTCGTATGTTAACATTAATGGGAATGTATACATTCTTATACGAACTATCAGATGATGTTGATGTGATTATATTAGAAGTTGGTATGGGTGGACGATATGATGCCACTAATTTCCTTGATACTACCAATACTACTACTACTACTACTACTGCTGCAACAACGAATTCTAATAACTATTGTTCCTATTTTCAACGTGTCGTATATGGTGTTACTTTATTAGATTTAGATCATACACGAATACTTGGTACTACATTAAAACAAATTGCATGGGAAAAAGGTGGTATATTTTCAATGAATAAATTAAATCCGAATGGTATATCATCATCTACATCATCTACTACTAGTACATCAAAATTGTTGTCAGAACCAAAATCAAATTCAAAATCCACAACTACAGAAAAAGAAGAAACAGATGATAAAGATGAACCATCATCATCGACATCATCGACATCATCATCTTCATCGAACAAGAAGTATTATATCTTAGATAGTAATACATCTGAGGTTATAAATATGATGAAAAGCTGTGCACGTGTTGAAGGTGGAGGTGGAAATGAAAATGAAAATGAAAATAAGAATGAAGAACTAGTTTTAGTAGATTCAAATGGAATAGAATTAAAAGATGCATTGTTGTCTTCTTCTTCTTTAGCTTTAGGTCTTGCAGGAAATCATCAATATGGTAATGCTACATTAGCTTTAGAATTATGTCAAGCCGTTACTCGTACTACTACACGTAATTACGATGATAATGACGACGTTGATGACGTCAAAAGAAGAAGAACAACTACAACGGCGAATAAAATCGAATTGGATTCATCTGTAACGTTAAATGCATTGTCAAGTGCAAAATGGCCTGGAAGATGTCAAACATTGATGTGGTCATCGTCATCGTCGTCGTTGCCATTCGATGATGATCACAACAGGAGCAATAAGAAGAAGAATGTAAGATTTTATCTTGATGGAGCACATACTCCACAATCATTAGATGCAACAGTGGAATGGTTTCGATCAAAGAGTAACAGTAGCAGCAGCAGTAACGGGACTGGTAGTGGTGAGACTGATGGTGGTGGTAGTGGTAGTGGTGGTGGCGATGAGAAACCACAATCATCACCACCACTACTACCTATTTTAGTTTTTAATTGTAGTCATGAACGCAATCCTGTTGAATTATTAGAGTTGTTATTAAAACACCAATCTGGTTTTTCTCGTGTATACTTTGCTCAAAGTGATACCTCACGACCATCACCTATTGCAAAAGCATCCGCAGAAAGTCTCTTGAAAGAACGTGGTATTACAATCCGAGAAGAATTATTGGCTGATGAAGGAAAAAAAACTGACGATGATAGTGAAGGCGAAATAGAAGGAAAAATGAACACAAAGACAACGACATGGCAAGAAACTCTTGCAATCATATGGAAACATCTTCTAATACAATCAACGGCGGATACCAAATCAGCATCAACATCAGCATCAGCATTAGTATCGTTGTCCCAGACAAGAGATCAAGATAGTAGTAGTATTATTCGTTGCAATATGACTGCTAATGAAATAGTACAAGAAATATCGTTATTGGTACAACAGCAACAACAAAAACATAGAGGAGATAACGATGACGATGACGATAACGATGACAGCAAAACAACGTTACCGTTACAAGAAGTCTTTGTAACAGGATCATTGTATCTAGTTGGATCATTTTTAACAGCATTAGGATGGACTGAGGAATCATCACCAACATCACCATCACCATCATCGTCGTCATCATCGACTTTAGCATCAACCACAATACAATAATGCCATCATAGAACAAGTACAACGCTTTAAATAAAACTAAGAATAAAAAACTTCACTACAGTATCGTTTAGACTTAATTTACATTATTATTTATTTTCACTATCTGAATTATCTCTTTTTTTTTTTTTTTTGGCCGAATTGACTACAGCAACAAACTGAAAAAAAGACAAAATATCAATAGCGATTGATGGATGGATGGACGAAAGAAGTTCAGTATCTGAATGAATGAATGAATCATTACAAAGAATATTTATTTGGAAGTACTATCAATATCGGCTCCGGTAGTTGCAGCTGCAGTTGTTGGTGCGATATACGCATGTGCTTGATCCACTAATTCACGTCCAGTATCATGTAAATATTCTTCTTCTACATAATTATCTTTGGTTAATACACCATTACGTATTTCATAGGTTAAGACAATATGTGGAAATACAACAATTGCTGTTACAAAGAAACCAATCCATGATAATAATACAGCATCCATAATTAAGGCCACTAAAAACCCTCCAGTGGCTAGATACATGGCCCATAATTCAAATGTTTTTGCACCATATAAACCAATTGAACTTAATAGTAATCCAGGTAATCCAGCCGCAAATGTTGCACCAATTGATTTCCAAAACATATTATCACGTATACTTGCTACTAAACAACCAACAATGATCATTGATATATTAAATGAATTAATAAATATACATCCAATTCTCATATCACATATACCAAATAATGTAAATGGACGTCTACCTCCTGATGTTGCTGTACTACTTGTGCCTTTGACATCATCATCATTGTCATCACCACTACCACCATCAACATAATCAGTTGCTTCTTCTACATCACTCATGATCTACAGGTATTTTTTGATTTGAATTTAGAATTTACTTTGTTATCTTGTCTTCTTGTTTGTTTAATAAGTGAATTCTTGTTTACTTCGAGGGAGTGCTTGCATGGCTGCGTTGTAATTCGAAATTGCTCATCGATTTCTACTATTCTTTGTCGCGTTATTAATTAGTAAAATTAAAATTAAATCGCAAAAGATAGTGAATCTTGATGGCCTTCCTCGAATTCGTCGATAAACGCGACCAAAATTCTATCCGTTGCTCTACAGTATGAATTGATGCTTCCGCCACCATGATACTAAGCTTTTAGGGAATTTGTTTTGGGGGGAGAATTGAACATCTAGGTCAGCTGTAAAATGCAGGAGCCCCCCGCCCCTTCATTAAATAAAAACGTACCCAGGCTAAAGTAGAAGTATGTCTGAGACTAGAATAGTCGTTGTGCAATGATGCGGTGTTTCTTAAATTTCAAATCTCTAAAAAGCACGCCAACCACTAAAGCATATCAACAATACTAAGGGAAGAAAAATCACCGTCGAACCCATCACAACCGTAGCAGCACACCCTTTAAAAATCAACAGATTGAAGATATCTAAACGACGGTACTGTAACAAGACAACAAGGCGAGAAGGGAGTCGAGTAGTCGAGTCTAACTCCTGCTGTATTTTGCCTGCCTGACTGCCTGATTTTCCACTTGAATAATTAACAGGTAGGTCGTCTGACCAGATACAGTAGATACTTCGTATTTTAAATGCAATACCAATGACGACAATGACAATTACAATTACAACAACGATGTTGTTATTGTTTTCAATATTATTTTCGGCACAACCTATTTATGCAAAGATACGTATTCCTTCGACATTCCTAACAAATGCTCAGCAGCAGCACGACAACAGCAACAAAAACGAGAAGCAGGAGCAGCAACCGCAGCAACAACAACAAGAAACTGAGAAAGGAGATTCTGATAATAATAATCATCGTTACAGCAGTAGTATTGAAATTGATGATCAAACGGCTACTGCTACTGCTACTACGCCTGATGATGCGATAATATATGAATCAGGTGATGATACAGTTCTTCACGACGCTGTGAACAATAATGATGATAACGACTACGAAACTATTTTTAACAATTGGATGGGGTATCCAAATAAAAATATCATCGACGATTACAATCACGACGACAACGACCATAAAAATAATATCATCAATAATGATCGCGATAATCATCATCATTATGGAAAAGGTAGTAGTACCACCGCATCATCCTATTTATTATTTGCTAGTAGTAAATCACATCAATTATTTTCAATTGCTGAACAACGATTAAAGAAATTGAAACTTGTTAAGAATCAATTAGAACGTATTGTACATCAATTAGTTGTATTTACATATAAAACAACCAATGATATAATTAGATATAAATTCCCGGTTGGGATTGTTACTGCCTATGTAACAACAAAGGTACTATCCAAGTTTATACATAAAGTTATACAAAAGGGAAGAAAGAATAAAAAGAAAATGAATGGTGAAGATGAAAATAATAGTGGTTATGCGGACGATGATGATGAGAATGATGATGCACTGGATACATACCGATACGTATTACGACATACAGGTCGCGCATTAGATTTAGATGGTGATGATGTCACATCCTATAGATACAATGGTGGTATTGAACGGGTACGATCAAGATTGATCCGATCCGCTTTTTCGAATACCATTACATCGTCATCATCATCTTTGTTATCACCAATGTCATTGATGGATTATACGTATGATGATGACTATGATCATTCTGATTTAGAACAACCACCATACGATGACACTGACAATGACACTGATGATAGCGATGAACAAGGGCGAGGAAATACCTCGAATAGTAGTAGTAGTACTACTACACGTATGAAGAATGAATATCAAGAACATAGACGACGGATTGTCCTACAACGTAAACTTATTGAAACATTGAATACAGCACTAACAATAGAATTTGTTCCAGGTGGATCACATTCAGAATATGTACGTCAAATGATTCCATCTTTATCCAAGGCAGAAGAATATGCAAATCAATTAGGTATTGTTCTTGATGATCATCCAGCAAAGAAGATGGATACTACTACTACCCGTAGCAGCAACAAAAATGGTGGTACTGGTACTGTTCCTACTGATATTGATACTGATATGTTACAACTTATGAAGATTGGTTTACAAACTGCTGAAATTCGTGTGTTAGATTCACATTTACGTTCGATACGTGATCGATTAATCCGTACGACGTATCGATTAAATCGTACCGTACGGTATTGGAAACGTAAAGTTGAATCGATATCATCGTCATCGTCGTCATCATCGTCGTCGAGTAGCACACGCAGTAGTAGTACCAGTACATCAGTCAGCTACGGACCAGGAAGGAAAACGTTTTTATCGAAATTGAATAGACGTTTTAGGAGATTTTTTGATTCTAGTACAGGTGCCGGTGATGGTAGTAATAATAGTTTACTCGAAGGTGATCGATTACGGTTAGCTTTCGCAGAAGCTGCATATAATGCAGAAATTATACGACTAGGGAAAGTCCTATTTTTACTAAATGAGCGTCCGTATGAAATGTCCGATTCTACATTGACAAATGCATTAGTCGAACAACAACAAAATCGAGAAAAACAAGAGCAGGAACAGTACCAACAACAGCTACTAGATAAACAATGGGAGGAAGGATTGGATTATTCTTCTTCGTCTTCGCCACGGGAAGACGACTACAATACTGATGGAACTGATGATAACGGACCAATTGCAAGGGTGCATAGGATGGTTGTAACAATGACGGACAAACTTAAGAAGAATCCAGCAACGGAAGATATAATTTCCACGAAGCACGATAGATGGAAAAATACGGGCCTACTACTAGCAGGATTATCACATCCACTCTCTGCTCTTGGTTTGACGCCGTCAAAACCATCGGCTTTCCTGTCACGTCTTTCTGCAAAGCGTAAGAATAGAAAACTTCTCCTCCGTCGTGCAGGAAAAGGGGGTAGTGGTGAAAAAACTATACGCAATAAGTTTTTTACTTTTCGATTCAATGCTGATGGGCGTGGGAAATTTTCTGTACAGACATACGATGAGGGCAGTGTTACCATTGAAAGTGATACGGCACAGAAAATTCTTCTACGAAATTACGAAAATGATCAACGTCCTTGGCTAGATTCAGCTGCTAAGTGGACACTTCAAGCGAGAGGATTGGTTGTTGATGTTATCAGTGAAACAGTCCAAGCTAGTATCCATCCATCGTCATATATTAGTGGTGGAGGTGGCAGTGGCAGTAGTAAGGGTGGAATTAGTAGTAGCACCCACAACTATTACTTCAATGAAGCGAATCCGAACTTACGTAGTAAAAATAAAAATAATGATAACAATAATAAAAGCAAATCCCCTGCAAACGAATTAGCAGATCTCGAATCTACGTGGCGGATTCGTCAATACAATAATGATCGACACAGCGGCGGCGACAGCAGCGACAATGGCGATCGTGACCTCGTCACGGGGACATCATCATCGGTGTCAGAATCACGATCTAAAACGTTACTGTCATCAATACTGCCGTCGTCATCATCTTTACCTTCGTTGACGTCTTCGACCACAAAATTCAATCTTCAACAACGCCAATGGTATCTTGTGTATGAAATGTCCCGTGATATCAATCGGTTGCGTCGAGTCGGAGAGGGTAAATCTTTGAAGTTTAAATGGAAAGAAGTACATTGGATACATTGGTTAAGACAATGGGATTTAATGGGATTGCCATCAGCTGCACTCAAAATTGCTGCGGCGGCATGGATTCATGACAAGTCAAAGCCGTATGTTCCAAAAGTCAAGTTTGCTGTAGGAGAAACTTATATTGCCGCAATCGAGATCTTAACGACACGGTTCTGGACACCCCTCAAAGATCTGGCTGATGAATTACTGAGTCGACGGAAGGGACTTGTGACAGGCGTTTCGTTGCTTGAAGAAGAAGCATCGTTAGATATCATGCTGCACGATCTTGGCTTAGGAGATGGCACTCCGTCAACCCGTCACGAGGCGATAGTCCAGGCTACAAGACAATACGAATCCGATATGAAAACGGGTTTGATATGGCATGCAATGGGCGGAAGATTGGTTAGACTTATGCTAATACAAATGCAACAACTCAAAGTGAGTATGTTGGATGCGGCAGAAACGATCGACGTTTTGTTCCAATCGAATAGAATCAACATGCAATTGTTAGCAGTTGTACCAGCCGTCGGTATCGTATTCGTTGGAGCAAAACTTTTCGTTAGGTCCTTATTTCATATCAGATCAAAGGATTTACGACCAATCGCATCCGTTCACGCGGACATGACCGATTATTTGAATTCGTTAGAATCAAACGTTATCTTGCGTATGTCCCGTTCTCCTCGTAGTAGTAGTGGTCGTCTTGGGGATAAAATAGAAAACAGCAACAACTACAAGGATAAGGATAACCAAGCTATAACGGCGTTAGTATTAGGGGAACAAGAAAAACAAATGGGTGAGTTCGCATTGACATTGTACAATTATTTAGTGTTGCTAGACTACTCGTCACCACAACCCTTCTCGAATCGACAATGCGATGCAATACATCGATCCCTTACGGCATTTTTGGGTCGTGAAGGAAGTTTTACACGCAATAACTTAACGGTAGATGATCAAATCCGATTGATTGATCTCGTGAAGGATAAACATAGAGAGCTGTCCAAGTTTATGTAGGGGGTTTAATATAGTACAAGGTAATGATCAACTGATAGATCCAGCTAAATTATTTCAAGTAAAGTAGCACTACTTATCTTCTGTAAATACTGTATTACTAGAAAAATATACGCTTCATTTTAGAATGGCTTATGGAGATATGCCGACTTTAGCTACCAGGAGAGAAATGATATTAAATAAATACTGATTATATATTCTTTATAATAAATAATCATCAGACTAGACTTAGACTGTCCATATTTTATCACCTTCTGTTGGTTTTGCAATGATATCTTTTGTTTCAGGATTTTTCATACATTCCTTTAAGAGCAGCAGCTCCGAATCGTATCTCAACGTCTACGGAGAAACCCTCCAGTCCTGCTCATACGATGGCATGGCCCTCACGGGATACACCCGGTCGGGCTATTGCGTCGACCAAAACGACGACAGCGGTTCCCACCACGTCTGCATCGACCTCTCGAGCCTCGGGGGCGGAAATGGCAACGGAAACGGAAACGACGATGGCCAGAACAATAATAACAACAACAACCAAAACTTTTGCGACGTGACGGGACAGAGCGACTGGTGCAGCTCGGAGGATTTTCCCTGCCACGAAGATCCTGATACGAACGGCTGCCCCGTGACCAACTGGTGCGTCTGCCAGTGGGCCTTTGCCTCGTACATTCAAGGATCGGGAGGATGCGAGAACATCCAGACGGTCGTCTGCGAATCCATCAACCAGCAGACTCTGATTGCCTACCAGAAAATGACCTCGCAACGCAACAACGCAGACAACTCTAAATATGAAACGGCCCTGGAATGCCTGGTGAACCGGTGTGGCCTCGACGATAGCCACCTGGCAATAGCGAGGACAGCAATATCAACAACCACGAGTTTCTTTGGATTTTTTTCTACCGGAAACAATAATGAGAGAGCAGTTGTAGCGGCAGCGATCCTCGTGGGGGCAATAGCGTTGGTGTGTTACGCCTACTTCCACCGAACACGACTGTTGGCGTCCAAGACGATTCGGCTGAACAACGAACCCTCTGACGTACACGCGATCGGCGAACATACCAACCCATCCGTAACCCTAATCAACGGCGGCGAATCGAAATTGTTGTGACTGCCACCACGATACGAGAAGAAACGTTCGTAAGAAGCGCATGGAAAGATAGTAAGGATCGGTTTCTATTGACTGTTAGTAGTTGGACTGTGGAATTGTTGTTCGCGATGATTCCAGTGGCCAGTGCAGTAAAGTGTAGTGCTGTTGCCAGCGAGGTGATGGCATTCAGTGGCGGTGGGTGGGAGAGGGGAGGTGACTCACCGCGAGAAGGTGCCCTGCAGGGCCGCGGTAACGACTTGGACACCCATTGGAGTGGGTTGCTCATAGAGGATAGAAGTGGTGGTGAGGGTACTGTGAAATGATGAAATAGTAATATGTACTTGAAGGAAGATTTACTTGTGTAATGATTTAATGTGTTTACTTGATTAAATTTTTAATATAGATGACGCTACTCTCGGTAGGTCTCTAAGGTTTTTATGTTGCGTGTAGTATATGTATGTATATGAGATGTATATGTAGCAAAAATCTCTCTAGAGTCTTGGTCTGGACCATAATTTCCGAGCACGGGTTCGGAGATCATGTGGTGCGAGTCGTCTAGCAGGTCCGGTGGATATATAACGTTTTGGTGTTCCAAACGTCCCGAAAGCCATACATCTTCTGCTGCCGTCCTCAATCGGACGGATTCATTTGGTAGTAGTATCCTTTGCCGTTATGTTCTTTGATTTGTGGCACGATTCACAAATAGTAGTATGGTACTTGCCTTCCTCCATGAGCTTGTTAGCTGGTTTTGGCTTGGTTCACCCTTTGAGTTGAATAAAAAGTTTATTATGCTAGTGTAGCTAGGTGCCAGGTTGTAGAGAGAGTGAGAGAAGGAGAGATTATATGATGTATAAAAGGATAAATTATGTATTCCCATCTTATGATATTATGTTTATCTGTTTGGGGGTGACGGATCGGATAGGAAATGGTGTACAGTATTTTATGAAAATCGACTTCGATCTTTGTAGACTATTATTATTAGAAGTATGTACACACATTTTGGTCGACGGTGGTGTATCGTACATTCCTCGACTGTGCAAATATATTCGAGAAGTTTTAGTTTTTAAACGAAAACAGTCGATATTTCATGTAATACTTCTACAAACGACATCAAATCATCTCTTGTGATTGGAGACCATTCTTTCTTCGGCATGTGCCATTGTAATCTTGTATCACCCTTTTGTTTCAACTTTCGAAGATATTGACGAGTTTTGATACCTTTTTTATTACCATGTCTCTTATGATGATAAAGTTCTTCACTGAATGAATAATCAATCTTGTTTCCCTTTTCTTCTTTCGTCAATAACAAATCCATCATGGTCAATACATCCAAGAATTTTTTGGGAAACGTAGATGATTCCGAATTGGGCAACTTCTCTCTCCAACCAACAACAACGACAACACAGGAGTTGTTGTTTTTGGTTGTTGTTTCCGCTGATGATTCTTCATCATCATCGTCATCATTATCACTATTATTATTATCATTATTTTTATTATTATTATTATTATTATTAAAATCCTGTTTCACCGCATCCCAAATCGAAATAAGTTCGTTATCACTTTCATTGGTGTCCTCTATTTTAATCCTTTTGCGTTTCGATAAATGCTCATCATCATCATCATCATCACCATCGATATCGTCACAGTCTAAGTCACCAACACTACGACTGCGACGTTCATTATTGGTCGAACGACTATAAGTACTTGACATCCTGATGTATTATCTTGTTATGTTATGTATTTCTCTCTTCAAAGAATAGTTCAGCTCAATAGGAAGGAGAGTTCGGGCAATATTATGACCAATCGAAAATCTATGGTGATGTCAAAGACTGTATGAGTCGATACAAGATTGATTCGATTCGCTGTTTGATGTCGCTCAAAAAGAACAATTCGCAGTTTTTCTCTAAAAGAACCACGATTGAGGGATAAGTTTTCTTGTATGGCGTTTTCTTGTGCGTTGCGTTTTTGGTATCATACCCTTCGTACATATTACTAGGAGGTTAATATGCTAGCTGGTATACAGTAAGCTAAATAACCACTACTGGCCCTACTACAGTAGTACTGGCTGTAAGTATTGTATATACGAGAACTATCTAAGTAAAGGAAAAAAGTCCAAATAAATGATACTACGGTATCATCACTTGACTTGAATTCTTGCTGCACACTGTACAATATTCGAATGAAACTAGAATGAACCCAGTAAAATTACACTACAAAATGATTCATAAATTGTAGTACCTGTACAAAACGAACTAATTACTGCGCATTCCTCTCTATTGTAATTAAGAACGAGAGGGACCGACAAATTTTGTTCATTTTTCTGATAGATATCATTTAGGAGTTAGTAAGAGTAGATAATTTGCATTGAAGATATTGGTTTTGTTGGATGATATCAATAATACGGACCAGTAAATCATTCTGATTAGTATTCTTCCTCCAGATCGAATAAGTACAGTACGCATCGGGTGTCAAAGTCTCCTCTCTCGTACGTCTAGTACAACGCTCATCATCCGTTATGTTTTCCCGCCCATACAATTGTTGTTGCCGACCGACCGACGATGTACACTCAACCCTATTGTAATCAATAAAGTCACTTTCATCATGAACTATGCTTTTGAATTGATTATCGTCGTTGAAGAAAGAGTAAATATTTTATTCTTGTGAGTGTATCGCATACCGTCAGATTTTTATATATTATTCAATTGTTGGCGTTGTCGTCGTCGTCGTCGACGACTAATACTACTCGAATATATGGTAATGAGTTCACCTTTTCAAATCTTGTTCCAGTTTTTATACATGTATCACGAATAAAATTACGTGAAGCATGACAATTAAAACGTGTCCAAATGTGTACAACGTCTAATTTATTTGCATTAATCTTTCGTATCAAGTTATGTCTATCGACATCACCAGCATAACGTGGAGTTTCATATTGGTTAAGGGATTTATGTGGTTTCAATTTCTCTTCTACAGTTTGTCGCCGTCTAGATGGACCTCCACCAAAAATTGCAACACGATCTTCTGATGAATGTTTCACAACAAACTTTGATACATCCCAATGATACGAATTATTTTCCTCGTTTTCGTCTTCATTTTCGTCTGTCGAGTCAGATTTATCCTCCTCCAAATTTTTGTCGTTGTCTTTTTCTTCTCCCGTAGTAGTAGTACACGTAGTAGTAGTAGTAGCATTTTCTGCTGATTGTTGCTGTTGTTCCCATTGTTCAGTAATAGTGTTGATTTTCGATCTTTCTTTTAAAGCACCTCATCCATCTCCATGATTTTTATCCACTTTCTCCAACCTTTCTAGCGCTATTAAAAGGTCTTCATCAGTAACAATATGTAAGGTAGTAGTTGTCCGACCACCACGTTGTCGTCGGAAGGAGAATGGTACCGAACATGAATCAACGTAGCAATCCGTCTGAAAGGACACCAAGCAGACGAGTAGGAGGGCAACAATACAAGTATGTGGTGAGATGAATGAGATATTCATCGGTAGATTAGATCACCTAGCTATATAAAAGGAAAAGCCAGATAGACCATTTTCGATGCCCGTGTTGGTTGCTCATGCTTGTTGTTGTGATGTTGCTACCGGTATGTGGATTGTGTGTGGATATATAAAAAGGTTCAAAAGATAAAAGATCCAAATTTTCAAATCCTTGTCGATGTTAAATTTTTTGTGCGCCTTAAAATCAATCATCTGCAAAAAACGAACTATGGTTTCTCTCGGCACCCGGAAACCGTTATTTTTGCGCGCGCACCGAGCTTCGTTTCTCCTCACAAAGTCGTTACGATTTCTTATCATGTGATTTTTGTGTCCTTTATTTTTGCACGAACAAGACCAACAAATCGCTAAGAACGCATTCTTACATTGATTTATCACATTACAGTGCCAGCATCTCAAATCCGCACTCCTAACTCTCGCCGTCACTTCGTATCATCAAAAGCCAGTACGACTCGAATCGAATAAGCTGTCATCATAATCTTTTGACTTACTAATTGTCAATTCCTATTTTTACTACCGGAAGTAGCCACCACAAAACCCAAAACACAATAGAAAATAAATAGAACAATGACGAGATACAATACAACAACTGCTGAGGAAAACGGTATCGGTAATGTCGATTATCTTGTCAATCGTGTACGAAGTACGGCACCGTCCAATTACAACAACAGCCAGAATAGCAATCGTCACGGGTATCAACACAACTACTACCACGATGATGGTGTTAATGATGATGACAATATCACTGAACAGACTACTACAGATACTATGACCCGATCAAGTCGCAACAGTTCCGGAACAAGGGTCTCTTTGGAAGACAATTATAGTCGTGCCATGAGTCGTATGAAACGTGGAGGAGACTTCTATCCGAACTACGATCGACAATCATTTAGGGAAGAAGAAAATGAAAAACGAACAACAACAACAAGTCGTAGTAGCGGTAATGGCAATGGAAAAAAAAATGGCAGTCGTATCAGTAGCAACTACAATAACACCGCGCTTTTATCATCCCGACTTAGCGGTAGTAGCGGTAACCGCAAAAATCAAAATCGGACGACCTCTCGACAAGGAAGCGAAGAATATCCCGCAGGAAGTAAAAGATCTAATCTCCACAAAGACTCTAGATTGAGTAGAGGTAGCATCAACAGCGCTAATACTACCGCCTCAACTATAATCAAAAAGATGGTCGAGAAAAGAACCATTAGTGGTAAGGATCCATCAGAGGAGACAATTGCTATCTTCGGTGCATACGGTGTAACAGGAAATCATTTCTTGAAATTTGCGATGGAGGCTGGGTACAAGGTCCAAGCTTTGATTTTACCTGGAATGGAAATGAATGACGTTGCATGTAATGACAATTTACAACTCGTTACTGGATCCTTCGATGAAGATGAGAAAATCCGTAAAGTCGTCAAGGGTGCGACCTATGTTGTTTGTTTGTTGAATGATTGCGATCGTTCTCTCCACCACCAGGATCAAGAAAACTTACCTCCTCCTATCGGCAATACCGATGAAAGCGACGTAGACAATTCATTTTCTTTGAGCCTTAACTTTATGCACAATCTAGTTCCGATCTTAGAAGAATCAGCTACTTGTCGCGTTTTGCTATATCAAGTAAGTTACGAGAGCATACATTATACAATCTCAATGACAATACAATACAGTACAATTTTTACTCTATATCTAAATTGAAAACACTGAAGTCCTTTTGACTGACATCCATCCATCCATCCCTCACCCCCCGTATTTGTTTCCTGCAAATTTTCTTTCCTTCGCTACTGTACATAGGCATCTTCGTTAGCTATAGATAGTAAAGGTAGCGCACCCATTCTCACTAAGATGGTTAAAAAATTAGCAGTCCGAAAGAATTGGCGCGAAACGAAACGTGAACAGGATCGAATTGTCAAATATGTTGTGAACCAAACAAAGAATGCGGCCTTTAATTATATTATCACTCGACCGAGTGATTATATGATTAGGGATAAACCGTCACGGAAAAAATTGGCGGCCTCCAAATCGGTACGTACAACATCATTCAACATCATTAGTATCTCATGCAAGCGTTTTTTCACTCTCTTTAGAGTAGTAGGAAACAACAAAAAACGAATATCTGATTTTTTTTTCTCTCTCTCTCTCATTGTTGTGCTATATTTTGCGTACAGCAACCGGGTCCTTTCCCAGTTACGAACATAGATTTGGCCGAGTTTACCTTGTGTGCTTTAAGAATGAATAAAGTATACAACTCCTGTCCATATGTGGTACAGGACGGCATCTAAAGTAGCTTGGATTTTCATGGAAACGTACATTATGATTGGTTCATAATGGTATATGGTTAAGGGGAAATATACAGTGTCAGTATGAATTATGTTATATATGATAGTCTAGCACCAACACACAAGCATACATACATAGCAAAGCAAAGCAAAGCAAAGCAACTCGTACAGTAGATAAAATACTACTATAATATATACACAGCAGAAGTAAAATAAATTACTCTAGAAAGAATTTAATCCATTAACTTCAGCATTAGAAAGTTGGATCCTAATACTATTCCAGGTTTCACTTTTCCACAGATCTTTAACTGCTCTGGTACACTATTTCAAAGCTATGTACTCTTCTAACTGGTAGACTTTCTTATCCTTTGTGTTTAGTACTCGTTCTGTATACAGTACTACAGTTTTTATTGGATCTGATATAATACTCATGCACGACTGAAAAAATTTCTGCGTCCGTGACTTAAATTGGCGTGATCTTGATATTTTTTAATTCTGCGAAACCGATATCTTGCGCTGCTTACAATATCTTTTTTGTACATGGTACGTACATAAAAGAATTTGAATACACACACATAACCATACCGTTATTACTTGCACCATACCATAAGCCGAAGATACATGTGGTGGTCTTGTTGATATGTCCTACTACTCTAGGTTTAAGTTGTATCCACATAATGTCATAGATAGAATCTACTCGACTATTACAAGTACCAGTATTATGGCTTCACATCAAACAAGTCTGTCTTCAAGGCTGCTCTCCATACCGTACATCTACTATCGGAGTGGAACTTCAAAAGGTCCTTACTTCCTATATTCTGACCTTCCTGGAAATGCGAAAGAAAGAGACGATATCATAATAAATATAATGGGAGCAGGACATCCGCAACAAATACGTGGTATAGGAGGGGGCACTGGTATCAGCAGTAAGGCATGCATCGTTGGACGATCCGACCCTAACGACACTGAGGCAGATATTCGCTACATGTTCAGACAGGTTAGAGTGAATGATCGATCAATCGATAATTCTCATGGGGACTGTGGAAATATGATCGCTGCCGTTGGAAGCTTTGCAATTGAGAAAGGTTTATTACAGCTCTCTACTACTGCTTCATTAGATGATGGTAAGCAGTGTGTGCGGGTACGGAGCGAGAATACAGGCGTATTGTTCCAGCTTGAAGTTCCATTAGTTCTACTGGATACAGATCAAGGTCAACAAACTGTGGATTATCGTGGGGATTATAAACTTGATTCTGTACCGGGAACTGGATCACCAACTCTTGTCAAGTCCATCAGGCCTCAGGGCGCTTTCACCGGTGAGTTTTTGAGTTTCTTTCGTTCATTAGTTGTACTTTTTGCAAATTTGAATCAACGATAATAACAACCATAGTAGTAATATGACACTGATCATCATGCTTCGTCGTGTCACGTCGCGTATATGCACATACATATTCTACTTTCGGCAGGTAAAATGCTCCCTACCGGTAATGCAATAGATTTTATCGATGGAATACCTGTTTCATGTGTAGACGTTTCACGCGCGATGGTGATCCTAACAGCAACAAGTATTGGATTAGATATGAATGCTACAAGAGAAGAGCTTGATAACAACAAAGATATGATGGCACGACTAGAGATGTTGAGACAAAAGGCTGCTACAATTATGGGTATGGGTGATGTGAGTGGGAAAGTTTCTCCTAAAGTTATGGTGGTATCATCTAATAATTCACAGGATGGTGCAGCAATCGTATCCCGATACTTTGTAGCTACACATTTAAGTGAGACTCATCCCTCCATTGCGATGACTGCAGGTCAATGTCTGGCATGTGCATGTTTGATTCCAGACTCGATTCCGAACAAAACTTGGAAAAAAGGTAACAGTAAATTGCATCAAAGCAGTGACAAACCAATAGTACAATGGGAGATCCCTATAGAGCACTTAAGTGGGTCTCATATGTTTACTGTAGATCTAACGAGCAACACAACAACTGCCGAATCTCTACTAATAAATGAGAATAGTTTACTCCGCACAGGTTACGTAACAACTGTCGAGCCAATTAGCGAGGGTCGAGCATTTCCTCTCAGATAAAATTGAATTTCTGTACGACGTGCCCAAGACGATTATTAGATTAATAAACCGAGGACTACAACAAGAACGACGACGACGACGACGATAACGACGATGATATGTATGTCTGTACCTGCTACTACGTGTAGCTAGAACTGAATTATTTCTGTTTTGAGCAGATAATAGGAAGATAGGATATTCTTTCTATATTATATTACATATATCTTTGGATCTTAATTTTTTTCATGTGAACTGTTTAAAAATTGTCCAGATTCATTCCGATAGGAACCCTTAATACGTCCCGTGTCGTAATCAAGTCGAACAATCCGACCACCAATGGTAATATTTTTTCTAATTGCAGACTTCATTAATTTTTGTGTTTCTTTTGATGAGATAAAGTCAATATATGCAAATCCTTTCGATTGTCGATTGACTGAATTACGTGCAATACGCACACCATCATCAGCAATTGTGACACTCGGGGCGTGTTTCAAAACTGCTTTTGATATATCATCTTCTGATGCAGTGTATGGTAAATTATTCACAAATATTGTACAACAATCAGTAGGTAATTTTATTGCTGGATCTTCTACAGACCGTCCACTTCTATTACCACTTGCACCACCATCACCACTACCACCAGGTTTATTGGCAGCCTGGATTGTTAAATATCGTCGACCTAAGTATTTACCTGATAATGTTAATGCCTTGTCATATGATTCCTTGGAGCCAAATCGTACATGTCCAAATCCACGTAGTCTACCAGAATCTTGCCATGTTGGTAATCGTAATTCTAATACATCAGATATTTTATGCGTCTTTTCAAAAAATTCACGTAATGCTTCAGGTGGTACATCAAATGGTATACCTTCAACAAATACCGTATCTTGCACCATTGCAGCATCTGCTTGTTTTGCTGCTGTTGCACCATCATCATTATTATTGTTATCATCGTTCTCTTCCTCGTCGTCGTCGTCGTCGTCGTCATCATCATCTTTTCCGGCCTTCCGCTTTCTTTTCCGTTTCCGTTTTTTCTTAACGACAGGACCATCACCAGAATCAGTGGCAGCAGGAGCAGCGTCAGCTTTATCGTCGTCGTCGTCGTCATTCTTGTTGACATCGTCTGTTTGTTTCTCTTGTTGATCATCTTCAACTTTGTTGACGTCATCTTTGTAAAATGTAGGAGGTAATCCATCAACAACTGCCGCTGTGACTTCTGGTTCTACTGGCGTAGCAGCAACATCCTTGCTGATTTTTGCTTCCTTCTTGGCTTTTTTTGCACTTTTCTTTTCCTTCTTTTCCTTCTTTAGTGCCTTACGAGCTACACGTTCCTCATTTGTTTCATTCGGTCGTTTGCTTCCCATTTTGTCTCTTTTCTTTCAGATACAGTATATATTATATCAATTAATTGACTTGAATAATATTGTTTTATGTTGTATTCGATTTTATTTTCTGTTCACTTTTTCTTGTTGACTTTATTGATGTTGCTCTTTGTTTCCTTGAGAATTATGTGAAAAAATGGATGGCGTTCCATTATCTGGTTATGAGTCGACTTCAGTCGTGCATATACCAAAAAAGATTCTTAAATCTAACTAAGAAAGACAACAAAAAATCATTCAAGTCTATCTTTTTGCTTCCTTGTTCTTGTTTTGTGTTCTTTGACTTTCGACTTCATGATGTGGAAGTAAAGAGGGAAGGGTAGAAAAAATTGAAGAGAAATGAAGAGATGCGAGAGAGAGAGAGAGAAAGATAACTGTTATAAATTTGTATTGTTGGTAATATGACCATGATTCAACACAATCAATGCAGTGGCAATTAAAAGCATTAATAAAAGCTTGTATAATTGTATGAAGACCTCTAAAGAGTTGGAGTCAAACTGGTCTCATGGTCTCACATCAACACAAATGCAAATAGCGAAACATCAAACAATGATCCAATTATTATAGAAAAATTGGAAAGGAAAACATGGATTGCCAATTTGCATCACATGTGGGTATAAAGCATGCATTAGAAGAAGCAATACTAACGTGGATTACCAAATTGCATCACATGTGAGTTTAAACCATGCATAAGGAGCAATACAAACTATCAAAAATTACTTGATTGTAGTAATCCATGGAGCAAGTAGCAGCAGTTTCCCTATTGGGGACAGACTAATAAAATAACAATCCACACCATTGTGACTCTACCAAGAATTATCAGGATACCAACAAGTATGGACAACCTAGAAAGAGGAGTATGGGTAGATCATAACAGATCATAGGATCACAGGTTACTACAACAAACCAGCAATGAATTACTATGACAGAAAATATGTCTCATACATCCCAGAAAAGGAGAAAGAACAACTTTTTCAACACAGTCAAACAATTCATCCAAGACAAAGTGAAAGTGAAAGTATCAAAAACATCCTGGACAGATAGATTAGCAGCAGCAACAGCTCAGAAACATTAGTTTGGTCATCCTACAACAACCAAATCAACCAACGCCTCATGTTTGTTTCCAACAAGGAACAAAGAAATGATACAACAAAACATCTTGAAAATCCCCCCCCCCCTTTCCTCCCTTCAATAGAAATGCAATAGAATACTTTCTAACTTCTCCAAGGGTGTTAAATATAGACCGATACATTGACTCTGAAGTAGGTTGACTGGATTGGATGATGGTTAGTTTACAGGTGATTTGTTAACTTCAATGGAGAATGTATCTGTTTCTTCAATTAGCAGTAGATGAAAAGTACTATGATGCCTGAAGCTGATGGTACATACCTGGAGCTATTAACAGCTTTCCTGTTATGGCGCCGTTAACGGAGTGTTGCATCCCATCCTTCATCTTCATTCTCATCTCCAAAGTTTTTGATTTTATTTAACCTTCTTCAAATCTGCAAAGTACACGCAAAAAATACCACCAAATTCCTTATAACAGGAATTCTGTTATAAAGAGTGAAGCACTCAAGATGGATGATGATCTATGAGAGATCATGAACAATCCCTCACAACATGTACTAAGATTACTATACTAGTCCTAGAAAAGATAAAGGATATAGTAGTAGTAGTGTGATGTTGTTCCTGGTACAGGCATGTTCCATTCCTTGATGGAAAGAAATTTCTCCTTCACAACTGAATAATTGTACATTTAATTGGGAATTACCACATGCATCAAATAGTTTATATATGTTATCATATCTACCACAAGAATAAGTGTTGAAAAACAATAGTCACACCCCTACTATCTGAGGCACTTGTTGATTGTTATGGCTGGCGTGTTCCGGCTCAAGGCTGCGCATATTTCGACAAAAAAGGACAATCTGCGGACAGACGATTTTCTACAACACGCGCTATGCAGTGAAGTACTATCAATTGGGCGAATTTTTAGCTTCTACAGAAGCTCTTCTTTCCTATAACTGACCAATCATAATCCATGCATTGAATCAAGCTGCATCGACAGGTGTAGGTGGTGTCAGCAAAGCGACGGTACTTATTTAAGGAGAATTCTGCCCATATGGTGTACGTCGTCGAAGTTAAAAATTATTATTTATCGCGCACCTATGCAGTGAAAGTATGAATTTTCCTTACTAACACATTGACAATGGGAATGTACTGAATCGAACCTCCATGGTTATCGCTCTATTTAATAAAAGCTTATGAGACGAAATACAGATATCTGTACTCTTAACAAGGACAAAAAGTTTGGGTTGAATTGGATCTATTTTTAAGTACTTAAACTCTCTCTTAGTAAAAGACACACATGATCGGATTTTCCGAAAAAACACGTCCTACATACCCGTTGATAATGGGTCCTCTCTTAATGTAACAATAAGAATGAAAATTATCGCATTGACTAATATAACAGTAATAGAGACATCTGTATTAGCACTTTATCTATTAGTGTATTATTTAATTTTTAATATTCCTCTCTTATGCACCTCTTCCTGGCGATTCGAAATTCCCTGCCAGTCATATATGACCTCGTAGAATATTCTCCAAATGACCAAATACAACCGAAATTTTTTCACCTTGTTAAGAGGACGAATATCTTTATTTTGTCTTATAAGCGTATGTTAAATAGAGCAATATCCATGGAGGTTCGATTCAATACATTCCCATTGTCATGTGTTAATAAGGAATTTTCCATTCAAATCTTAATAATTTTCAAAATAATTTTCCTGTCGCGAGCCTATCGCGCTATAATTTGAATCAAAAAAATTGAGTCGCGAGTGTCCCTCAAAACGCAGCCTTGAGCCGGAACGCGCCGGCTATGTAATGCTTGAAGAGACTATATATAGATTGTTTGTTAACTTAGTTATTTATATTTCTCTATTGCATAGATAAATTAAAATAATGAGTGGTGACACAGCAACAGAGGTACGCTTCAAATGTTAGTGTGTCTGGTCCTTTTGGTACTAGACTGCTTTCCATTATTCTCTAGTTGTATTGTGCTTGTATTATCTTGCTGTATCACGATATCAGATCCAATCTTCTTCAAGACTGAATCATCATTAATTGATTTGATCTGCTGTTCCACAAATAATTGGACCCATTCAACAAAGTTCATCCCGTTGTCAACACCAACTAGTTCTGCTTCAGTATACAGCACCTGTGTGGCTTCTTATATCCTTGTGTATTGCAAATGATGCATCCACTGACCATCAAAGTTCCCTTCGAAAGAAACTAGAGCTCTAGTGTGCTTTCACTACGGATTCTTAGTGGAAAAAAAAACAAAAGAATAATGATATGGCATTACTTTTAAATTAAGTAGAGAAATCACACTAATACTATCCTTAGATCAACTGGTTGATGTCAGTAATAGTAGTATCATTATAATATTTGTTCCCCACATTGTTACTTTCGTATCAATCAATTTGCATTCCATCGCAACATTTGCAACTCTTAACCTCGGTATGGAAACTTCGACACAATCATGGATCAGATCCAATTTCGCATACTTTGTTTCATCATCATCAAAGTACTATTAGCTAGTAGTCTAGCTAGTATGTACCGTATTATGTCAATAATAAATCTACCTGTACGTACCTACCTGTACCTACCTGGTATTTCGTGCAAATGGCTCCCGCAAAGAAAGTGAGTCGAGTCCTGAATAGAATATAAAGAAAAACAATGGAAAATTCGTGCCAAACACACAAATCACAAACATCTCGAAGATATTTCTTTCCACCAACGAAACAAAACAAGATTCGACGACGAAGAAAATAGGCTGTAAAGAAAGTGTGCTACGGGCATGAACGAAGTAAAGGCCTTACGACGATCACGATTTTGACACGAGAGCAAGAAAAAGAAAACAACGATGGCAAAGATCCCCTTTTTTACTTCCGACAAATGCAGGTGAAATTATGTCCTCAACTCTGGGCCAGTAATATATTAGGCTATTATTCGGTATCATAAGCTGAGAGCTACTTCAAGGTGACGTCGATATTATTGCATTACAACACGTCGTATTTGCGCAGTAATTTTTACTTTCTTACAACTGCAGCAAAAGATATAATTAAACAAACAAACAAAAAAGATCGATATCATCTTTGCACCAAATTTACTTTTACGTTTGTATTACAAAATTGACCGTCGATACCTTCTCTACTACTGGAGTAACAGGATATATATACATACAAGAAAATTTAAGATGAAATTACCGTCCATCGTGTGTTTGTCAATCTTAACAACGCCGTTCTACTCTGATGCGTTCAGTATTCCTCCGCTAGCTACTCGTGCAATTAGACCAACGACGGCGAAGGCTAAGACCAACGTGGCTCTTCCTGCAGCAGCAAAGAAGAAAGTTACTACTGCTAAGAAAGCTGCTGTCGTCAAGAAGAAGAAGGTTGCTCCGGCGAAGAAAACGGCGGTAAAGAAAGCTGTGGTCGCCAAGAAGAAAGTTGCTCCGGCGAAGAAAACGGCGGTAAAGAAAGCTGTGGTCGCCAAGAAGAAAAGTACTGTCGTGAAGAAGACGGTCGTGAAGAAGAAGAAGAAAACCGCTACCAAACCTGTCGCGAGCATCCAAGATAAGGGTTTGGCAATCACAAAAAAATTCGTCCAGAGTCAGAAAAAGAAAAGTCGTCTAGGTGTTGGTCCAAAACGTGCCAATACGCTGTTCCTTATCGGCGGACAAGACCCGACCCAAAAAAGTTCAAAGTTCGTCGACGTGGATAGTAGGTCCATCAAGAATGTTGAAAAGTTCAAAAACGCAGAAAAAAAAGAAGCCGATCTGATAGTTTCGAACGGTATCCTCAATCCTGTAGAATTTGGTCTACGCGTGGTCCAATCCGACAGAGGACAGGAGGCGGCGGCGATCTTAATCGATGGTGGATTGAAATTTGTACAGGCAGTATTGGAGGAGGGGAAACAATCCAAGGTTGAAATTTCTCGTGGGTACGATAAAAGTACGGGCACGTTGAAGAAAGCGAAGGTCGTGAATATTGGTGTGAAGGAATTGGTCGATGCAGGGTTGTACGGTGGCAACGAACTCTTTTCTGTTGCCAAGAAAACGTACCAACAATTTTACGTCGGTGGAGAAGGTGAAAAAATTAATATCAAAGTCAGAGAGGCTGTTAAGGATAAGAAAGGAAAAATTCTGAAACCTGCCACGGAAAGTTACTACGTTAACATTGGTGGCAAGCGAACAAAGATCGAAAGGAAACGGTCTGGCTGGGGGAGTAGGTGATATTCCTCTCATATCGCCAGGCATTTCATCTAGTATATCTTCCAAGTAGTCATACATAGTAAAAAAATGACCTATTTTAGCTCTATTTTAGATTGATTTTCAAAATACTTTTTCTTTTTAATAATGACCATGGGATCTCCTCCGCCGAGGCTGCTCCTTGTTGTATCTAGCTAGTAAAGTATAGCCTTAGAACAACACCATGGATACTGTATTATCCATATTACTGGTGTTGAGCTTGTACCATCACTTTATCGTGAAATATACTGTTTTGTTTTCATAAAATCGGTGCGACTGCTTTTGTTCACCAAATCCATTCAAAATGGACTATATACCGGTACGATGATCAAATCCGATCTATCGAAGCATACATCATCCTTATTAGAGACTACCTATGTATTCTTATCATGGTTAGAGGACTATAAGGGTCTGATAAAATGAAATAAGTACGCCATGGGCGTTCTAACTAGTTATAAGTAATAATATTTAAAATTATGATTTATTTACGCGGTATAATCTACAGGTCTGACCGTCAACACTCCCATTATTTCACTTCATCCACATGGAATTGGATTGTAATTTGGTTGCCATCAACTATCTTGTTGAAAGTACATCTGTCATAGCAGTTCGGTTCATATCCCCAGTCACTAATTGTCTACTAAGCTTTTCATATAATAGCATTGCACCAAGTAGCGTACCGCATACAGCCTTGGTTAATTTGGCATATATATATTTCTTTCCATTTCTACCATATACAATATTCTTTTTGTATTTGGGATCTATATCACATATCATTGATACCATTGCCCCTTTGAACTTGAGGTAGCAATCACTGTCAACTAGCCAATTGGCCTGTAGGAAGGCTCCTGGGATGCCGTATGTTGCAACCTTTCTGCCCTCTATTGTATCCATTAATCAGGATGTCATTAGTGCATATATAGATACTGTTGGAGAACTGGATTCATCTTTTGATATGTATTCTTTTTGTGGTTGGCCGTCAACACAGCCTCTGGCCTTGACCTTTCCACATTGCTTTCTTTTCAAGAACATGAGGTAGTTAAGGGCCTCATAGCGTATGTTCTTGTTGATCTCAGAAGGTTTCAACAGCATTCTTACTACCACCCCCATCCCTAACAAGTTGTCATCAAGTTCTTTCACAGTTGCTTCATACCCAAGCTCTCCAAGTCCTTTTAGGCCTCTATTGAAACCAAATTGGGGAGTGAATTTGGATGCTTCAATGTTGCTTTATGATGCAATGGTACTGAGTACATATAAGCATATGAAGATTGTGCAAGAACCCCCGGTATAAACCCGGTCCGATTCAAGTCCGTGTGGAATGGATGGTTCATCATCAACAGTATCACTACTAACTTCAACCTCATCAGTTGCTGTCCCCTGATCCAAAAATGGATTATCTTCTAAATCTTCTCCTAAATTTTCTTCTATTAGAGCTTAGTCAACGATGGACTGCTTCTTTTTCTTATCACTCACACACGCTCCTGCTTTGCAGCAACTTCACATGTTTTATTATTGTGAGGAAGCGAGGTGCGCAGATGTCATGGTGTTCATGACACACAACTACCACAAAAACCTCAACAGACACTTAATAAATTGAATCCCTAATAGTAAGTCAATGTCATCAACCAAACAATTTGACTTAATATAAGAAAGTAGCTTGCTGCTTATGTTTTGATGATCTATCGTTCATCATAACATCTTATAATTTTGACATTAAAAGCTGTGCATAAACTCCACTCTGGAATGGAAATGAGGGGTTTCCCAAGCATTTCATACTATCTAGTTAGAAATTTGGGCTAGAAATGTGGTCTAGCCCTGAGTAGCTAGTAGTGATCAGTCCAAAAGTGTACTTCCCCTTTTATACACCTAGTAGTAGACAATCTTCTCGTTGCTCCTTGTAGTGTTATCGTTATAATTGTCAACGTCATTGTCAACGTTGCTATCATAATTACAATTGCACTTACTAGTAGCATCACAACAATATGTAGACTGTATTGCGATTTATTGATGACATTGAGATTGATTCATTCTCTTCATTGCAAAAGGAACAAGAAGCTTGACAGAAGAAAACGCCACTAAAAATTCATTCGTGTTCTGAGGGATGATGTGTGCGTATGAGAGAAAAAAAATCTGAGTAAGTTATGCATGCGACACAATTTCGCCAAAAAATAATTCTTCACTTCTTCTAGAGTATCGGTAATTACATGCTTTGATAATTTAAGCGACGTTGTATGACATATTTAACAACCTGAAACGCATCCACAAAACTCCTACTTCGTTGCTTTGCTGCCCTTGATACGGTTTTAGAAATAATGCCACTACCTACCTATCTACTAGTACACCAAAGAAAAAAGGTTCAATGCAGGCAACCAAACAAAAATAACCAGATAAATTTATCAATGACAACGGCAACGACAGCACAACACATTTGGACAGAACAGACCAGATCGAAATAAAGATCTGATACAGATAAAGATTTACTTTCCCGACTATTTGTAGAATAATATCAATCAAAAATTAACAATGCCACTATTTTCATCATCATCATCAGTACCTCTCAACAACAATGACGAATTATTCGAAAGAGAAGAAGAAGAAGGCAGCATTGGTCATAAACGATGTGGACTGTTATCAAGCTTTCGAAAACATCGTTACCGATCACGACATTCTACGTCCATGTACTGCTGCTCATCATCATCGCCATCATCATCATCATCAAGATCAACAAATCGTCGAGGTATGACATTTTTAGGATTTTGTGACTATAGAATTGCAACTGTATTACTTAATGTATTACATATGGTATTAACATTGATATTAGAATTATGTGAAGCACTTGAATGGAATCGTAATTACATTGAAGAACCACCTGTATTAACATTACTTGTTATAGGTACGTCCGTTTGCATACAAAAAAGAATATGCTATGATATGATATGATATGATTTGAAATACGAAATTTTATTAGCAGTGAAGATTATGTATGTGCTCGGTAAACATTCATATGTTTTCATCATCCTTTCCTCATTTTGTTTCCTCTACTTTTTCTTCCCTTGCATGTCGATTTATCAACAACAACAATAAATTTAACTTTCAAAAAATAGCATCGTCTGGTTTGGGTGTATTTGGTGCATTACATTTCGAAAGTATTCCAATGTACATGTCATCATTTGTTCTAATGCTTTTATGGTACTTGTACTTAGTTGAACGGCATATATTTGGACTGGTATTGATATGTTTTATTCTATTTGTTCATGTTGTATTTGTATTAGAAATGAATTACGGGATAATGACAAAGGAAACCTATGCTGATGTTGAAGAATATATCGATAAGGATGGTGGATTTGCAATTGCAACAGTCCATAGTTTATCAGTTGATATAGGAGAAACTGCAGTCGAATTTGCTGGCGAGGTTGCTAATGCAGTTGAACGACAATCATCGGAAGTTATTAAACAAACTGATGCTAGTGGTATCGGATCGGATCGTAAACTACAAGAATGCTGACGATAATCTATGACCGTGGATGCGAGGTGACATGATATGTTAACCTATACTATATACATCAGGCAGGAATTATATGTTTTAAAAAGATCATTTTCCTTTTTATTACGACCTATGTGCAAGGAAAGAAACGCTGCGTGCATTTCGTTATGTCGCGTCTTCTTTCTTCAATTTGAGTCTTCATTTTTCTCGTTTTCGATTTGTTTTTGGAATTGCTTTCACCAATATGAGGCAATATAAAAACCATTGCCGGGTCTGCCATTGTAGTACTGGACCAAAACACGTCGACCACTACCAGTAGGAGAAAAATCGACCGCAGCATGGATATGTTTATTGTTATTGTTATTGTATGTGATGTTCATTATATCCGAAACTTCCCTTCCTGTTGTTATATCCCAAAATGCTAGTGATCCATCTTGGTTCTTGTATGATATGTAGTTATTATCCGGTGTAAACTGAATTGATGTACAACGGGCTGGAAATGATTGTTTCAATGTTAATCTTTTGGTTGTAGAATTTTTTTCGTTGTCAACAGAATAAAGCATTATCTTGTAATCCTCTGGTTCTTCGCTGTACATTGCTAACATTGAATTATCACGAGACAGTGCAAAAGCACTGGAAAACCCCGTGTCACTAGATTGCTCCAAGATGGCGATGAAAGAAACCGTGGTATTAGGATCATCCTCATCAACATCATCATCATAAGGACGCCAAATTTTGATGGTTTTGTTATTTCCGGCTCTATTCTTGGAACCTATGAAAATGGAACGATGCCCATCAATACTGGAAAACATAATTTGCTTTCCCCACTCCATTTCAGGTATCAACAATGATTTAATTGTCTTCCCATTATTCTGAACATCTTTCAAGAGAACTTTCCTGCCAAATAAAACCACAGCATACCTACAGCAGGGAGATACGTCAATTTCAATATTCATGCATAGTGCATCTTCGACAAGTTCTTGACTTATATTCCATTCTTGTAATTGATACCCTTCAGTTGTATTAAAATTCCAAACTCTAACAAACTTGTCCCTACCAACCGAAACTATAAAACTCCCGTCCGGCGAAAATTCTAACCTATGAATATCGTCGCCATGACGATGAAAACGAATAAGACCATACCGTTGATCAAAAATCACTATTTTACTATCAGGGCGATGAGTAATGCATGCTATTTGAGTTCCATCTGGAGACCACACTGGATTCGATACAGAATAACCAGGGACACGTAACTTGAAATTCATCGGCCATGGTGGTAGATACGTTTCAACATCTTCTTTTGTTTTTTTATAAATCTTTTTATTAGATGATACAATCGAATTCCAAACAATCCTATCAGCAATGTACGGTAAAATCAGTAAAAGAAATTCTGGAAATTTATGCAGAATGTTTCCAGATGCTAGTAGTAGAGGCGGCGGAGGAGGAGGAGGCTCCTCCGCTTTTATCTCATCTCGATTACGAATAATATTATCGTTGGTTGTCATTGTTGTCGATTGCTTCTTACTGCTTACTATTGTGTATTTGTCATCTGCCATTATCACCGTTTTGTCTCTCATCGAATATAAAAGATTAAAAAACATTGCGGTTGTCCTACAGATAAAGCACGGGACAACAATAAACCTCAATCATTACATGAACTTGAAAGATAATATTGCGGTTGCCTTGCAGAAAAAGCACGGGACAACAATAAACCTGAAGCATTACATGTACTTGAAAAATAATATTGCGGTTGTTTAGTAAAAAGTCGTTCATGTTCGTTTGTGAAGTTGAATGAATCAATCACGAATGATTCCAGTCGTGGTCTGCGTCATCAAACATCGACGACGATGACGACGATAGCGAAGAACAAGCATTCAAATTTTACGGCATGTATGCACAGTACTAGAAGTACATTGTGCAATAAATACAAGAATAGCTAAACTAAAAATGTTTATTACCATACACGCAATCTATCTCTGCAATAGAAGCAGCACGATAGCACGATGGTCAAACTAGTAGGTCATATAATTCCCGCCTTGGTGCTCCTCATCCTTATCGATATCATCGCATTGTTTGACAACAACAACGGACGTAAATTATTGTCGGTAGTTTCTGCGAATGATGAAGAAGATGAAGATGTAGATGTAGAAGCCATTGCAGTTGCAGCAGCTGTGTCTGCCGCTGCTGCTGTTGGTGTCGTTCGAAGTCAACACCAACAATCCTCGGACATTAGTGATGGTGATGGCGATGGTAGTAGTAGTCTAGTAATGATCGATTTCGATATTCCACGTTACGGGCCTATATGTATTTCGATTAATGATAATGATGATATCAAATTTGTTTGGAATGAGTACCATAATTTAAATATGTTAGCACGCGCCGCCGCCGCCGCGTCTGCAAATGATAATAACAATGAAATAGAAAATAATTCTTTTCGTAATTGTGATTTTACCAATGCAATTCCTCTTATTGGTACTGGACAACCAAATCCATTAGGATATACGATTGAGGCTTCAGAGGAGGTAGATGCAGAGGAGGTGGATGACGTTGTTGTTGTTCGGTATTTTGCTTGTAGTAAAATATGTGCATCGAATGGACATAAGGTAAAAGTTTGTTCCGGTGGAGTATTTGGTCAAACAAATAATAATGAGTGTTACAATACCGATGAGTGCTCCGATACACGAACTGTCGATGTTCGGACGACAAGAAAACAACAACAACAACAACAACAACAGTCGTTGTTGACTACTACACAACGAGAATATGTACCGGTTGGTAGAGTATGTCGTCCAAAAAATAATGATGGATATTTAATAACCAGTGGTATTGATACACCTGAATCTTGTCAAAAGAAATGTGAGGATGATAAAATAAAATGCGGTGCATGGGAATTTGAAAATTATAATGGTGGTGATAGTCATGAATGTGAATTGCATGAATATAATATTATATCCTACAATGAAACCATTGCTATGGGTAATGACTGTGAAATGGGACATTTACTAGATGATAATAATAATGATGATGATGATGATAGGAAAAATGACAGCATTAACAATACCACCGATAATGGTAATGATTTTTTAGATAGTGAGGAAAAAGAATTGGGAGAAGAACATCACCGTTGTTGTTGGATAGCAAAAGATATCGTCGATCAACAAACGAATAATACAAGGAGTGCTAACGTTATAAGAAGTGGTAGTGGTAGTAGTAGTACCATCATCACATATCTTCCTCTTACCAGTACTGCAGTAGTACTGCTACTCCAATTCTTTTTGTGAGTATTCCACTACTTTCCAAAGTGTTGATAATGATAATGATGACTACTGCTACACTATTTTGATGAATATGATGTAATCGTAACTGTAATTTCAAAAAGAGATTACTAAAAAGATTATTGCAATCTTCTGCACCAACTAATAATGTAATTTTAAACCAGAAAAAGTAAGTGTTAGCACAACGAGGATGTAAAATTTTCTACGCGGTATCCAATTATTATTTGAAGATGACATGCTGACATTTTAAAAAGAGATCCATCGAATCGAAGCATCTAAATTTCCTTCCTAATGGAAAATATTGTAGCTCTTTCACGTCGTATTGTGTTGTGTTATTGGTCGTAAGATGGATACGATACAATTGCGATACTAGTAGATAGTAAGCATACACCGTAAGACAGAAAAATAGTGCGTCGTTTTCACTTCTTTTTCAGTCACGGACTAGTCCATTCACAAATTGAGATCTTTTCATTGATTTTATTTTATGATTGATTCTTCATTCATTCTTGATCCCTGTCTTGATCACGCCGCAATGCAGTCAAGCATCAGATCTTAGAACACTTTCGAAGTTCGATCGTGGTGTCAAGGTAACTTACTTTAAGTAGGTGACGGCGTTAGGGACAGTAAGTAATTGTTGTTGATAATTCAATGAATCGCTCAGTAGCTGTGTATTTCATGTCGCTGTGACACACGCACCGGGCGAATCCACTAAACTCCACAGTTGCGTGAGCATTTGAGCATACCGTATCTCTGGCTTACCGCTTCAAGTACAGTAGAGTTCGCTTCCATTACATATCTCTTACCGTATTACTGTTATCAACCATAGACACAGAAGGACTTGATGTGACATCAAGTCACAAACAAAAACACATACTGCATCTATCTAGGTCCTATATAATCATGTCGTCAGAACAACTACTACCGGTAGTATCGAAAAGAGGGCGGAACGACGATAATACAGAACCTAACAACAACAACAACTACGGAGCTATAGATAAAGAAAAGGAAAACGACAATAATAATAATGACGCTGTTGCTTGTAGGACTACTACGAAAATAACATATATGGGATTATTAAGTCAGAATAAGAATTTTCTTTTTTATTGGCTTAGTTTTGTTGTTAATCGAATGGTACGTTAATTTACTTTACGTGTACGTGTTTTACTTCATGTTTCTACCGTAATAGGATTCTAAAATATCACGAGGTTTCTTTTATCGTCGTCATCGTCGTCTCCGCGACACACGTAACTTTACAATTCGTCTCATCTTCGTCGTTCTTTTCTTTCTTTCTTTCTTCTTCTATTTGAATTTAAAATAAAAAAAATTAATCAACAATCAAACAAAATTGAAAGGGTGATTGGTTAACATTATTGGCATCTATATCATTAATTCAAGATGTTGTTGGTGATACAGCATCCAACTACAATACATTAATATCATTATTAATGGTTGTGAAATCATTACCTAATGTTATATTTATGCCATTTGGTGGTATACTTGCTGATAAATTTGACCGTAGGATTGTACAAATTTGGTTAAATATAATGAGTGCTTCATGTGGTATATTATTTTTATATGCATATTATACACAATCAATTACAGTATTGTACGTATCGAATTTCTTACAAGATTCATTAACAGGATTATATACACCATCAGAAAATGCAATGGTACCACAATTAGTTTCTGATAAAAGTGAAAATAGTGAAGAATTAAAAAAAGCAACAACATTAACAGGATTGACATGGAGTCTAATGGCTGCAATTGGTAGTATGGTTGGTGGTGTATTAGTTGCATTATTTGGTATTGAAGGTTGTTTTATTATTGATTCATTAACGTACTTATTAGCTGCAATACTTTTAAATTTTGGTGTGCAAGGTAATTTTGATGTTACAACAGAACCACTACTGGTAGAAGCTCAAGAGGATGATGAAGAATTAGATCGAGATCAATCAGAATATTCACGATCATCAATCCAGTATAATGTTACCAATGAATTAATTCAATTAGGTTTATTCACACCATCGCCATCAGTGGTAGAAGAAGAAGAAAAAGAATCGCCACAAAGGGTTCGACTTCGAAGTTCATCCTTGATGTCCGCTTTGGATGGTAACTTGATTTTAGGTGCAGGTTGTAAATTGAATATACATCTCAAACTAGATGAAGGAATTGATTCAGATGCAGTTTCGCTTTTAAGTCAAGAAGATGCAGAAGACGAAGAAGCATATTTATTGTACGGAGGAAAAGATGGCGAAAACAATAATAATAGTCCTAGTACTAATATGTTAGTGAAAGGTTTCTCATATGCATTTTGTGAACAACCATTGATTGGTTCATACGCATTATTGAAGGGATCGATGTCATTAAGTACAGCAGCAACGTCGGTACTTAATGTTACGTTCAGTGAAGATGTTGATCCACAAATATCGGTATTGAAATTAGGTACATTGTTTGGATTTGTTGGTATTGGTAGTATCATTGGTTCCATTCTTTGTGATACATATGCTGATTTGTCTAAACCAAAAGATCTTGCACGGTTATGTATATTGGGATTTGTTTTTATCGTAATCGGTGAATCAATCATGGCAATATTTGCGTCATCTAGCTTCGCTATGATTTGTTTTAGTACTGTCGTCCGATGTATCGGTTCATCACTAATATGGGTTGATTCTACATTATTGATCCAAAAATTTACTCCACCAACATTATTAGGACGTGTCAATTCGATCGATACAGCTGCTGCATTATTAGGTGATTGTATATCCAACTTAGGTGGGGGTATATTAATGGATCATTACAATGTATCACCAACAAACCTATCATGGATATTAACCGGTCTTGGATTTGCATTTGTTCTTATTTGGAGTCCACTTGCTTTTAAATCACCGACAAAACGATAAATAATCAGTACTATTTACCTAAAGCGGCAACAACAATAAAACAAAGACGTCGTCATCAAATCAACATCAACGTCATCATCGTCATCAGGAAATCAATAATAATAACAATGTCTCTATGTAAACGAGTCTAGTTACCTGAGGCTTACTAGACTGTAGACTTACTAACTATCGCATATAAATATAGTGCGTTTATTACTCACTTAGAAGTGCGAGCTTAGTTGATCATTATTAGTGTGTATAGCTATTCGTCTTTGGTCATCTACTAGTCACTTGTGTCTTACTCCCTAACTCTAAAATCTAATTTATCTCACAAGAAGATGATTACACGGTGTATCTTTGAAACGAATAAGTCTTTCCTCTTCTTTCTCTCTTCTTTTCTCTATTTGTCTCTCTCTTTTTTCTCCTTTCCCCCCTTTTTCTGTTTCCCCAAAGTTATTTCCCTATCGAAACAGCATGAAAAAAACCCAATTGTTGGTGAATAAAGAATGAGCTTCAACAAATACATGGAATGCAATTGAAAGGATTCAATGTCTTAAACCAAAGAAGATTACTATGTGGCTAGATAATTTAGGTGGTGAAGATACATGGGTCATGAGACCATTGTAGCTGTATGAGCCTGACCTGGTGATCCTTTTCTTTCCTCATGATAGTCAATACTACAATCACAAGCTAAAACTTAACACAATAGAGATGATAGAGCATGATCTTGCATTCGTGGGACAATTGTTTTGTTGTCTGTGAGGAGAAGATATGATGCTGCGGTTGGCGTTACCTTTCTTATCTGCTGTGAAAGAAAAGAGAGAGGGGGGAGGGGGGAAGGGGGGAGAGAGATTTGGTACCATCCCACTACATTACAGGTATTAACTGAAGACAGGAACGAAACACCTCTATCAGACATATACTTGATTTGCTCATGCTATACTTCCTTACCTTTGTTGTTCATATGTGATCCCCATGCAGTTTGCTACTAAGTTTTCTTTCAGTTTCATTGATCACTACGTACAAGTCAGAATTGTTGTCAGATATCATCATGTTGTTGATCCTTGCATTGAATGATGAAAGAGTCAATCTTTCTTTTGACTGACTCCATTTTTGTTACAAATATACTTTGTACAAGATCCTCATTGAAAGTACTAACCCAGGAACAGAAGCTGATTGGATTTCAATGATCAGACAACACTGTCTGTTTAACAATAGTAGTGAATTGATTGGGATCTTATCTTGCTGCTCTCCATAGCCATAAGACCATAGGGACAAGATAATGTATGTTTGACACCTGATTTGATTAGAAGAAGGAGCCCATTTTTGCCCTCATAAATACAGAGTTAGACTGCAACACATCATTCAAATCAAGAGGAATAGATGAAGCTATTGGAAAAATACATAATGATTTATCCATTTTATTCCATGTCGACTAAGTTTTACCCGCCTCAAGTCACGAATCGAAATGAATGGATCGAACGATTCAATCACGCTTCATCGAAATGAATGAAGAATAGGATAATTTTTTGTTTTTGTTTTCGTCATTTTCATTTTCATAACTACTTGTTGTTGTCATTTATCCGCTCTATTATCAGGAACAAAATGAATTGTTCAGCAACAAAGATGACGAGCCCAAAGAAGATGATATCTACCAAGCGCCATCATGACGATGAATCCACAGGGGAAAATTCTAAGGTTGCCGCCACACCCACCAATAGTGCGATTTCCAAAAAGAATAAAACGAATAATAACAAGTTTAAACATGACGGGAAAATCTCATTGGTCGTTGATACTGTTTCGCACGTTATCGCTGAATTCCTTTCCACTCCTACTCTTGTTGTATTTTCTAGTTGTAACAAGACATGTATGGCTGCTGTCCGAACCGAAGTAACCAGTCGAAAAAAACGAATCACGAAGATGAATATTCGCGTCAAGGAATTATTAGGATTGGCGGCCGGTATCGGACAATGTTACATACCAACTCGTGCCAACGTCATTGAGGCAGAGCAACTCTGTAAGGAAGCCAAACGTATTATCGATACCGATTTAGAATGGCAAGACCGCATCAACAGCGATAATTGGATGAATGGTGATGACGAATTTGACTCATCTATGGATAGATTTTTTGAAAAAGAGAGAAAGCTGCTTGAATCGGAACGCGATTCGCGTATGCTTCCTATGTGCTTCTATTTAGCACCAGATGGAAGCGAGCCTTTGCAGCAGCTTGAGGAGGAAATTGTTGAAACTGCCCGCTACTATGTCGAGCGTATCTGGGGAGCTGTAGGTCGAATCCGTGGCACTCATGCATCTAACGATCCATTTTTCACGGTCGAGTTTGCGGAAATCGTTTACATTCCCGCAAACAACCTCGCATGTTCATCTTCCCTTCTTGGTGCATTACGTGTCGCGGCAAGAGCACAAGTCTACCATGCCCCATACTCACGTGACTGCACTCATAACTTGATTCATTGTGCCGATGAGTGTCGCAGAAAAATTCTTGCAGAGAGAATGACACTTAGTTTTTGATCTCAGGGAATGCTAGCGTGATGTCGGGATAATTGGAATACTTTTAGTATCAGCAAATATAACTGAGATTGATTCTTTTGGACATCAACAAAATGAGGAAGTCTATGATGCACGAATGCGTGTTCTTTATTGTATTATATGGTTGCAGTTGGAAAAAATCCCATAAACGTAATACTAAGTATTATAGTCATTATAAATAGTAACACGTGCAGTAACTTATTATTTATACATATGACTGAAGTGTTTTGCTATGCTAATATTCTACGCATAAAATACAGAGAAAAGTCGTCCAATACTGGACTCAACAGGTATCGAATGAATGTATCTACATTAATTGCGACGAGCTATAGAATGGAATTTCGTGTACTCTATTTGGGATGATAATTGTCCTTTTGACCGATGCGTAGAAGACAAAGGCATCGGATCTCATTATAGAGTTCTACCAGCTTGTTGGTAGGCAGTTGGTTGCTCAGGAAAAGAGCGATGACGTTGTAACATACTATTGGTAAAGCTCGAAAGACCTACAAAATGCAAGTTGTAGAAAGTTTATTGCTCGACGATAGTCCCACTTCTAAGCCCTATATATTCGGAAGAGATCGAGGAATCAAGAGGACTGGTCAAGGGAGAGAAAAGCAAAGCGTTTCGGAAGTAGAGAGTATTGAAGGAATATAGGAAAGAAAAAAAGTCTGTTACACTACTTACATCAAGACTCGTGCGGGTCGCATCCTTCCCATACTTGCGCGAGAATGACTTATCTTGCATTAGATAGTATTTCCCTACGGATCGGCTATTGAACATGTACCATTACAGTATCGTCGGTGTCTATACAAATATGATACTCTCTCCAGTGTCGATGATCGGCTTACAAATCTTTGGCGATTTTCTGGATGGCAATTTTTTTCTTTTCAACTCAAAGTAGAGTAGAATCATCATAAATTTAGCGAAGGATTTTTATGAATTGGGAAATTTTCTTGGGTGCTTTTAAAATGATGATGGCCTTTCGGTAATTCCGAACATAGCGATCCTTTGGTTCGTTAGGAATGTCATTTTCCTTCTTCATCATTCGATAGACACCTGCTGTTGAAGAAGTAGCGAGACTGACAATTACCCAGTTAATTGAATATGTCTTTCTCGTGAAGCTTTCTTTGTTACGTATTCGGTATATGACATACCAAGTGATTCTTAGTATTTCATTAGTGCTTCGGTTTCTAGAAGCAATATTGTAGCTCAATCATCCTTTGAGTTGTTAGAATATAAGGATAAAGATATTATTTGTACCTATTGAATAATCAGGAGCATTAAAATAATACCGTGGTTATCTAAAATCGCAAAGACAGTAATAATGATAATAATGAATACATTATTTGAATCAATCACTAATTTGATTATTAATAATAGATTCAAACTTCTTCACAAATAATAAATATTCCCATCTATAGAGATAGCCCGAGAAAAATTATTGCACTTTATTGTTAAGATAAAATAGAAAGAACTCACGAAGCAACTTTACTCTTATCCCCTAGCTACGACTAGTAGGTCCTACGCCTATTTTTCTCATGCCTTCTAGTATTATCAATATCACTCTCATCACCATCTCTATTTTCACTCATGATAGTATCTGAAATCTCCTCCCTAAGATCATTTCGATGTTCATATAGTAAAGTTTGAAAGAAATCCATCATTTGATTCAATCTTTGTACCTGCTCCCGCATAATATTGAATGAAACAAGAAGTGACTCGGGAGTTTCGTCATCTTTCCGAACCTTCTTTCGAGGTCTACAACTCGTGTTGTTCGCTTCTTTATGAACAACACCACACGTCCTGCTCGATGATATATTGACAGAGGGACGTTTCGCTGAAAGTTGATGGTCATCATCATCATCATCAGAAGAAGATGAAGCAGACTCACATTGTTCCACTACTACTTCTGCTGGCAATCCTGTCGTCTTCGGACCTGCTTTTGTCTTCTTCTTCTTCGATTTCGATGAGGAGGAGGAAGACGCAATTTTTCTATTAATCTTCAACATAATCTTGGTGAGACCTTTTTGATTAGGACGAACATGCCTGTTCATAATGCTAAGGCACGCTTTAATATTCTTCGTCAACGACGAACTGATATCAGATGCAATGTTTAGATTTTGCATACAAGCAAATCCTCTCGCCACAAAGATCATACATTTCAAACACCTTGCCTTTTGAGTGTTAAAAATAAATGCCTTATCGTTGGTATTGGTATTCGATGCTAGATTCGGATACTCGTAGAATAAGTTCCATGTTTTCATCGTTTCAATGACGAGTTCCACACAATCCAAATTCTTAATGACTGCCTGTAATAAAGAAACATTCGCTTTAGCAAATCGATGTTCTCGTAAACAGAGCAGCAATTGTCTTTTCGGAATCCAACCCAGGTTTTTATTTCTAATTTTTCCCTCTCTCCAATTTGCACTAAAGAGCATCCCAGAATGTCCAATTTCAGAATAAGCATCGTATAGAGTACGGGCCAGAACATCCCCAAACAGACTATTCATCTTTGGGTTTATTATTTGATCTGATGATGATGATGATGATGGATCACTACCACCACTCGGAACTACTGGTTCCAACATATTCTTTAATTTATCAAAACAATCTTCTCCAACTTCAGCACATTCAATGCCCTCATAAGGAGACTTGACAATTTCTGACATTGATTCAATCAATCGTCCTGTAGTCATCGACTTCGTACTACTACTGCTAGTAGCAGTAGAGCCTGCTGCTGCCTTATTACTACTAGCCGTTATTTCCAGAGGATCCACTTGATTTCGTCGTGTCGTCGTCCTTGTGGATGTTCGATTATTCGTCCCTGTGACGTCGACGATAGCGACGGTGACTTCCATACCTTCAGTACTAGTAGTGCTTGTACAACTTGTACTGCTTTCATCAGAAATTATTCCCTGCTAACAGATAGAAAGAGAGACGGATTATGGGAAAAATGAAAATGAACAGAGGGTTGATTGATATAATGAACGCGATGCAATTTATTAGTACAGTATTCTCATTCTTATACACGGTAAGCAACTATACGAGCAGTAGTATTCGAGTTACTTACTACTACGTTTTTGGTACAGTTGCCGTCATTGTTTCTACGTGATTCTTCTTTATCAATCAATTGTTTTTGCTCTGGGGATATTTTTGGACAATCGTAGAAAATATCATCGTTTATCATCTTGCGTTTGTTTTTTTTCTTTTCGTTTCTTTTCTTTTTTCTCGTCAAGAGATACCGGTACTGTACTGTACTGTACTACGATACGATAATGTAATTAAAAATCCTATTCAGCCAAGGCAGCGTCTTCTTCGACAGTTGGGATGAGTTGATCAGATCGATCCCGCGCTCAATATGGCGATAGACTGTAGGGTTGGGGGGGGGGGGGGGGAGAGGGATAAAGACGATGGCAATGTGGCGGCACACCAGTCGAAAAATAGAAGAGCGATGACTGTTGTTTGTCGTTTCTTCTGTTGCTCGAGTTATAGTTGCACAAGTAATTTACAGCCACGTCTACTTGAAGTATTGGAGGGAGTTTCAATATGTTGTTGTTGTGAAGGCTTGTTTTGTGTGTGAGGTGTGTGCGGTAGTTTTTTTTAAATTTGTTTGAGGAGTGAGCAAAAATTAAAAAACAAATTGTCAATGCTATCGATAGATGATGGCTGGCGTTATGCGCGCCGAATATTAAAAATGCGCATTTTTTTTTTAAAAGAGAGGGGTAAGAGGAAAATAGGATGATTCTACTAAATTTATGTTCGCACCCTTTGCACGTTAGTAGAACAAAAATTGATTCGTGATTCGATTATTACTTACGTGCATGCCCGCCCGCGACATTTTTAAACTTTACAAGAAACAAAACACGAAATGAGAATTGTTATTGACATTCTTGACTTCTATTATTGTCATGAAAAGAACGCTTTTTCTGCTGTGCTGTGCGTTGTGTTCTGTTCTGTTTTGCTTGTTTGTTCAGTAGCATTTTTTTCTGCATTGCATTGCCAAACATTGATCATACAGCAGTCTGAGCTATAAATCCAACTAAAAGAAAAAGGACGACAGCGATGACGCAAAACGACGACAAAAATCTAGTTGCAGCAGCTCCAGCAGCTGCACCTCCACCGGCTCCCACGGATGTCGATGTCGATGTCGATGACAGCAATGACAAAAAGGAAGAACCGGTTATTTTTGCTACTACAGGTGTTGCTAGTAGTAGTGGTAGTGCAGCAGCTACTACTACTACTACTACATCCAAAAAAACTGCAACTGCCACGAAATCATCATCATCGAAGGATATAACAAATCTGATCCAAATTACAAATGAATACGACGATGATGTCCTGGCAAGTAGTGACGATAGTGGTAGTACTAATGGTAATGATGACAATAATAATTGTGGGGGAAGGGAAAAACGACGACACGTTGATTCATTGAAGTGTCTCTTTGGCATTGGTGGACCCAACTTTTGTCCGATTGGGCATAAAAATAATAACGAAATGAATATAAGGGATTATGTAAATGATGATGATGACGACAATGATAATGATAATGATAATGATAACAACAACCACGATGATGATTCTAGTAGTGATGGGAATTCTAGTGAATTTGATATACGTAAAGTTTTTGATAATTCCACAAAGTCCGTTCGTGGTGCATTGGATGAACATATTGTATCAAAGGTTGGTACTGCAAGTAAGTCTTTTCAGGATGTATTAGACAATAAGGTAACACCCCATATTCAAACAGTCCGTCGTACATCAATTGAAACTATAACTACTATTCAACAGAAAATATCAATGGATTCATTGGAGGATGTCAAACAAAAATCGATACGTACCATCGAGAGTGTGAAAGAGGATACAAATACATTCATTGATAATGTCAAACAATCATCTAATAATACAATCCATACAATACAACATCAAACCAAGAATAAAATTCAAAAATTGGAGAATGAAGTTACCAATAATTTGAAACCAAAGATTACAAAATTCATTAATACTACTCATAATGGTATGGTAACAAAAACAAACCAATTTCAATCATGGATCAAATCAGTCATTTACACTATAACTATTACCTATCGTCCCTATTATTGGGGAACTGCACCAGGATTAAGAAATAATAATAATTACAGCAACAACGACAACAACGATAACGACACATGGTATTGGTATTATTTGTTAGTACTCGTCGTCCTACAGGAAGGTAGCTTCCGTGCATTTAGTAAAGTATTATTTTGTGATAATCCTATTACCGGTATCTTTATTTGGTTCGGAATCTTATATTCTTCACCATTAGCTGGATTTTGTTCTATGATTGGTGTATTCACGGTACGTATAGCGTAACATTCAGTTGGGATTTTTTGCTTGGTTTTGGTTTTGTCTATGTTTTGTTTTGATGGTATCTATTCCTCCTCCTCCTTCTTATTTTCTTTTGATTTGATTTGTTTTCTTCTTTCTTCTCAACTATTTATGCACTACCACCATCTACTTACCTTACCGCAGGTCAATTCAACGGCATTGTATTTTAATATGGAGAATGAAAAAGTAAGGAATGGACGATACGCACGAAATTCAGTTTTGATTGGACCATCCATTGTGGATTGTTTCGATTTTGAATTTGCATTCGGCGGTACAACCACAAGTGAACCATCATCAAGCACAAGTACATGGCCAATATTATTCTTTTTTAGTATTGTTTTAGCATTGGTAACATTATTTATTGAATCGATTTGGATACGTGAAAGTTTACTACGTCGTTTTCGCTTGTGGAATACTACTACAAGTACAAGTACAACGCCATCCCTATTGTTGCCCTACAACATCACATTGTTAGTTGCACTTTTATGTGCAAAGGTATGGAATTATACTATGAGTAATCATCAAATTGAATTCCAAAATCATTATCACGATGATGATATTGATTTTGGTAGTATTGATACCAATATCAATAATACACGATTCGTCATTTATCGCGCTGTATTGAATGGTGTATCACGAATCTTTTTCGTCGATGGGATTATTACTGGTATATTAATATTGATCGGGGTTGGATTATGTAGTAGAATCATCGCAATAAGTTTAATCTGTGCTTCATTCGTATCAAGTGTTGTATTAGGTTATCTAGTATTTGAAGAAGGTTATGATTATTTAAATTACGGTTATGCTGGTTTTAATCCTGCATTATGTACAGCAGGAATATTCTTTTACTTTGTACCATCGTACAAATTAATTGGTTTATCACTTATTGTTGCAATCATATCGACCGTCATTGTTTCTGGTTCTATTGATGTATTATTACGAATCATGTAAGTACCGCAACATACCATACTTGCATGCAATCTGCAAAATATCGAAAAAGAGGTGAATTGCGAGTTAATTCTTTAAATCCTTTTGGCTCGCAACCAATAATTGTTTATTCCTTTTATTTTTCTCTCACCCATTTTTACTAATTTTCTGTTACTACTTCTATGATAGGGGCATTCCAGTATCAACATCGATCGGGTTTTGTCTAACTCTGTTACCCTTATTATCGATGGATCTTGAAACAATTTTTGGTCAGGGCCACTTTATCCGACGCATACCGGAATCGCAATTATCAACACCTGAAGATTACCTCGAGAGTATTCGCAGTCCAGATGTTGTTGCAGACGTTGTAGAAAAGACAACGGCAATGTCAGAAGAGGACGACGATATTGACGAGGAATCAGGCTTTATTGTAACAGAATCAACGTCGGACTCAGACGGCGCACTTCCTACTAACGAGGAAACACCACTTTTGCCAGGGAAATAACTCTTACGTACAATCGACGGTGGGCGAGCACACATTTTGTTCACGTTAACGATTCATGTTTGTTAGTACATGTGCATATTAGTTGCCTTGCTCTCCTGGCACTAATCTTTAACTAACTTTTGGTGAAGAATGAAGGATGGATTCTTCTAGTGTGACCTTCACCATAGTTGAAGGCAGAAAAAACTATTCTACTTGTTTGATTCATCATCTGTATTTTATTTTCATTTGTAAATTTGTTACCTATTTATTACTTTACATACTGTTTTCATGGATACGGTACCCCTTGCGCATGACAAGTCGCCTACATATTTAGTAAATTCAATTTTTCTTTTCATATCTTAACTTTATTTCTGGACAAAAACTTTGGTTCAGAGTAAGCCGTTTTATCAATTTCGAGAATTATGTATAGCATAGTAACTCAATCGATTCAGATTCGATTCCTCTATCATTTCTATACCGATAGTCCTCTCTCTTTTCTCTCGTTTATTAATATAATACTTTACTCCCTTTGTGATTCGATTTGATTCTTTTTATACCGTGCATATGTGAATTAACTTTTTTCTATTTATGCCAATGAATTTTGTGGTGAAATATAATCCTGTGCCATTTCAACAAAATCCCGTCCACTTTCTGCTACATATTCTTCTTCTGAATATGTTTGTGGACTTAATATACCTGATTTCATTTCCATTGTTAGTACAACATGCGGATACAGTAATAGACACGTAATAAGAATATCAATCCAATCTAATTTAATCAGTCTCCAGATTAAAATGAATGCAAATAAAACACTTGCTGCTGTTATACCATGTATATGCCAATTCATAGCCGACCACAATCCAAGTGCTGATGCACCAGCTGATGTAAATCCACCACCTAATACCGTACCAACGTTTTGCCCCACAAATGGTCCACCTTGAAAAATATATACGGATGTTAAAATTACTGCAACCATTACAGTAAATATAATATTTAATAAATTTAATGCCACAGTTGCTGTTCTCATATCACAAATTTTTAGGAATAATTTTGATTTACGATTTGGATTCATATCACAAGAATTTCCTCCAGTTCCTGTTCCGTTTCCATTTTCAGCATTGACATAATCCGTCGAAGGTGCTACCGCTGTTTCGATAGTTGTACTCATCGTTTTAATAATATTATTATTAGTTTTCTCTTTATTTTATACAGTAATTGAAAATGATGGATTTGAATTCAAGTTCTTCTTATTCTGATTTCGATTCCGCCTAAGAGTTGTCCTGGGTTTGTTTAAGAAGAAGGGATGTGGAAATACAGATAAAAGATCGGCATTGCTTTGGTGTTTGTTTTGGTCGTGAAGCCAAATAATCGCTTGCCGCTTGGAGCGAAGTTGGAAGGTTGGTTTGAATTAGCGATTTAAAATAAATATATCATGAATCTCTGTTTGGCGAAATGTGTTTTGATTCAAACGTCAATCGTGGGTACTTTTACCAAGTTTAAACATACCTTTTGATGCACGGTATCGTACATACATACTCATTATTTTATGGCACGTACGGTAAACTAAGTAATATCCGTTTTTCCTTTTTCACAAAAACTAGTACAGTACAATTGCACTAAGATGAAAGAATATGGACGGTGCAATTAGAACATGCCCCCCCCCCCTACGGAATGAAATATATCCATTTAAAAGGTAGGCAATTTAACAAGGTAATCCAAAGGTTATTATTACATTAGGCAGAGACAACTAACTAGCTAGTAAGAATTGAATCGAAATTCATTCATAATACTCATTCCCAATGTAAACCTAACCGTCGTGCAACATTTTCATATCCACCATATTCAATAATCTTCTTGTGTAGATATTCACCCCACATCAATGATGGTGATTGTGTCTCTGGTTGTTCTTGTTGATGTCCGTCTTGTTCTAATGATAAAACATGTTGTTTCTTCTTCAATAGAAGAAGAATAGATGATGGTGATAATTTCGATTTTGATAATAATTCTTTTTTCGTTGGCATACAAATAGTATTTGAACGGCTGCTCTTATAAATACTACTGTTATTATTCATTTTCAACGACATCTTTGGTACCTTCTGCAATTGATCTAAACGTATATATTCCATTAATAATATACCAAATTCAATATCAAATGTACCCCAATACATATAACTACGTTTGTTCTCCTTCTTTTTCTTACTTTCCTTCATCATACCGAATCGTCCCGACACAAAATCAACTCCACCATAATCTTGTACTAATCGAAATAATGATTTATATCCATCATTTCTCCATGTTGTACTATATCCTGATGGGAATATTGTATAATCTGGTAATATCGACGATGACGATGACGATGACGATGACGATGATGACGATTGTATACCTGTATGATTGTCATTGTCATTGTCATTATTGTTTTTATCATCAATATATTCTTTTAATGCTATTAATAAGTCATGTTGTCCTTCTATGTATCGCCATTCATAATATGGGATTAATCCAGCATCACAACATAATTGATCAACACCACCAATACTATTACTAGTAGGTCCAGCTTGACCATAATTATCTACTGTTCCATAATAATTTGCAATAGCATGTTTCAAATATCCAAAATTGGTTTCAGTATCATCATCAGTATCATCACGACCATTATCATTACTGCTGATAATACTTATATTGAATATGTTTTTTTCTAATTCACTTAATCGTGGCATCCATATACTTGGTATATTATATTTCCGTTTCCTTTCATTCAAATACTTATATAGTACATCAATTACTTTCTCTTTCGACCATCTACCATAATCACGCCGATTACGTTTAGTATGCGATTGCGACCTATTATTCTGATCCTCCTCCTCCTGCTGCTCCTGCTCCTGCTCCTGCTGCTCCTCCTCCTGCTGCTGCTGCTCTATTAGTAGTTTATTCTTCTTCTTCGATGTTGTTGTTGTTCTTACTATTGTTGATTTTGTTGTTGTTGTTGTTGATGGAGCTTTTATAAAATTCAAATTTTTATCATTTTGAATAACTTTTATTACAAGTGGATGATTCATTCCAATCATATCTTTCCATTTTCCTGGAATAGTAGTAGTAGTAGTAGTAGTAGTAGATGATAATGATGATGAGTTCTTCGAATTTGAACTAATCAAACTCGAACTCGAACTTCTCGAACTTCTTGACATTGCTACCAATCCATTCGATGTCGTCGTCGTAGTCATAATCGGCATAATCGGTGATGGTACTGCTGATGTTGCTGATGTTGTTGTTGATATTAATAATGACGCCAATAATTGCAAATCTTCTGCTAATAATGTACGTCCACCATAACTTCGTATGGCATTTCGTATATCATGTCTATTCCAATAATTTAATAATGCTTCATTTGGTATTGGTGGTGGATATAATAAGTTTATTAATAACTTGTCATTGTCGTTGTCATTGTTGTCATCATTATCAACTGCATTATCACTTATTTGTATTGCTTTTTCAGTCCATAAAGTACGTAATTCATATTCAATATTCGTGATATTTTTCCAATACCCACGTGGTTTACGATTTTGATGCACAGATACTAAAGATAAAGATACCACTTTTGATGCTGCATTATTATTATTGTCATTTGTTGTATCGTTTGCAGCACTATTATTCGAATATTTGTTGTTGTTGTTGCTGTTGTTGTAGTTCAAATTATTTCCAGGTCGTTTTTGAAGTTTACGTCTTGTAGGTTGTAATAATAATTTTAACTTCGGTGGGAGTTCATATTTATCTTTATTTTGTTTGTCATTGTCATTGTCATTATCATTGCTTGTACGTGTACCCTCCATGTTGATCAAATCGATGGAAGATGATATTATTACCTGCTGCTGTTGTTGCTGCCGAAGTAATATGGAAGGCGACGACAACGATGATGATGATCGTCGACGACGATTACGATTTCGATTATGATTACGATTAATATTATGTTTTATGTTGAAGGAATCAACTACTACTATTGAGTTATATGGAATGTAACAACAACAACAATAGCAGCTGACGATTACTATTGTTGTCAAAAAAGTCCAACTTCTTTTCATATACGTTGTCGTCTTCGTTGTCGTCGTCGGCATCATCAGGATCGACATCATAATCATTTAAATTTTTGGATTCGTTTCTGTTCGTCGGTAGTCGGTTATAAATTTGCTTTTGCTTCTGTGATATTTCGGACGGACAAGACCCGAATTGTAAAGTACAGTGGAGCGGCAGACGAGTCAATGACAGCGACAGCGACTGCAATGTAATGTTATGGTATGTTATGGTATGGTATGGTATGTTTACTAAGCAATTCGTTGTTTGTTTGTCGTGGTGTTGTTCATTTTTATCGCTCTCCTGTTATTGATTCCTTAACATTTTTATTTATTTTCGTTTTCTTGTGTCTTCATTCTCTTGCCTTGCTGGCCATCAGGATCTTATTTTATGTTAGTTCCCGATCAGATCTCCGTTACGGGACTAGCTGGAGAATGGCCCAGCCTACTTGCTAGTGAGATTTTGTTTGTGGGAGGCTATCTAGCTGGGTGCACCCCCTCTACACTATTGGTATAATCATATTCCTACTATACCTTGTCTTTCATTATTGATGATGACTAGAATAGAATGTACCTAACCATCATGATATTTTTTTCTAATATAATAGATTCAAAAAAAAAAATGAATTTTGGCATGCAGTAGCATCCAAACTGCAAAGCCATACTCTCTTAGCTATTACACAATGTTTATCCATTTGCTGTAGGTGGTTCCTTATAATTCTCGCCCGCTCACAACTGACTCCAAGATCAACAACTTACTAACTCTCTTAATATTGTTTATTCAAAAGAGTGTGTGCAAACACAATTTAAAAAATACTTGATTATTTAGTTTCTAGAAGCCCCCTAAGAATTATCAGTCTCAGAAGGCCCAGCAGGACCATGTTCACCCTACTGTAGCGAGCTTCGTGTATGCATTTCTTCATTCGTGACTAAATCGAATCTTAGGTCCTTTAAGCGCCTGTAGAAAGGAATATAAGGAATGTTCTTGGAAATAGGATTTTCTTGTTTGTTTTCAGAGAAAACTTCATACTCAATCAGAACACTTTATAATATAATAATATTGTTCGTTTTCGTTTGGGCCTGACCGATGTTTGCATCACTACTTAGTCCGTATAAATGTTTCATTGTTCTTCACACGCATATTATTTGATCGATTGTAGGAACGATTACAATAATTTGCGCGAAAAACAAAGAACACGAGAACCCCTCGACTCGAAAAGTCATCAAATCAAAGATCTTTTTTCGTTCTTCGCCTCACTACTTCGAAGTAGCTCACTGGATTTTTCTATCAAGCTTCAAGTTTTCACGTCATTACACATACTGTAACACTAGACTTGCATACCTCTACTTTCATAAATGATCATAAAAATAAAATAAAATAGCAACAGCAGCAGCAACAGCAACACATAATTCAATCGACAAAAACAAAAACAAAAAAAAAGAAACACCAATGACCGATTCGAAAGTAATTTTGGGAGCTACGACAGCCGCCATCGCAGCGACGTCCGTACTCTATTCATTCGCGAATTCAAACAAAAAAAGGAAACAGAATGGTATCACCATTTTAGTTTTCCCCGATGGTGGAGAACAATGTTCGAAGACAGGTGGTCTAGAACCGAACGCCATTACTTTGTATGATGTCCAATCCTTTATCAAATTAGATTTCCTTCAGAATCTTCTCGCTAAGGAACTTGAGATTGACATGAACAAAGCGCAGGATATTCGTTTGTGGGTACAAGTCACTAAGGAAGAAATTACCGATGCAAATACGAAGTCGGTGCTATCGAATAAACAAAATGGTTTATTATCAGCGGTAGTATTGATTTGTACATATGATCGAGGCGAATTATCATCGGAAGCAGCTTCAAGCGAACCATTAGGAGAATTTTCTTATCCGTCGCATGTACGTGATCTCTCAGTTCTTGGCATAGGACACTTACTCGCATATAAAAGAGGACCCCATGAATTGCCAATATTTAATGCATACGAAAATTTATTCAGAGGAAGAGAATCCAAAACGCTTATCGCCAAGCGTCCACCTTTTTGGGATTCTGATGTAGCGAACTACCCAGAAATCAACTATCACCCTCGTAAGGATTTTGGGGATGTTTTAACAATAGATCCAAATCTGATCGATGACATGTTGAGTCGCCAGAGTGACTTTCCCAAGATGTGGACGGGAAAATTTGAGCTGAAAATACAGGAGTATACAGGCTTCGGCCTATTCAGCAATAGTACCCCGAATGAGAGTTGGCTTTCGGGACATGGTGTACTTCCTAGGTTCTTTAATGCCCTGAAGATCAAGAACTATTATCCCCTAATTCTCGGAAAAACTCAGTCATTTGTTCGAGAATGGGTGGCAATGGGTAATCATTCAAAAATCGAGGACGCAAATGATTGGCTAACGTGTATGACGGCAGATGCCGTGTGTAAGGCATCGATGGATGTGGATATGCGCAATGTTGAACGCAAAGGTAAGGGAGAAGAATTACATCCCTTTCTCAAATCCTTCCGTCACTGCGTGGCTTACAGCAAAGGTCAAGAACAAGATATCGCTCGATTCAAGGAAGAAAAGAAAATTGGTTCAGAATTTATTAAGGATCTAGTCGAGAGAACAAGAAAAGGTGAAATTGGTGGCCCCCTGAGCTTCATCACTGGTATGCTGGAAAGAACGGCAAATACGAACGGCGAGTATGTTGCCTTTGACACTTTCGAAGGGCACTGCATCAACATCATGATTGCTGGTCACGAAACTACTGCCGGTACTCTTGCTTTTTGCATGGCGGAGTTAGCACGTAATCCTGAGTGTATGGCTAAGGTTATGAAAGAGATCGAAGATGTGATGGGTAATAGATCATCTCCAACGTACAATGATATTTCGAAGCTAGTGTATATAGAGGCATGCTTCCGGGTAAGTTGCACTACACCACCAGCATATGATAGTATTACTGGTATATGTGTCTCGTCTCTTCTCACGATTTTGATTTTTCCTGTCGATATTGTATTCGTAGGAGGCACTACGGTTGTATGCACCCGTTCAAAGTACTAAACGTGAATGCGCCCACGATACCATCGTGAATGGCAATCGTTTGTTACGAAAAGGACAGAAAATTGAAGTTTTGTTCTGGGGACTCCATCGTAATCCAGAAGATTGGGATCAAGGAGTCTTTGGTGATGTAGACAAATTCAATCCCGACCGTCATTTGGTAGGAGCCCCGCCTCGTCATACCAATGCACAGAAACCTTTTGGATTTGGTGTGCGTAGCTGTATTGGTATGCAGTTCGCGCTTCTTGAAGCGAAGACGTTTCTTTGTATGGTCTTCAATTTCTTCAACGTACAAACACCAGCAGGCTACGAGATAATTCCACATATCGGTAAAGCTTTTACAGCAGCTCCTAAAGATCTTGACTTCGATCTTAGTTTCAGAGCCGGTGGACCATTGGATCGCATTAACTTATTTGGTTCATTTTCTGGCGAATCCACACCTTTGACTTCTAAACTACCTGAAGCGGTCACAGAAAAAAAGTCAAATGTAAAAACGAAGAACGGGGGTAGTGTTATCATTGCATATGGAAGCAATGCGGGAACATGCGAGGAATTTGCCAGTTTGCTTGCTGACGAGGTCACCAAAGATGGATTCGACCCAGAGATGATGACTCTAGATCAAGTTGTAGACAAACTTCCCAACAAAGATAGTCCTGTTTTGATTGTATCGTCTACATATAATGGCGCTCCACCGGACAATGCCGTGAAGTTTAACAAATGGATGACCTCTCTAAAAGAAGGTAGCTTGAATGGGATGAGTTTCGGTGTATTTGGGGTTGGGAATAGCAACTGGGAGAGCACGTACCAAAAATTCCCAACTGAGATACACATGTAAGTAAAGTACAAACGATTCAATGTACATGGAATACTCTATCCTTTTGTGTCAAACATCTCAATACTGCTTGACATCTACATATTTGTATCATTCCAGGAGCCTTGTTGCTGGCGGTGCCACTCAGATGAAGGAAATCACGAAATCAGACTGCAGTTTGGCGAGTTTTGCAGAAGAATTCGACGATTGGCTTACGGACATTATGGATGTTGTTAGAATCGATAGTGGGACTACACAAACTGTGAAGACCCCCATCGCCCAGCGACACTTATCATACTGTAAGGTCGTTGATACCAATTCTATCAAGGGTGATCCGGTTAGGGATGTAAAGGTTGCAATGCAGATTCTCGAAGCTACTCTCAAAGCTACTCTCAAAAAGGGTGAGGCTCCTAAAAATCCACCTTTCAGGCATTGTGAAGTGACGAAGTTAATTCAACTTCAATCAGAATACAGTGATCGATCAACATGTCATGTGGAACTTTCCCTATCTTCTCCCGAGATGGTGTATGAGGTTGGTGACCACTTGTTAGTACTATGCCGTAATAACGAGCATATGGTTAATTCTACCCTCGAAGTACTGAACCTTGAAGGCGACGAGGTTGTCGAAATGAACCCCGGTCTTATTGCTTTAATAACGAGAAATTATCCGGTCGACCTTACTGGAATTCTCGTGACTGCTCGATTGGCTATAACATGGCTGCCAGATCTTACCGCTTCGCCGACGCGAAAAGTTCTCAACAGTCTTGCGGAGCAGTGTCCATGTCCACCAGAAGCCGCTGCATTAAGAGACTTGGCTGACAACAAGAATTACAAGGACAAGGTGTTGAATGTGCAACTAACCCTATCTGAGATCTTGTCAATGTACCGAAGTGTTGAGCTTGACATTGAGAAGTTCTGTGCGTGTCTCCCTCGTCTAAAACCAAGATACTATTCAATTAGTAGCTCTCCTTTGGTCAGTCCAACCCGGGTCAGCATTACTGTCGGTCTTGTTGAGTATGAGACGAAAATTGGTCGGCACCATAAAGGAGCGGCATCAGGTATGATTAATACTCTAGAAGTCGGATCAGCAGTTTTTGCTAGTGTGCACAAACTCAACAGCAAATTCAAGCTACCGAAGGATCCGAGTACGCCTATCATCATGGTAGGTCCTGGAACGGGTGTAGCTCCCTTTATGGGCTTTCTTGAGGAGCGCAATGTACTTGCGAAGAAGCAAGGCAGAAAACTTGGACCAGCACATCTCTTTTTTGGATGTCGATCTAGCAAGACTGACTTTATTTACAAGGACTCCCTTGAAAGTTACAAGCACAATAGGGTTTTGTCAGCGGATGGACTTCACGTTGCCTTCAGCCGTGAGGACGACCAATCTAAGGTATACGTACAGGACCTGATTGAAGAATTCAGTCAAGAACTATGGGGTATGATTGATAAGGGTGCTATCATATACATTTGTGGAGACGCAAAACGAATGAGTCCAGGTGTAAAGGCCGCATTTGTTAATATTGCTATGAAGCAGGGTATTTCTAAAACCGAAGCCGAGAGCTGGATGGGAAGCATGATGAGCAGCAACCGTTACTTGGAGGATGTTTATGCTTGATTTTTCCCTTTACTTCTCCACATTATAACTTTCGCACTATTTCATTTCATTTCATTTCATTTCATTACATGTCATGTCATGTCATGTCATGTCATTATATTGCATTGCATTGCATAATACGACATTTAATTATATAACTTACAAATAAATAACGTAATAATTTCAGTCCCACAAATTTAATCCTATGTTAGTTATCACCAATAGGCATCATCTCTCTCTCTCAAGGATTGATTTTTGCATACTTATACTCTTAGCAGTAGGGTTGGGAGTCATGACTGTAGTGTAGTCTAGTTGCTTTCAGATTAATATTTACACCAAATGCAAAGGAAGGTTGATAAAATATGATTTTCTATTAGCCTGCTTTATAACATGAAATTACTATTGTCTAAACTGACCAGTATACTGTCTGAACTGGCCATTGTACATGGATGTTTATTTATATTGATCCTTACATGAAGACATATTCTCTTGACAAGGAAGCATTTTACAGTGTGATATGACCCCATTGTAATACTAGTACACACGCACTCACACACGCACTCACACACTCACACACGCACACACTCACACGTACAAACACACACATACAAACACACCTACACACGTACACACATACACACCTGCTAGATTATTTCCAGTACAATAATCACAAAGTATAACAGTGCTAGCAAGTTGCTAACATTGGCATTTTATGAAATTCAGTCTATATACAAATACAAATTTCAATACACATTTCCATCTCTTTTATCATATCCAGTCAAGCTAAAGAACCCTTGGAAGCATCACCAGCTACTAAATACGATTTGTCTATAACATTATAAAAAGCTTGACTGAGAGAGAGAGAGAGGACTCTGATGGTAAAATTTCCCTTGAAACAGAACTGCTTGGTTGAGGAAAAGAGACCAAAAAACAATCAGCTAGTTATCTCATTCTATAAAATATCTACTACATCCAGATCCAATCATTCAAGTACTATATAATGTTGTGCTTCAAGCTTCAAAAATAGATTGCTGTTGTTGTGGTGGTGGTGATGATTGTTGAAGGACAAGGAAGGAGGTAGGTAGGTAGGTTAGTTATTACCACTTATCAGTGACATGCCACATTCATTTCTCTTCCATTGTTGACACAATAACTCAATATTAAAATTACTAGCACCGGCTAATCTAAAAAGAAGATGAAAATCAACAAAAAGAAGAGAAAAAGAATAAAAACAATATGATTTTTTTTAATTGTCGCTCATTCCCGTCCCACTCGTGACTGTTTATCTGTACTTCATTCGTGCGTCGCTCACAGAGCCACAACTTTGAATTTTTTTTGAAGCCAACAACACTTCATCACATCACGACATCATTTAGGAATTTGAGATCTCATTTACCGGTAGTACAGTACCTCTCCATTCTTTGTGCATTGAAGTGTTTGAACAACGGCGTTACTACACCGAGAGGAATATAACGAAGAATCTACGACGTTTCTACCTGGCTGCCGAATTTTCTTTTACTGAATGTAGCTAACATTCCTCACTCACTCAGAACAGTAAATAATAATGACGGAGCAGTTAACATTGGCTAGTACACGTACGTCGTCGCCGTCGTCTCGACGTTGCCGATGCCGATGCGTTGTTCATCTTCGTCGTCGTCCTCATTGTCAGACTCAACAACGAAGAAGTATGATGAATCACGTAATGTGCTTTGCTATTATTAGTATTACAGTGATGGCGTTTATACCACTATCTATATTTACATCTACAACAACAACAACAGCTCTATCACTGTCAAGAACAACGACTTATACTAACACTAAGTATAGGACACCGATTACTAGTGCTGCTACCGTTTCGGTGACGACGACAACGACAAACAAACAAAAAATCTTGATTGAACCAAATGAACGTGCTAAGCTTCTGAACCAACATTTATGCATGATCTTGACATCATCATCACCATCCGTTTCCTCACCATCAATGACGTCGACGAGTGACTGTGACAGTGACAGTGATAGTGATAGTACAATTGGTAGTAGTAGTAGTAGTAGTAGTAGTAGTGATAATATTGGTTTCGAAATTATGGAAGCTGCCCTACGATCGATCGACGATGATTATAATGATATGTCAAAAACAACCAGAAACAAAGAAAATCGATATGATCCACGTTTTGGTCGTTCCGCTTTACGTGCCTATCGATTATTCATTTACTCAGATAAATACAATCATGCGGAAGATGATGTCGTATTATTAGATGGTCATGCACGACGGATAGCACTGCAAATACAGAATATGATTAAACAGAAAACTAATTTTGATAATGGTATTATATCACCACCCAAAACAACAATATCATCCTCATCATCATTATCCTCATCCTCATCAAATAATCAAAACCAACAACATCCACAACATATGCGTGATAGGATAGCTCATAGTATTGCTAAAGGAGAAAGAAGAGCTATAGAACGATCTCATACAAAAATAAGAGATGCATGTACTGGTTGTAACAGACCATTCAATCTATGTTTATGTGAGGTATTAAATTCAATTAACAACAATACTATATCAGCATCATTGGCATCGGCATCATTGGCATCGACATCGACATCAATATTAAGCAACAGTAACAGCAACAGCAATAAGAATGGTTCTATTCATAATACTAACATCATTGTACTGCAACATCCAAATGAATTCCGTAAGAAACATACATCAACAACTCCGTTATTAAAATTAGTATTAGGTAATGAAAATGTTCAAATTAAGGTAGGATATGAATTTACAATGGATAATATAATAGATGTTAATGTTGATGGTGACGACGATTGTCATCAATATCTTATGCTCTTTCCTGGACCTGATGCTATCGATTTAGATGAATATGTTGCTACTCAAACTCAACAGCAAAAAGAATTACAGCAGCAGCAACAACAACAACAACAACAGATAGATAGTAGCAACGACGAACATGAGGACAAGAAAGTGAAGGAAAGTTGGCTGATTGAAAAGAAGGAGAACAAGAAGAAGCTAAATACACTAATTCTCATTGATGGAACCTGGTCGGAAGCAAAGAGGATGATACGTCAATCTCCATCAATACTTGAAGGATGTCAAATGGTTCAATTTGCTTTCGATGATGATGACGACAACGGCGACCACGACAACGCCAAGGAAGAAGAAAATACCATGGAGGAGGATAATGGAGACAACAACAACAACAACAACAACAGTAGTGAGTCTTTGAAATCAACAACTTCGTCATGGCCGACCAAATCAAGATCGAGTAGCGATACCAGTACGAATAGTCGATCTATATATCATGCAATGAGGAAAGAACCAGAAGAATATTGTCTATCAACATTGGAGGCGTGTGGTGAAGCATTAAAAATACTCGAACAAGATCCGACAATTCAAATACGATTAAATACTGTTCTAACGAAACATGTTGAATTACATTTAAAGAATGCAAAAGATGCATCGTATCAATCAAGACATGTAAGAGATACAACAAGTCGTGATTCTAAGATAAAACGTGCAAAAGAAATTGAACAATCTATATATGGTAGTACTACGAGGACCAGTACAAGTGATACACGTATCAGCCAAGACGACAACGACGATAGCGATCGCACTGATAGCGCTAGCACTATCACGATGACGACATCAGTAGCAGCAGCAACAACAGCGACAAGATTACTAAAATTGGAAAAGAATATCAGTGACTCGTCCGTTGTAACAATCCGTCCTCTCAGCCATGATGATGTACCGTTGATTGACTCATGGTGGGAGAATGGAGGTACGTCAAAATCGTTAACGACAATCACACGAGCTATCGATAATGACATCAAAAACAATGATAAAGTTAATGATACTAGAGTTTGTTTAGGAATAATTGACGACAACGACAATAGTAATAAGTTGATAGCATGTATAATACGCTATGAAAGTGGTCCATTAGGAATCTTGCATGTGGTCGACGAACATCGCAATAAAGGATATGGTTCTGCATTGTTGAAAGAGGCAACACGGATTCTGATAGAGGAAGCTGGATGTCAGGATTGTTGTGAAGCATTCATTAAAGATGGCAATGCAGCTTCAGAAAATGTGTTCACTAAATTGGGATGGGTTCGTGAAAATCCAAATATTAAGAAAAAAACTGGCGTCAGAAGAGCTAAGCGAAAATGGATTTACGTTCCGTCATCGTCGTCGTCATCGTCATCGTCATCGTCATCGAACAAAGAGGAATTATAGTATTTCTACTAAATAATAGTTAATACCCGTACAGTAGCAGAGCTAAATTTTCTCATAGTCTTACACTCGTTACTGTGCTAGTCCTAGTCAATGACACACCTACAACTTTTCCTCTTCTACTTCTGTTTCGCTTGTCGTAGTGCTCGAGCCTTCTTCTTTTTCGTCGTTGTCTTCTTGGAATGCTACTTCTTCTGGTGGTGGTTGTTCTTTCTGTTTTCGGCGTGAGAGGAGATATTCGTAATATCACCTCCCTATTTGTACTATAATTATGGTCTCTTCCTTGTTTTTGTACAAGATTAAACCAAGAATTCTTACCACAGTATAAAGAACTCTGTACAATATATGCTTTTTGGAATTGTAAAAATTGGTCAGTGTCAGTGTCAGTTTCAGTAGTCGCTGCTAATGCTGCCTCTGCTAATGCTGTCGTTGATGATGTTGTTGATGTTGCTGTTCTTCTTCTTCCTAATGCAGATATTAAACACAATGTTGATGAACCACATATCAGTAATTTTTTCGCACCAATTAAACGTGCAAAAACAACATGTACCGAAAAACCGCCAGCGACTTACCACAGGGCCAGGCAAACATTGGTTAGGATACGAGTCCCATGAGCTGAACCATTCCCATGAGCTGAACCATTCAGCTCATGTGAGTCCAACCATTCAGCTCACAAAATCAAGGTTATTGGTATTTTCCTTTATATTCTTCTTCCTATTCCAATAGGCATTTTATTAATCGGCGGATGCGATTTCTACAAAAGTGGTGGTAACTTTTCTTTTAATTTCAGTGCTGGTATGCCACCGCCAGTAACAGGAACAAAAACAGGCCGGCACTGGAGTTTTCGGCTTTGATTCAAAATTAGCGAGTAGCCCATCATAAAGAAATAAATCGACTACAGTTACCGTTAGTCTACGACAACGAGCGATACCATATAACAAGGAATCGAATCAGAATCGAGTTCTTAGTGGATAGTAATAGAAATAGCTTTATTTATCAATGGCACCAATTAATTCACCACGTCCAATTGTAGGAAGTGTAGGCAGTCGAATCCGCGTTATATTTGGGGATACTGGTACCAATTGGTTATTGTTATTGGATCATGATGATGGCAGTCGGAAATGGCAAGATCAATATTGGAACGAAATCCCTGATCCATTGAATAGACAGATCAGTAATTGTATTGCAAAGGATCGGTATTTAAAAGAAGTCAGTTTTGGACCTAACGGAGAGTGGTACGTTGAAGGCGTCAAACGGGATGGATCAGGAGGTCATGCCTGGTGGGGTGGGGTGAATGATCAGGCCGCGTCAGCTATAGCAGAAAAATGGGAGAAAAAACGAGTTTCCTTCGGTTCTGATTCTTCATATGCTATTCTGGGAGGAAGAAATGGTTCCTGTACTTGGAACGTAGAGGATGACCTAACGTCTAGAATGAAGCGAATTTACGCTAGCAAGAAAGGTTTTAATTTCATTCGTCTGTTCCATGATAATATTTACTTCATATCAGATGACGAAGGTACCGAATGGAAAGGTATACCGATCGATTGTGCTTGTTCCAAAGAGCTTAAAAAGCTTGGGAACGTAGACGATTTTGCGTATGCAGGAGATGGTAGCTGGGTTATAATTAGTCCCAATCATCATGTACTAAGCACTGGGGTCGACAATGATCTTTCGGGCCACATAACAAAATTTTACAATGACCAACGAAAGAGAAATAGTAAACGAACATTAGAAATTCAAGAGCATCACGCCGGTATACGACGTCAGCAACAGGCGATAGAAAGAGTAGAACGTGAAGCGGCGGAGAGAGTAGAGCGTGAAGCCTTGGAGAGAGTAGAGCGTGAAGAAATGGAGAGAGTAGAGCGAGAAGCGGTGTTGAGAGCAGAGCGACTTTCCAGAGAAATGAATAATGAACTTGTGTCGATTCTCGAGGTACGTATTATAGAGGAATTAAAGGATATCACAGAGCAGGAAATACGTTTACAGAAGAGGAAACGTTCTCTACATGATTCTATTGAAAAAATTTCATCCGAAAGTAGGGCACGAATTGATTCAGAAACAACTGGTACAATCGTTACCACACCTACTGCTGCCGCCGATTGCGTAATATGCCACACTGCACCTTCATCAAGAGCAATTGTTCCCTGTGGGCATCATTGTCTTTGTGATGATTGTGTAGTAACGCTTGCCGCTTTGTCACCGGAAGCGAGAATATGTCCATTGTGTCGTGGTGAAATACAGAGCACACTAAAAATATATTCATCCAGCAGATAAGATTATACTAAGTCAGTGTAAAGATGAGTAATCAATTTTTTCTGTAATAGCACCTTTTTAAATAACATTAATGGACAATCTTTTAAATAACATTAATGGACAATCTTGGTATCAATACTCCGCAAGAAGAAGACTATAAGACCGTGCGTTCAGGGTTGATAATTCCAAACAAAAGAGTAAAATAGTTTCTACTATCAGGAAATTTGTAAATATTATTACTTGTCATATATGAATGAGAATTTAGATAAATTGTATATTGATTATACTACAATATCATATCACTTCAAACTATACCATGTGTGTGTGTGTGTGTATATATATATATATATATATATATTTAAATTGGTGTGTGTGTGTGTGTGTGTGTGTGTTTCCATTTGTAAAATAAAATATTTCTAAAGACTAAAAGACGATATTAGCAATAAGTACAGTGCTAATAATGGTAGCCAAAGTCAGACCGAGCACCTTCGCTTGGGGTATTACTTCTCCTGCCGCAGATGTCGGATCGGGAGAAGGAAGTGTATCAACACCATCATCATCATCATCATCATCACCTCCTTCTCGCCGTAACGATATAACCAAGGTTGAAACAACGGGCGTTAAATAGATTCTGGTGGTTGCATTTTTGGGACTACCGTAACAGCCAACATCTCCAGTCAATTCAAAAGTAAATTCTTGATAATCATCGTCGCCATCCATAAAGTCGAAGGTATACGACTGCCAAAATAGCCGATCATTAAGATTAATTTTGATAGTCGGTTTGGCTTCTTGGGTGGTAATATCATAATATAAAATCTGCCACCCTAAGTCTATTGTCGTATTGTAGGGCTGTACGAGCCCAAACTCTTTCGTGGCACGAGTCACATCTATAAAATGGAAACCACTACCAGCAGTAGTAGGACCGTCCGGGAGCTGGATACGAAACCCGTACCACGTAAAATTTTCAAGACTTACATTCTCGTAGTCCCAATCGACACATTGATCAATAATGGGTTCTCCAGTAAGCCCGTCGATCTTGAAAGGTGTACTGGCGTTGACTTGGAAACTATAGGAGTAGCTAGAATCATCGGTAATAGCAGCGACGGCATTATACGGCAACATCGACAACAACGTCATCAACATCATAATCGTTGTTGTCATCGTATTCATCGTCATTAGCATCATGATAGCTAATTTATTATCTGTTTGTTTATCTGGTTGTTTGTTTGTTTGTTTGTTTGTTTGTTTGTTTGTTTGTTTGTTTGTTTGTTTGTTTGTTTGTTTGTTTGTTTGTTTACGAATTTCACTATTACAATTACGCACGACTTGAAATCACTTCCAAATTAGTTCCTAATTAGTTCCTATTTACTGCCGTATGTAGTTCCAATTGATTCACTCTAGAATTATTCCAAAGATAGTCACCGAACCACGCATCCTATCTTGATCTGCTTCTTATTTTCTTCGGACCTTACTACAAATAGTTACTAGCCTGTGTGTTGGACGAATGAAATCTCATACGGTTGACAGACAGATTTCACGATGAGAACACTGAATGAGAACACGGAATGAGAACACTGAACAACACATAAGGCGTTCGTGGAAACTCACGCAATACCAGTGAGAGCGTTCTCACTCAATAACCAGTGAGAGCGTGCACTTTTTTAGCTATCTCCTCTTTAGTACTGTACGGGGATGCACTTCTTGCTTTATTTGTGTTCTTATTTTTATAAAGCTCATTAATATCAAATATAGAAGACAACAAACAACAAACAACAAAACAACAAACAACTTTACTTTCTTATTATAATACTCACTATCGTAGTAGCTCTAGAATATGGTACATCAACCAATGACGAATAAGGCGGCTACCAATATACGGCAAAAAATGAGATTGGCCATATCTGGTGGAGGGCCAGCTGGATTAACCTTAGCAGGAATTCTGAGTCGAGAGGGGAATAGTGAAGCCTTTGATATTACTGTGTTCGAGCGGAACACGATAAATTCCGATCAAGGGAGTGGATGGGATATAATCAAAGATGCCCAAGATTCGTTAACTCGAGCTGGATTGAATGTAGCGTCAATCCAACGAAAGGAAAGTGACACATTTCGTTTTTACAAAGTTCAGGATGAGAAACACCCGGTGTATTGCATGCGTATGCCATCCCTATTATCGAGATTTGGCATCCAAAAAGACCAAATTGGTATGGATGAAGCGAATCTAGAAACTGATAGAACCAAACTCGTTAGTGGCCTTACAGCATCACTTGGCCCAAACGTAAAAGTCAATTACGAGAGTTATATTTCTGGAGCGAGACGTAACGAAGGAGAAGATAGCATCGAGCTTTTGGGGCACAACGGATCTTCCTTGGGAGAATTCAATTTGATTGTGGATGCATCGGGTGCCCGTTCACCTTTGAGGAATATTCGGTTTTCTCCAAAAGCGGATGCATTTTATACCGGTACAACCATCATCCAATACCTTGTCAACTCTCCCGAAAAATCTTGGGATAAAGATATTGTTGATCGTTTGGGAGAAGGCAGTTTAGCGCTTTATGGTAAGATAGTAATCGAATGAATCAGTATCTATCTTTTTTTTTTTCATCCCGATATTTTTCTTATCCTTGTATCGATTTTTAAAATGGTATAAAATCATTCCATATAATATAATAGGACCAACAGAATAATAAATCGGCGATCATCTCTCGGGGGTGGCGGATCACACTGAACTTACAACGCTACCATACAATAGACGCTGAACATAGAGACAAAAATAGAAAAAAAAATAAAAGTCGTCCATAACTCATTAAATTTTTTTACTTTATATTTAATTTACTTTTCAATTATTGCATACATGTACATAACGTTACTGTCATGTTATTATATGTTACTTTCTTTTCCTGTTATTCATTTAGTCGTTCTAAATCTTGTCGTTCTTGTTTAATTCTGTTTCGTTCCCTATACATTTATTTTTGGTTTCGTGTTGTTCAGATATTATTATTCTCCCACTCGGCTTGTGCATGACGCTCTTCTGCACGACGATCTTCTGCACGACGCTCTTATTATCGTAACTCTTCCAAGTCCTCATTATTACTTCTTTTCCTTAGATCGCAAAGGTGCGTTACAATTAAGTGGCACCCACAACATGCGATCTGTCCTTGTTCTTCCAACATTATCCTCAGTTCATCAAGTGGCATGAAATGCCATTTACCTTTCTTGTTGGTGGGATCTGTGTGGTGAATTTCAAAGCAACTCCCTAGATACAAATCAAGTCTATCCATCTCGTGTCTATCGTGCTCGTTAAGCATAACCTGTACTGATGCGATATGTGTTTGACATTTAACATCAGAATTGTGACCGAAGGGACATGCTACATTGCCGATGCCATTCGTATCTTGTAACAGAGTGCAACAACCCAGCCGTTGGAACTGAGCTCTTTTCCATTCACGGATATAGAGTATTTGTGCAGATGGTCCTTGTCTGGCATTAGGGTTGAGAACTTCAAAGAAAGTTTTGAACCGGTGACATGATTTATCCATTAACACACAAAATGATTCTTCAATGATTCGTTTCTTGGTATTATATATTTTACCAACAGGATTATTTTTTTGTGTTCTGTTGAAATGGTCCCAGTCTTTCGATCCTGATACAATTACCTTAGAGAGATGATGGAGCATTTTTTCCTGTAGTACATGCTTTTTTACAGCATTTAATTCTTGAAAACCTTCCGTGTAACAAAACTTTCTTCTATTGAAATAAGAAGCGACCTTTTCTTCCAGCTCATCTTGGTTTAGTAGATTGAAGATGCGGTTTTGAAAGATATCCATTGTTCCTCTGTCTGAATAAAGAGTACAATTCAATGCACACCCACAAAACATATTCTTCGGTACATTTTCACCCTCAACCAATAGAATCTCATCATGCATCTTTTCATGGTGATTGGTACAGCGTGTGCAAGGATGGTTATGAAGAAAACAGTTGATATCATCAACTGTTCTACTGTCGGGGTGTGGGTTCCTTATCGCTTCCTGTAAATAAACAGTCACAAAAATAATGGTATTAGTTATGTAAATTATTATTAGTGAAATGAAATAGAATAGAACGAATATGACTTACGAGAATATTGTTTTTACACTTCCTTTCACGTATTTCTTTCTCTTCATATTTTTCCATACTAAATTTCATCCGTAGGGAGGCACGAGAAGTATAGCAATTCTTACACCAGATCCCTGTTGCCCGTAGTTGTTCAGGAACTGTAATCTTAATGATACTACCACAATTCATATGTTGGCAAACTATTTCATCTTTCTTTGCCACCATGGCTCTGCGTAGCGATGCTTTATAAACAGCAACAGGTGGTGCCTTTTTTTTGGTTTTTTTATCAGATTGTGAGTAATTATTCTCGAGACAATGTAAGCATTGTCTCATATATATATTATCACCTTCTTCGGCTGATTCAAACCATGTTCTGAGTATTTCAGTTGGTAAATTCTTAACACACTGTTTTAACAATTCAACTTGGGAATCGTCTAACGAAGGTTGATTCTCATTATTTTTTAACTCCAACTGTAATTTATTCCATTTGAGACCATCGACTGCCTCCACAATCTGTTTTAATTCTAGTGCGGAATGAACTTTGCAATCGTATCCAATCTTCTGGGCTAAACCTTTTGGTAGCTGACTACTTGCTAGAAAATCTCGCATGATGATGATGTGGGAGAAACGATAATAAAAGAGGTAACGTGTCATAGAATCTACAGGAAAATTCCGATAAGCCATGTAATCACTTACTGTTTGCCATTCACCTTTGATGTATCGTTCTTTCATTGTACGATTCTTGCAGGGTCTACTTATACTTAAGCATCTTTTACAACGCCAAACACGGTCAACCACAATTTTCGGTCCACTACGACCAGAGATATATTTACCTCGCATTGGCACATACTGTTCCACTACTGAACAGTCAACGTCATCTTCTTCAAACTTATCAAATCTAGTTGGAAATACATAATTCTTGCCTGAGGGAGTCTCAAATACGCAAGACGAAGCCTTGAAATGAAATTGGTTCATGGTTGACATGATTTCGTTTATTAGATTGAATGAATGAGGAAATTAGTGAAATGTAAAAATATACCCTAAACGTTAATATGAAAACACTACATTAATTTGTCTATGGTTATTACAAGTTCTGAACAATAAAGATAGAGATAGTTCATTTCTTGCGATCGATGTAATTCTGCCTTTTTCTTTCCATTTTAGTATTGCATTATTCGGTAACCTTGTATACAACTTTCTATTTGTAACTCACTTCGCCTAATACTTATATTGGTATTAGCGGATCAAAGGACATCGCCAGCTTCGACTCCATAATATATATCAAAGGACATCGCCAGCTTCGACTCCATAATATGTATCAAAGGACATCGCCAGCTTCGACTCCATAATATGTATCAAAGGACATCGCCAGCTTCGACTCCATAATATGTATCAAAGGACATCGCCAGCTTCGACTCCATAATATGTATCAAAGGACATCGCCAGCTTCGACTCCAATAATATGTATAACACTTCTCTTAGTGTTATATATATTCGGACGCTTCTCTTATTCCTATTCCGATGTCATAAATAACTAAGTACTTCTTTTGTTTGCGTTTGGCTTCTATTGACATTGACTAGTCGCGTGTCCCTACGCACGTCAAACATAATCAACAACCTTGCATGAAGTAATTGAAAGTGGATGATCGTGCGTTAGCTAACTTATACTTTTCTTTCAGTATAATTTGTACACTGAAAATAAGCTACTTGTTTATAAACATATGTTTTTCCTACTTGATGATTAATTTTGCTTCACTTCACCATAAAACATTATAAAGACACGATAGCAAGATGGACAACAACGATTACAAAAAGATGATACCTCCTGGTTCACCCACCCCATCACAGGAACAATATAGTCGATACGATTATGACGAGGATCACAAAGAATATATTCCCGAAGATATTTCAATAATTCTCACAAACTTTGCCTATCCAGAACTAATCACTCAACATTATTTTGGTAAATTAATAAAATTGGAAATCCAAAGTGATTTGATAGACCAGATCACGAAACACATGAAAGAAGAAGAGAAATGGTTCGGTGAATATTACCAAAACAGGAAGATGTATACTAATTGGTTTTGGTTACACGAGAAAATTGATAATGATTCCAATATGGATTCATTTCCCTCTGACGACGGTATGGTTTATAAAATCACAACCTCCTTCCAAATCAAATGCGATAGATTGTTGCAGATGAAACAATGGATTGAAGATCTAAATGAGAAGAGCGTTTTTATTGAGTACCCTATTAATCATTTCATTCGTTTGCTTTTGAATGAAATGGATCGTTTCTTGTATTCTGTTCCGTTCAAAGATCTTAAAGCACTGGTAGTAGACTCAAAGAAGGAATTATTCAAAACGTTTGAGATTCATTGTCAACAATTATTGTCAGAAAATTATGAACATGACACTTATGATTCCACTCTTTTGTACGAAAAGGACGTACAATTACATTTACAAAGTTTATATTATTATATTGAAAGGGAAGGGAATGATTGCATGAAACCAACATTTGATGATGCTGATGTTACTACTACTAAATTAACCACTCCAACGAAGTCTACTACACAAGAAGCAGACAAGAAGCCACCTGCAGTTACCGAATCTGCCCCTCCTAGTACTGACACCTTGCCAAAACATAAAAAATACAAAGTCGGAAGTAGTCGGAAGTAGTCGGAAGTAGTCCAACCTCCAAGTAACGATCGAAGGAACATACGAAATGAACTCATGAAAGAATCAACTAATAAATAAAAGGAATCTTCCTGCAATACAGTAAAAAGAAATTACATATTAAAAAATTATAAATATCGTTATATTAAACATATATATTTTTAAATTAAATTATAAGTAACTACTTGTACTTCAACTTTATATTATATTTTACATGAGTTCCGATATCAATTCCGAACTTCAATTTCATTTCTTCTTTCTGTTTCGATCGGAAGGTGATAAGTTGGCGTGAGCAAACGCATTTAATCCACCCATTAATTGTTTACCATTTTCACTATCTTGTATCACTACTACTTTCTCTGAATAGCGATCCATTAATATTGTTTGTCCCGTAAGCACTTCATTTTCCCAATTTCCTAATTTACGTGTAGTTAAATGAGTCAAATGCGAATTCTTATAATCAGTATGACGTCTACTAGCACGGTGACCAATTGAGATATAACCGTTGGTAAATATCTCAGATTTCATAGACCATTTGTTTTGATCCCATACCTCATGTGGAGATAATAATTGTTTCAACCGTTTAAGTTTATTATATACGATAGGAAATTCGTGTTGGAGTACCAATTCCGTTAGTTGAATATATTCATTAATCATCTTCATCAACTTAGTCATCAATATTCCATCATTGGTATTATATTCACCACATCTATTACTTATACCTTCTTGTCGCTTCTGACCAGAACACACACCAAACATAATTGATTTTTCGTTTACATCACCAGGACCCTGACAATTCGATGATAATACTTCCATGATATTGTGTGATCCAATAAATGATATTATTTCATCTAATTTAACCTTTTGTTCAGAATTAATTTCTGTTATTTTTATTGGAATGACTTTTTCTTCGAAGTTCTTGTGTCCAACATCGGTTGATAAATTGGTGTTGGTATATATAGTAGAATTATTTCCTTCTTTCAACACAAATACTCCATCTTCATTGTTATTGATAGTAGCAGCAGCAGCAGCGACTACAACACATGCCTCTGCAGATATTCTTTTAACTTTTTCACTGATAACATCTAATTTATTTATTAGTAATAATAGACTAACGTTGTGAGGATAGACTTTTTTTGTCAAGCCTTCAGATGGTGGTGTAGCTTCTAATTGAATACTATCATTATTAATGATTTCGTTTGCATTAAAAACACCCACACTTGCTCTTAACGAAGGAGTTTTACCGTCAGAAGAATATAAATATATATCACCTTGTGTAATTGTTTGTTCCAATTTTTCGGTCTTATTATCATTCCATACAATATGTTTTTGATTTGGGTATTTTGTTGTTATATTAAAATATAAATCTTCAATTAGAATGCGAGCTTCTTTTTCGTGTTCAGTGGTAAATTTATTTTTATATTTTTTCATAGTTATTAAATCATTCAATATAGCTGTATCAGTTGATGAATTACCATAAAGTTGTAATGAAAGACGATTTGCATTGGGATCTTTATTTTTACAACGATTATCACATGCGGAACATCTCCGTAAATGATTATCAATTAGGTTACCACATTCATTACACAACATCTTAGATTTTAATCTAGATTCGAAATCAAATTCAATATATTCAAGACCAACTATAACTATGTTATTAGGATCATCATCATCTTTCCAAGTTATGGAGCATGTACCATCTACTCCGTTGTTATTAACCAAATCGCCTTGGAGCCAATCTTTATATTTTCCTGTTCTAAAATCGGGATGGTTAATTTTCATCCTACCACTAATAATCAATCGATCTCTATTATTATTACTGGACCTCTTCTTTGTCTTCTTTGGTGTAGCCACCTTCTTCTTCTTCTGCTTCTGTTTCTTGATTTGTATGTTTGGCATCGACGACATAATTACCACACCGCTTACTAATACTTTTAAATTGCATGTTAATGTGGAATCCTTTGGATTTGATTGTTTCCGGTTTCGATTTCTTTTATATTCTGTCTCACGTTGTCTTACCTTCAAATTCAATCGACTTTTTCGTTTCCGCTCTGCTTGTGACATGGGAATCTTTTTAACTTTCATCGTGAGGTTGGTTTGTTCAGATTGTAATTTATGTGAGTTGAGATTGTATGGGAAACCAGTGAAATGCTAATAACGTGACACCCAAGTAAAACAGGTGCAAAGTGGAGTTAAAAAATGGGACACCCAAGTATTAGATTGCAATTGTATTGTGTATGTTTCACGAGGACTGATTTCATTTGGCCTGTTTTTGCTTTCAATCGTTTAAGTGAAATGCAATTTATCGCGGTTCAATGGTATTACACGAGCATACTAAGTAAAAGTCATTCAAAATAACTATCACGTATTGAGGTCCCCCAATGGGTTAAATAAATAGCAATCAAAGACTGCATTGAATATTCGGTACTGGAAAATATTCGGTGGGCAAGCGCCATTCAATTGAAGCGCGTCGAAATATGGAAGCGAATGAAAGAAAAATGCATAAAGGAAAGAATATTAAGTATGTATTGATTGACATGTGTTTGGCACACGCCATTGAAGCGCGACGAAATCGCGAATGAAAGCAGCGTTGTTATGTTACGACTAGCATTTAACAAACCAAAGTATGTCATTCGATCATAGTTAAGGATGTGTAACAGTGTGAGAACACTGAATAGTGTAACAGTGTGAGAACACATTCCATTGCGAACGAAGCAAAAATGCATAAAAGGAAAGAATATTAAGTATTTATTGAGGCGTGTTCGGCACACACCATTGAAGCCTCTACCAACTCTTCTGGATCCATTATCAAGCATCTAAATCTTGTAACCATCGTAATCTTGGGATTTCTAATCGGTCAACTTGTTGGAAGCTCAGGGGGATGGAAAAGGTACTGCAGAATTAAAAGGTACAGTAGAATTAATCATACAAAGATACGGCGCACAGAAAATGGATCAAATGGTGAACATAAATATATTTGCTCATGCAGAGCAGCCAAATCAAGTTGCTAAAGAGCTCGGTTGTGAGGGTATCCACGGCATTACAAGAGATAAAGATATTGTGAAACGAGTTATTGATGATGCCAAGCGTCGACTTTCGAATGAGAACTGGCCGCAAAAATACAGGAATATGTTTGATTCGGTGGAAGGGATACGAATCCTTCCAGTCCATATGCATCCCACCGGAGAGGTAACCATGAACAACGTAGTCCCTGGATCAGATGATCTGCCATTCATCGGAATTGGAGATGCACTTCACGCTCTTCCTCCCTGGTCGGGGATGTCGGGGAATTATGCTCTTGTTGATGCTGCGGACCTTGCCAGTGCCTTGCTCATAGAACAACAACAAAAGTCTAGTTGGACGCCAAATTCTATTGCAACCATGTTGCGAGGCCAAGAAAAAAAGTTTTTGCAAAGAACGGAGGATAGAAGAGAACTTGGTATCCGCACAGGAAATTTTTTGAATGGTTATAAGTCGTCTACAGCAATTAACGACTTCGATTTGATATCACGTTTTCTTGGTAAAAAGTTTCAATGGAACGATCCAAAGGCGGTTAAACTCTATGCTTATCTTCGTTCTCTAACATTACTCAATCAATGGGACAACTACGGAGTGCCTCTTTCTAAATTAGAACAGTAGTCAAAATAAGTAACCTTTGAATTAACTTCATTAACAACAACTACTTTAGCACAAGAATCGTGTACACATTGCTTATTATCATTGTTATATAATATTTTTATCGTACGTTTTGTTTGATTTTATGATACTATTATACGTTGAATTCCCGTTTTTGCGCTTTCGGTACAACCTCAGGTATATTCATCCTATTCTCAACCATGAGTATGCTTTCAATCAGCAGGTCTTCTACCGACACATATATTGTAAAAAAATATTGAGATATTAATAATGGTCGTCAAGATATCGGTCTTAACGTAGATATGTTAAACACACACACAATAAAGTATTAGTCATTGCAAGAAAAGGTATGAAGTATTTGAAAAGAAAATTCAATGGATTAGGAGGCAGAAGTACGTGCAGTCAAAATAGAGATGTCAACAGCCATATTGAGGCACAACAGATTACAGCTTGAAAAAAAAGAGGTAACATTACAACAGCAGTAGTAGTTATTACAAGTGCTGAAGGATCATAAACTTGATCTATCAATGATACGAAAACGACTATATACAAATGGACGAAAGAACAATTATATTAGTTCCAGCGGAAAAATCAGGAGCTTAATGTGAAATGATTGTACTTCTGCGTTGTCAGCAGCAGCAGCAGCAGCAATAATAGCAGCAGTAATAATAGCAACACCAATAGCAACCATAAAGACAGTACGAACACAAACACAAAGATGACGTTAGGCAAATCAAAGTAGAGGTACGGGAAGATATGCCTGTGATTTTTCAGGAATTGAATGAATATGATGGGACTAGTAGGAAACATGCCCCATAATCAATAGGTTATCGTTCATCTACGGTGATGTTTTGTTCCTGTTGTGTTCTGTGTTCGATTACAGCACATATTGAGACTTAGATTGCTTTGATCAATCAGCCAGTACAGTAATCCTGATACTAGTACAGTAATCCTGATACTACTGTAGGACCTAGTACAGTAATCCTGATACAGGCCCTTCCGGCGCTGTAAATATCGTGGGGGCTGGTCGAATACTAATAATTATGCTCATTTTTATAAAAGCGGGACCCCATACCTGCTTTTTTGGAAAACGGGTAAGCAAAGCGGGTATCCCAACACGCTTTCAAAAACTCAAATTATTTAGTTTCTACCGAACCCCGAAAAATTATTAGTGCCGCAAGGCCCTGTGAGCTAAAATAAAGAATGATATGCGGAACACATACAAGCGAAATACTGTAAATTATGTGTTCATTTTTTATCATCTCTGTTCCTCTCCTGTTATGATACAGTGTATCTTTTAAAAAGATTTCCATATTCTTAGTCGCGTGTTCCCCACACGCGTACGCACACGAACAAAGCAAACTCTCACGACAAGTAATTATAACTCACATCATCATGTCATCATTCATCAAATCATCATTCGTCCTAAACATATAGTGTAAATATGAATACGACGACGACGACGAAGAAGAAAGGTCGCGGTAACAGTATGGGCGGTGTAAAAAAAGGCAAAGGTAATTGTGTAATAACAATAAGATATAGGACATTAATTTTATGGTTTCTATCAATATCAATAATTGTAGTAAGTTGTTCACAAATATATTTCTTTACACCACAACCACCTGATGAATACAATGATGAATACGACGGACGACGACGGCATGGTAGTAGTCGACATCAGCATCAGTCGGTTAGAGGAGGAGGAGATAATCCTATTATTAAAAAGACAACAAAGAGACGAACGGGATCAACGACAACCGACAAACCTATATATCCAGTTGCGATACCATCTACAATCGCATTCGATGCAACTCAAAGTCGTTTGGCTTCCTTTTGGGCGCCCCTTTTGAACACTAACAAGGATAAGACTTGTCCTGAGGGACTTATTACGATGAATAATTCCACACCTGTTCTACAAACTACAGCAACAACGGAGGTTAACAAGACTATTTTTATGTATTCACTGAAACGTTGTGTAACGGAACCATTACAGAAGAGTATTAAAGAGTGGCAGCGCATTCCCGGGTATAATTATGAACTTCACGATAATGATGATGTTAATGAATTATTTTTGAGAAATTGGACTCATTACTTTCCAGATCTTCACAAAGCTCTCTTTTGTCTTCCTCAGAATGGAAGATCCAGCCCATCCAAAGCTGATCTATGGAGGTATTTGATTATGTGGGAAAGAGGTGGTATGTACAGCGATATTGATAATGTACCCGGGAAAGATTTCCGGACAAGAATTCCAGAGACTATAACTGATGGGATGCTTACTCTATTAAACCATAACAATGAATTGAACCAACAACTTATAGCAGTTGCATCAAAGCACCCATTCCTCTATATCTTGATCCAATATGTTATTAAAAGGCTGTTACAAATCGAAGACATATCAACTCAAAACACATTTAGTATCACTGGTCCTAAGCCTTTTCGTGACATGTTTTTTAAGTTTGCAGGTAAAAAACGCATTCTCGCCAACAAGATCACACCTGGAATTTACCCTACACATGTAGCAATTTCTGATGAGTTGCAGCAGCGTTTTGTTGGTGAGTCATGGATGATGAACCGTACTATTGAAGTAATAGATGGTCAAGTCGTCGGATATATAAGTGCGCAAGATAAGCAGTTGTTCTACAAGAAGTCAGGTATGATAAGATGGAAGGGTTTAAAGATGCATGAATCAAATGCATCGTGTGCCAAATTCGTTAGTCGTATGCTTATGGATGAATGGAACAACACCATATTATGACGATCTTGACAAAGGAATCCCAGGTCGATGCGGAATACGATTTTGGGAAGTGTATTTCTGTCAAGAGATGCACCAAAGGAAAAATATGTTATCACCATGTACGTGGTCATTTGTGGTGATCATGTGGCAACACAAAATACAACTAAAAAAGACAATCAAGCGGAACACGATGATCCCAACAAAGAAATACGCAATACCAACAAGCTATCGTACCATCCCCACGATCATCCAATGGACGATATTTTACAATTTTTTCTACTATAATGTTTAATGTTTAATATTTCTTTAGACTACCGTACATGCTTGATTAATGGATTAACGGATTGGTCATTTTATTTATTACTGATTGATTGATTGATTGATTGATTGATTGATTACTTACTTACTTCTTACTTACTTACTTACTTACTTTTTTTTTACGGACGTTCTCCAATACCGTTACATTCATCGTATACAATTTGTGATGCTATCAATGCTAATTTATCTGCATCAGTTCTTGTTTTTGCTTCCGCATACACACGTACAATGTCTTCTGTACCACTTGGTCGTATAAAACAACGACCATTTTCTATTCCATTTGTAGCGACATTCATAGCATTTTCTAATAATGGTTGTACCGTTAATGGTTGTAAACAAATACTTTCATTGGAATTACATTTGATAATTGTACGATCTTTTACTTTCACTTTTAACATCCGATTCGGTAAATCTTGATATAATTTTGTATTCCAATCCTGTAACGTCCAACTGCTGCTACTACTACTACTACTACTACTACTACCAGCAGCAGCAGCAGCACCATTGTCATTTGTTCCTAATGAACGTAATAGATAATCAACAAGTAACATATCACATAATGCATCACCAACTGCCGGATTAATTAAACGATGCAATCCAATATAGAATGAATCCTTTAGTTGTTGTTGTTGTTGTTGTCGAATAGCAAATTGTTCATATTGTTTACTAAACACCACAGTACCATGACCATTCGCTTCAAAGTAGATACCAATATCAAAATTTTCAACAGCCGCATGATGTAAATGTTTGACACCAGTTTTTGTGATAATAACAGGTAACTGTAATACATCACGTACATAATTAGTGGCAGCACCATTTGCATAGGCTGTTTGAATAATACCCATTGTTGGTATAGCAATTGCAATACTATTATTACTATTATTAGAATTAGTTTTAGTTTTAGATAACTTCTCTTGAAGAACATGTGCAATTAATATAGCAATTTTATCACCATCTAAAAATTCGGATAATTCATTTTTTGATTGTTGACCAAAAAATACAATCCGATCAGCATCACCATCTATTGAACAACAATATGGAAAACTATAATTACCATTATCATTTTGATTATCATTATCATTATTATCCTTGTTCATTTGTTTCCACCATGTGGGTGGTAAAAATAATGTTTTCACATGATCTGATCCACAGGAATCATTTAATGGACCATCCTGTGGACCATTTTGTGCATTCAATGTTGTAATAAGTGCTAGTGATGTATTTGTATTCAGTATAGCATTTTCTAATTCCTTCACAGCATCATATCCAACACCACAAGCACTATCAATTCGTAGTACAGTCTGTTGTTGATTTGTATTTACATTTGCATTTACGTTTGCATTGTTTACGTCTGCATTTGCATTTGCTGCAACACATAGATCAACACATAGATCAATATAGGCAGTTGCATAGGTTTCAATATAACCTTTTCTGGTTGGTTTTGGTGTAATATAGGATGGTAAATATAAAGTTGGATTGGAATGTAATACAATATGATGTAACATTGGTGTTGTTAATACCTCATGATCACAAATAATAATATTCACTTTATTTGATTTCGATTGTGATGATGATTGTGATGACTGTGACAAAAGAAGATAATCAATAAATGTTTGTGCACCCAAACAAAGTAAATTCGATAAATGAAAGGAATGTGATCGTGTATCACGACCAATATGTAATGATAATGACAAGGATAATGAAGATGATTGTAATATCCTATTTTTTAATTTAAATACCAATTTTTCATTGATTAATAATTGTTTCCATTCCTCACTATTTGATTCATTCACCCATTTTGTTAAAAATTCTTCTTGAATTGGTACTAACATACTCCCATCCGGATTTGCTAACTTCACACCATTATACGATTCATCATTATGGGATGCTGTGATCATAATACCGGTACTCAGTGTGGTAATAATACTAGTAGTAGTAGAAGCTGTTGTACTAGTAGGACTAACAACTTCTTCTGCTTGTTTTAATAATAATATGATACTTAATATACCAACACGGACCATTAATCCATCCATTACATTTGCTTTAAAACGAAATCCTGCCGTACCATAATTATAATAAGATAATCCATTACTACTACTAAGTGGTTGTTGTTGAAATAATAATTCGATTATACTTTCAACGTCAACGTCAGTAGTAGTCTTCATCGTTGTTAATCCCGTTGCCATTGTGTCGTTAGTGAGGTTGATCTATTAGAACGAGATGTGCTAGTTTGTAGTTGAAAGGGTTGTTCTTGTTACAACATCACACTGAAAAATCGGTCATCGCTTGTTCATCATGTATTCGATTTATTACCGGCGGTAAGTTAGCTACGTACTTTTCACTTGTGTATCGTTGTGATTCAGATCTTCCCTTTCATTTCGATGCCGTATGTCCGTCGCTCGTTCATCTTGAGATCTTGTGATTTTATTTTCGTCACTAAGATTTTTTCAAATTTTTCAAACAACAACATTTTGTTGATGCATGCACAATTTCAGAATTAGAATTTCAAACACCAATAACTAAATATGACTTGCTTAGGTACACCGCTGCCTCCGCTGTGAGCTGGCTAACTACTCCTTGGCTCAAAACATGCCATCATCACGATGATATTGATACGGTAGTATCGCTGTAATACAGTATCATTGATAATTTATTCGCAAACACCCTTCTTCACGCAAAAGGGAGTAGTGAGCACGATGGCATGTACTGTACGCAAAGATCCGTCTTCGTTTTCTTGACAATATATATATAATAAAAAGTAAAAAAGCGCGCATTTAATTCCCAGTCGTGTGTATGTGAAGATTGTTCTTAAACAACACAAACAAACACAACTCAAAAAAAGAAAAAGGCGAAAATGAAAATAAGCTCTTCTTGAAAACCTGAAGCAAAAGCAGGCGCCCAAGTAAAAAGAAAACCAGATAAGTTTCCTTTTTTGTTTGAAACGGCTAGCTAACAATTACTACGAAGAATATGGCTGTGACGTCCGTTACGAAGGATTGAAAATATGAGTGAGCTCCTTGCTTATCCTAGTTATATGTCAAGAGTTTGCATTGCATCAACTACAAAAAAAGTACTCTGGTTGCTTGCTTGCTTCCTTCCTTTTCCTTTTTCATTGCTATCTCATGTCCAAATCAATCAGTACAAAACAAAAGTAAAGTAAAGTACAGTACAGTAATCAACGACAACGGCAACGATGATAAACGAAGAAGAATTACTTCAAGAGTATCTAATCAGTCATCCACCGTATCCTTTCCAATTGCTCGTAGAACGACGACGTGGAAACGACATTAACATAACAACAAGTAGAAGTCATCATCAGCAAGAGCCACAACATCAGCAACAGCAACAGCAACGATCACGTCCATGGCGGGGTTGTAGTATGATCTTTCGTGAACCGGGAACACTACATTATCTTGTAATTGAAACGAAATATTTACGTCCATATCCATCATCAACATCAACAATGTTATCATCGGTATCGGTATCGGAAAAAGAAGTGTTGGAATATGCATTAAGGAATGGTATGGAATTTCGAAAACGTATCCGACGACAACAACAACACCAACACCAACACTGTCTAATCATCGCTGCGATGTTTACAAACGAATTCGGTCTGAAATTGGTTGGTCACGTAGAAGAATCGTCATTTGAAGATGTACAATTTCGGATCATGATGTCGTCATCCTCATTATCATCGTTAGTATCATATCAGCAACCTTCTATTATTGATATTCCTCCCCCAATTCCATTACGTGATTTATTACAATTTATGCCGCTTCAGGAATTATTAATTTATCGATGGGTGGGTGATAACGAATCTTGGAATGTGATTGGATTTCATACATCATCATCGGTTTCATCGTCGAAGGATTTAGATTCAGATTCAAACTCCAATGATTCGGTCAACATCAAAAACAGTTTATCAATACCAACGTACTATTCTCTTACTGAGATAGTGAAACGGAATAATGATGGGTATAGTTGCAGCAATGCGCCAGAAGTTTTGAGCAGCAACAGCAACAGCAGCAACAGCAACGATAGCATTCTAAGGAAGGCGTTGACGAAAATAATGTTGGAAGAACGATCGAAGGTTGAGTACCAGTGCAACGACGAAAACAAGATTGTGCCACAGCAAAGAATGTCCACACCAATGTCAATGTCAAATATTATATTAAGGAACCAATCTGGAGTATTGGAACCAAACCCTGGTATGATCGGGTCGTTCAACTCATTGTTCGTTACGAAACGGAAAAAGAACAACCTTCGGTTATTGTCGTCGTCTAGTAGTACCTCAACTCCAACAGTCGCAATATTTTTATCCGATGCTTTCCTCGACAATAACATGGCTTTCCATCAAGTTAACAACACAATGAACAGCACGTCGCTGCAGCTTTGCTCCGCTTCGAATAATGATACTTATTTTTCTGCGACAGCATCGATTGAAGGAACAATATTGACAAAACGAAACAATTGTTCGTCTACTACTGCGGTCATCGGCACCAATCAATCGCCCTTATCTACTGCCATCGTGTCGTGGTTACCGCCTCCTCAAGTTAAGCCGAATGTAATCAAATCTTCTTTGAAATTGGCGAAAAGCAGAAAGGCATCAAATACATTATCCCCTGCAGCGAAGTCGTGGACACCTCAACTACCACAACGTGTTAGGACTCAGTGGTCAGTACCGTTCCTTCAACAAGCATTGTTACCATGGAATCAAATCAAAGATCCGTGGTCATTATCGGCGTGTCTTTTTCAGCAAGTATTACTACCACGGAATCAAATCATAAATAGGTCTCCAGATTCCAATAGATTGTCATCTCAAGAAATATCGAATTTGCCGCCGAAACAAAGCACCTTGTCATCGTTGTATCCGAACATTCAATCTTCGCCGAAAGAACGTGCCATTTCATTAGGACGATTCAAAACGTCTTTGTCCGCCGCCATCTCGTCTTTGTCGTTCCCTCTAGAAAAATCTCAACAGGACGAGTATCCACCGGTCGCATCATGCTCACAAGGACTCTTGCTTGAATTGTTATTGTTGCCGAATTTTTTTGAACAACACAATCCGATGCTTATTAAAAACACAGTACAACGAGTTTTGAAATCACCCAAACAAAGAAATTTGTCGATTACCACGTCGTCACCTCACGGAATCTTGAAGAATCGAAACAAGCAGTCATTTGCCATTACGATGTCGTCATCCCCTAATGGAAACAATCAGAACAAATCACCCTCTACATGCACCGCATCCGCTATTGGAATTGAAATGGAAAAGGAAACGTCTCTTAGAAACAACAACAACGATTCTATTGTAGATGGAAATTGCACTATCAAGCGTCAACTATTTACCATCAAAGAATCGCACAGCGACGATTCATCCAGTACTATTGGGAATTATACCTCTTGTCAACAATTACAAGAAGCTGAGCTGTTAGCGAGTCCGAAGAAGAGGGAACAAGATCCATCGAAACTACTAGCGGCGAAACAAATTGCCAAGAGAGCGCCCGAAGGAGCAACATCATTCGCCACTGCGACAGCGGATCATGCTGGATACGATCCCTTTGACCAAAAACAATTAGACGGTGACGATGATTGTTCCATATTCGACGACAGATATAATATCTTGTATCACCTTTTCAAAGATAACAAGAGCAACGATGACGACTATAGAATCGTTGACAAACACAATGCTTTGAAGCAAATCTTTGACGACATCGACAACGAAGAAGGATCCAAATGCGACGTTGACAAACTTATCGTAAAAAAGGTTTGTGTTGGTTGTTGCAGGAAAACTTTTCGAAGAATTTATAAAGACGTTACTGTCCAACCATCGTCGTTCATCGCCGGAACCGAGACCGGAACCGAGACTGAAGACGTGCACGTAGCTGCAAGTAGCGACGGTTCTGCTAACGATCGAGTAGTCAGAACTAGAACCACTACTTCCACCGGTGATGTAGCTATCAATCTACTTTGTACCTATCAACAATCTTTATTACCTGGCTTAACAACAAAACTTCAAATCCGTCATGAAACTACTGAGCAACGTTTATTACGTGAACGGATCGAAAGCAATGCATGCTGTCAACACTTGATGAATGGACGATTCATCGTAGATTTCGTTCAACCAAATAATAGACCGGATGAAATATTTCAGTTGAGGATTTGGAAAGACCAGTTAATTATAGCAAACGAAAAAACTCTCGATTTTAGTATGTGGTAACGATAGAAATAAGTCCTAGTATGATGTATATGACTTATAAAGAAAGAATGGTAGTGATTTGTTCTACAGAATAAATCTATCTCCATTAGAATAAAAAAGAATAAAAAATATAAATGATCATCGTCATCGTTACCGAGCACCAGGAATTGGTATCTTGTGTTACGAATCGAAACACGTTCAAGAGATTTATAGCAATAATTGAACATTAAAGAATCCCGAAGAATATTCAAAACGGCGATTTGGTTTTTCCCACTTAAAGTAGCAATAAATAATAAATTATCCATATTGATTTTTTTTCAGATTGTCCGATTAGCGCATCGCGTAAACCAGTCAATTCGATTCGATTTGAATTATTGTTTGACGAAACATTTGAGATAAGCAATGACTAGCTACTGCCTTCATCTTCTTCTAACTTAATTTACATCTCCCATAAATTCAAAAGGTATCTAGGTAATATGTATTTGTACTTTTGGGGAAAATGTTTTATGTTTGAATAGATCTTGTTTTTTGACAGTAGTTACGTTGTACACATAGTGATTTTGTAGCAAAAATAATTACCACGACTCAATCGCGGGATTGAATTCAACATGCAACTTTCAGTCCAACTTGAATGAGTTCGCGACCCGAGTCCCACCTATGCCCATTGAAGCGCTATCTAGCATGCAGTGGGCACACGCCCCTGGTAGCGCGAAATAGGAAAGAGAAGAAAAATTCCGCGAATGAAAGCAAAAACATACACCAAAAGAAAACAGTATGTAAGGCTCACGAACTTGTTTTATTCATGAAACAACTGAGCTACCAAAATTACAGTACAGTACAACCTAATAAAGATTAAGAGAGTTCAAAATACCTCCCACCCACCCGGCAGACATGCTCCAGCCATGCAGTGGCCACAAGCCCACTGAAGCGCGATAAAATATCATCCAGAAGATAAAATCTGCTTCGCCAAGCGTGATATGCAGTGGTCACAAGACCACTGAAGTGCGATGAAAGATGATACAGAAGATAATATCTGCTTCGCCCTGCGTGACATGAGCGGCCACAAGCCCACTGAAGCGATGAAAGATGATACAGAAGAAAAAATCTGCTTCGCCAAGCGGTATAAAGGTGCGGAAGATATTTTCTGTAGCCAAAATTTCGAATAGTTGCTTCGCCTATTCACACTACCATACCAGATTTATTTATTGATCATACTTTTATGAGTTGAAGAAAATATTAAAGAACTTCAATATTGGGATAACGGTACTGGCTGTATTGGCATTTACTTATAAATAGCAGCAAACATGGTATTGAACAATACAAGAGGATATACGTTGTAGGACTACCTTTTATTTTATTCAATTTGTTGATACAAACTTGAACGGAAATAAAACTACAAATAACTAAGCCCCAGCTCGTCAATACCATATTGAACAATACAAGAGGATATAATTGTCAATGTAAACGTCGTGAAAATGAACCCTACTCAAGATTGCATACATCATGTATGCTTCGACGAAAATCAAATTCGGGCGTGGTCGATTCTTGTCGACCCAATTCTGCATCGACAGATGCTGATTCTACTTCTGCAACTGCGTATTAAAGGTAGTCCAATAATTTCCTTTTGCACACGAAAGGAAACTGTTCTCAATTTCCTCACAACATATCTTTAGCTTAAGTTATCTTTCGACAACACCTAAAAATTTCAAAAACAAAATGTTGCTGTCAAAGTCTGTTCGTTTACTTTTGATCACCAGTCTCTTCGTGTCTGGATCGGATGCCCTTGGATGTAAGGGTGGTGATACATTTAATGGTGGCGGAGACGGGTGCAATCTTAACTCAGTTTCATGTACTGAAGAAACATGTGTGAAAGATATGGGAGGACTGTGGACGGCAGATTGTCCCGATCCCGCTGCTGATTGCGATCCATTGGCACCATCTGATGTAGATCCTTCGTGCACGGGCCAACCTGAATCGATTGATAGAGGTGGAAAGAAAATGTATCGTCGAAAGATCATCTCGAGCGAAAAACCCCAAGACTCTGAAGAAGGTGTGTTTTGTCACGTAACTTTGGAGTTGTGCGATGGCGAGACCTCTCTTACACAAGGCGTTGATTCGGGATTCGGTGACTACTACAGACTTGGAGCGACTGCTGAATGGTGTGATTATAAAGGGACCGATGAATTTAGTTATGACGGTATGAGTGAATGCGAGAGTGCGCGTTCATACAGTCACGTCAATCCTTTGAATGAAAATACCGTACAGTTCATCATCAAAAAGGAAACTGGCGACCCTGTTAAGTATGATTGTACGGAAGGAGTTGATTGCAAATTCGGTATGAGTGAACTGATGTGCTTTGCTCCCGTTGGTTCAGAAATCCTTGTATCTGTAAACCCTGATCATGCAGGTGTAGATACTTCTACTCATTATGCATACAGACCTGTGAGTAAATACCTATATATTACGTTTCTTAATCTAAGCATAACAGCGAAAGTCTTCCGTGCGAAATCATTCTATCCACGTACTAACAATTGCCGACAATCTTTATTACCCTGTCTGTTCTCATCCTTGTTTTCTAATCGTAACGATCCATACAAATTACGACGGATGACAGAACTTCAGTAGGGAGCCAGGTTCAGGCCCTTACACTTTTAATTTCATTGGACAAGGTGTTGCAATAACTGAGCTCAATCCTGGCTCTTTGAGTGCTCTCTTGGAACCTTTTGCAAGTGACGGTTCTTTTTCGACTATCAAGGAAGTCAATTATCTCTGGGCCAACTCATACTGGTCTAATGCGGAATGGGTGTTCGAAGACGGTACCAATTCAACCGATCTGGCCCGTGCATTCATTCGTGAAGGTTTAAAGTACGGCATCCGTTTCAACCTAATGCATTCGATTTCGAGAGAAAAAAGGCCAGAAGCTGCATATCCACGGACTGATGTGAATATTATTGGAGAAGCCTTTAACTTGACGAACACCACAGACCAAGACCCAAACATCAAGTGGTTTGTTGTTGGGTCGAAGGGTTATAAAAAATCCCTTTATCCTCAGATTCTTGAGTGGGGCTTTGATTTGAGGCCATGTTCAGCAGCCGCGAAGAGTAAAGGATACCCTTATTGTGGACCCAATTCTCTGTACGAATGGGAAGTGCCAGGCGCTGCCGGCTTGAAAAATCGAGAAAGGTCTGCTGTTTTCACAACAACAGCAGCGGAACCAACTAAGGCTCCTACTAACGCTCCTACCAGTGCTCCTACTAAAAAAAGTAAGAAATCGAAGAAGTCGAAGAAAAGTAAGAAATCGAAAAAGATTTCCGTTTAATTCTGCAAGTCTTCCAAGTTATCTCGACATAAATAACGAGTAGAATAGATTGTCATACACATGTGTTGACGATAAAGAAATAAATTGATGATGATGTACAGACAGTCGTATTCCTTCCCTCTTGAATTAAAAAAGAACATTTATCTCTGGATTGGATTAAATGATAGTATAAAAAGAGAAGATATGAAACGATACAAAAAAGAGTCAAATATAGTCTAGTGATACATATAAACGTAACTTTAATTCTCTATATTGACATGTATACGCACAACGTATTGTAGATGTGCTTTGCATCGGATACAACTTGTCTTGTGCTGCTTCTTTTTGAAACTAATGAAACTAAATCTAACACTTCATCACAGAATTAATAGGGAATAATCAAATTAAATTTTCAAGTTGCAAACTTGAACTTATGCTTTTGGGGAATAGTGGAGAAGGTTATGTTCCTGCAAGTTTTGATGTCATGGATAGTAAAACTTTACAGCAGCACTACCCTGCTCATTACCCGGGCGACAGGTAATATAAGCATACATCAGTTCTCCAAGGAGAGAATAAGAACTGAATCCCATCTTTTTTCAAGATCCTCGTGAGCAGCATAACCTTAAACTGTAGAGTCAGTAGTATTGAAAGCTTTGGCAATAGAATCTTTAGGCATAAGAGAAAGAGGTTTGTCAGGTGTATGACGCTTGAAGACATTATTATATCCATACAAAGTGAGAAATCAATCAATGTAGTTAGAAGCATTAATTTTGATATATTCTTTGCATTGGTTAACATCAACACCACTGTAGTCATTAATCAAACCTAGGTAAATAAAAGGTGGTTCTGGCTTGTCAGGTAGTTGTAGTTTGTCACTAAAAATTGTGTAGATTTCTTTTGCAATAGACTCATCATTGGTAATGAGACTAAGGTTGTCAATTTGGTGTAGGAGTAGGATTTTGTTACCTTTGTAGGTGTTCTGGTAGATGCAGTGATGATGTACAGTAGCTTTGAACTTGAGGTCTTGGAAACTAAGAATTTGGTTGGTGTGATGTTTATAAATCTTACCACTCTCTGGATGACCCTAAAGACATCAAAGAACAGGAAGGACATGTGAGCAATTGGTAGGCTTGGAGCACCATTGAGTCTACCATTTAGAATAGGCATCATCAATCCGCATAATGGCAGCAAGAGTAAAAGATAGGGGTTGAACAGGCTGATCAGCACAACTTGAGTGTGTAAAAGTAACAGCATGAAGAGCAGGAGCAGCCAGCACACTTGGAACCATCGCAGCAGTCGTGAAAACTAGGATTACTAGTCTGTTTAAGGTGATACTCTGTTACTCCCAATAGGGACAACAAGGATTATCCCAAAGTAAGCACATGGGGTTGACCATACACACCAAAGGCAGCTGATGTGGGCGCTAAGGGGGAAAACCTGTTTTGGGGCCTAAATGATCCTTTTGGGGGCTTTGCACACCCTGACACCTTCCTAGCCTCCCTACAGCCCTCGGCAATAGTTGGACCTTGTGCCCATAGGTATGATCCTGAGCTCCATATAATCTTTCAAGGGTATTAGGTCTGTATTGATGGTGCATAATTGATGGTGCATCACAGCCTTGATCACAGGTGCACTTGGAACTTAGAAAAATTGTGTGTTTTAATAGAGGTGGGTTTTGACCCATGACACCCCAAATATATGTATGATAACCTAAACCAATGATATAATTCTTCAAAACCTTTATGAATCAGGTTGATGCCTAGCTATTTTATTTGGGACTCAGCATACCTGGTATGTGTGTATGGGAGCGGTAGCATCTAAAATATTTTTGCAATGTGTGCATTTTGGGCTATTTTATGTTTTCTTCTATTGTTCCCCACCCCACACCACCACACCACCAATATGGCAAATTGTTGGTGTATTTTGACCATAAGTGTATATGGAAGGTATCTAGGTATTCAAACAATTGTCCAAATCCTTTTTTTTATGTTGTGGCAGCCTATTTCTGAAGAATGATACTTTTGGGCATGGAAATATGACATGTGGCCAAAATGAAATGTTTGTGTTCTGGAGGCAAGAATAAGGTAAGTATGAGGGATCATGACCCTTGGTTCATCCCATGCTGGTTCTAGAACTAAAGGAGAAGTTATTCATCTTATTATTCAAAGTTGTTTAATATTGCAATAACCAAACTCCACTGAAGAATTTGTGAGATAAAAATGATATCAAACAGAATTATGATGAACCACCAGGAATGGTACAATGTTCTAGTACACTTTGTGATTGTTTTGCACCTGACCCATCTGGTGTTGTCCCCTGTAACTGTTCCAAATGAGATATTTGTGGTTCATTTCTGATCCAAAATCTTGTTCTTATTTTTGTGTGCCATAAAAGGGTAATTAATTTTATTCCGCAACCACAGGAAAAGAAAAATTGCAGGATGCCAACACAATCTTCTAGTATACTATGTGGATGTTAGTACACCGCCCTAGTTGGTGTTGTCCACTGCAACCCTTTCAAACAGTACAAGTCTAGTAGATTTACAATATTTTTGTATGAAATATTTTATCCCAAAATATATTTTTGTGTCCCAAAGTACATTTTATTTTGGGGCCCCCTTTTATTCTAATTTGGGGGGAATATTAATTATAATCACTTACACTTTTAGGGATTAAAAAATAGTTAATTAAAAACACTCGTTCTCAGTAAAAACCCCAAATAGAAAAGTTAATGTGTGTTGGCTGTAGTTACGTTGTACGTACAGTAGTGATTTTGTACCAAAAATAACTACCACGACTCAATCGCGGGATTGGATTCAACATGCATTTTTTTGTGTCGGAAGTTTTGAAGTTCGATTCGAGACTTTCACATTTCACATACTTCGAAGTAGCTACATGTACCCCGTTTACGTGTGAGAGGGAGTGCGATGAAGATGAAGCCGACGACAATCTGTTGTTTCTGTTGGTAACAACGACATGAAGAATAAGGATAAGAATGAGGATAAGAATGAGATTGAGGAGAAACGGTGGATTAATTCTATCCAAATTCCATTGACCAAAAATCAAAATCAAAATCAACAACCAACGATTATACCGGTACTTCAATTGGTTGGTTTAAAATCTTCTACTCGTACAATCTTTGCTAGGATACAACACACTACTATTCGTTCGCCTCACAACAATAACAAAATAGACGACGATGACGATGAAGTTTCTCATCATCGATGTTGTTGTTTTCGGGTAGAAGATATACTAGATAAAGTTATGGAACGAATACGTAATGATAATGATGATGGGGATAATAATGATGATAATGAATCAGTAGAAGAACAAGAAGCAGTACCATCGACAAGAACATTATTAGAATTAGGATCTGTTTGGGTATTAAATCCATCTAATACTGATCGGCCACAGAATAAACCTAGTTGGAAACGATTACTTCTTCTTACAAATAATAGTATTATTGATGATGAACAACAACAGCAGCAGCAACAACAACAACAACAACAGCAACAGCAGCAGAACCAACAACAATCAGAAGAAGAAAAGATGACGAGTACATGTAGTCAAAGTAGTCAGGAAAGTAGTCTTCTTTTAGTCGATGAAACTATGATACTTCGAATACATTCACGTCCGTCACGATTCCCAGTTGTGAATGATTTTCGATTGACATTACAGCAACACCTAGTACAAAAGAAAAACAAAAAGAATAACAACAACAACAACAACAACAACAACAACAACAACAACAACAACAACAAAAGTGATGACGCTTGTGGCGACAGTGATAACGGCGGCGTCATTATCTATGAAAGCAATAATCACAATCATAATCATAGTAATGGTTGTCGTGATAATTGTTGTTTTACAATACTGAATAAACCATGTGGATTGCCATCCCATGCCACAGTAGATAATGGTACTGAAAATGTATTGTATCAGTATCAACGATATCAACGTCAAATGAGTATTGATAGTAGAGGCAGTAGTATCAGTAGCAGTAGCAGTAAAAAGCAAAATGATTGTTATGCATCATTACCACAACGGCTTGATACAGAAACATCTGGTTTATTAATAATTTCTACTTCATCACAATTTGCATCGTATATATGTAAATTACTTGAACAGAAAACATTAGCAATACCATTAACAATACCACCAACAATGATATCGTCAACAAGTACAAGTACAAGTACAAGTACAAACATACCGGTAATACAAAAGCGATATAAATGTTTAGTTGGTTTTAATACAAAAGAAATTTGGGACACAATTAAAACAAATTATCAAATATGTGGAAGAATTGTGGAACATTATGTTGATGTTCATTCCAAGGCACCTAAAACATTTGTCACACCAGTCGCAGTCACTACTACGACTGCACCACCTAATGATACTACAACTGCATCTGCAAGTAAATGGTTATCGTGTCAATTGCGGATTCTTACAATAACCCCTCCCATCAGTACAAGTAGTATCTCTCGTTCTTCTACTTCTACTTCCAATTCTACTACTACTCCTACTACTACCACAAGCACAAGCACAAGCACAAGTATTAATGTGATATCAAAATTTGGATTCGTAGTATACAAGTATGTTGCAGAACTAGAAATTGAATTATTAACCGGCAGGACACATCAGATTCGAGGTCAATTAGCTGCATTGGGTTGTCCTATCATTGGCGATCCTTTATATGGCGGTAGTGGTAGGGGTAGTGGTAATGGTAATGATAGGAATGGAAAACATCATCAATTATCATTATTGCAACAATCTCGTGGTACTACTCATAATAGTACAGTGAAAAATAAGATGGCCTTACAATGTTGTCAATTGAGCTTCACTTTTGAAAATGATAATATCAATGATAAAAAGAAGAAGGAGAAGAATACGAGCAAGAAAAAAAAGAAACTACTAAGTAAAATGTTGATAGACAAAGAAGGAAACTATAACAAGGCAGTAGGAAATGCGAATGCTACTGCTACTACTAATGGGAGTGCGCGTAGTCGAGACGAACAAATGACGATTCAGATTCATCAAGAAGAATGCAGTAGTAACAATTCCAGCAACAACAGCAACAGCAAAAGTAATTTGTTCCATTTTCGTTTAGATTCCGCATGGTGGAGCGACGACATTGCTTGTTCCCGATAGTTCCAACTAAGTTCCGATAGAAACGATCTTCTACGTCTGATCGATCTGGGACGTCTGGGTATGCTCCACCATCCTTGCAATGGATGTAGACATGACCAAGACGTAGCTGGTTCGACGCAAACAACGCAACAGCCAACGATTATACCCACAATTCAAAACACAGAGAATAAAATCAAATAGGTAGCTCTTCCTGCATGTGATTAAGTAGGAGTAGAATAAGGATAATGGTTCGATTTTGTAAATTTTATTATTTATTTCGTAGGACCACACGCTGTCATCACGGTAGTCACTAAGCTTAACAATCAAATAGATTCCGCATTGCCATATTTTTTATTCACATGCTTTTTGTACAACCACTGAGGCCTTTCAGAGCCACAGACTATTAGCATGAGGATAACCCCTAAAGTCATCTAGCAATCATCTCGGAGAATTACAGGATTGATGCAAGCGCTCCCACGAGAATAAGGTGGAAGAACACCTGCATGCTAGATGCGGATGATGTACCTTCCGTGGGTTCTGAACTCTCCATCGCATCCACCCTGTTGTTTCCGACACATTTGTAGCAATCAAACATGTAGGTCGGATCGACTGTATTCTTGATTCCTTCCAGACGTCCGAGTAACTTAGTCCCATATATAGCTTCTTGGATGGAAATGCAGTCGCTCTCCCTCTGTTCTAGTGTCCACTCGGCTGGGCATGACTTGGTCCAGTTGCTCTTCATTGGCCCTAAGAGAGTCGCTCCGGCATGATTGGATCCATAAATAGGAGGAAAGTTGTCCTTGTTTTCAGTGTCATAACACATTGACATGATATCTTCGTATACAAAATCAAATTCTGGAAGAATATAATTCAAAGGATGCATAAATTGAACACCTGCTTCACGATATGCATCGGACACCGAAGTTGTCTGGTCATTTGTAATCTCTGCGTCCACTCCAAAAGCTACGTAAAAGGAACCTAGCCCTACTGGTGTTTGTCCAATCAAGGCGAAAAATTCCAAGAAATACTCTCGGTTCTCCAGGATGCACTTCTTTGGAAGAAGGAAAGTCGAAATTTGTGGAGTTGGAGTTATCTCGGGTTTTTCATTGCCAATCGCCTTGTCATCGTGCGGTCCTTGGGTTCCTTCGGGTGCTTGAAAAGTTGCAAGCAGCTGGTCTGGAAAGTCCGCAAACATTGTATTAGGAGAACCTGCAATAGAATCATCAATCAAGGCAGATGACACACCCAACGAGAGTAAGGTTGTGTTCTTGGCTATGATAAAGTCTTTCCAGGCGGTGAGTAGATTAGCTCCAGATGATTCTCCATAACAGAAGAAATCAGACATTAGTGTACTTCCACACTTGTTGCTGTCATCGTCAGATAGTCCGAGAGCAGTTGGGTTCCACAAGAAGTCAATCATAAACTCCCAGGCTGCCACCTGAAAGACCTGTGGGACAACTTCGCCTCGCAAAAGCCGTAATGCAACGGCTCCAACAGGTGTCGTTACAATTTCCATCGGAAGATAATCATGCAACTGAACATGAACAGAGAGGACGACACCCCACGTCCCTCCCCCTCCACCACGGACAGCAAACCATAAATCATCGAAGTCGACATCTGGGCAAACCTTCCAATCCCACAAGCTCTCATCCTCCTCATTTGGGTTTTCGTTGCATTCACCAGACACTTTGGTTATTTTGGGGTATAGTAAATAGTCGCTATCCTCCCAAGCAGTAGGCCCAAAGCGAACATGTAGACCATTAGGTAAAATCATCTCCACCTGTAGGACTTGGTCAACACCAAGACCATACTTCCTGCCGCCAGTCATGCCTGCCAATCCTCCCTGCCACGTCCAGCCCATGGGAGATACAGTTCCAGAACCACCTCCAACAAGGTGATACTTGGCTGATGTCTGTGGGTCTTCGTTGAAAGCCTTCACAGCGTCGTACGCCATGTTAAAGTTCTCTCCCCCACCAATACGAAGTGTCGCCTGTCGACCTCTTGCAAGAGCTAGATTGCAGGGCTGATTGATGAATACCTCCTCTATGGTAGTATTTTTACACTCACTGGGTCCATTGATAGTGGCGTAGCGCTTGTACTTGTTCATGTTCATATGCAGCGTATCCTTCTTGGTGGAAGCGCCCATGTAATGATGTCCTGAGTTTTTGATGGAAATTTCCACATTATGTTGTTTAGCAAAGCCAACTGCAGCAGACGCGTCTCCGGCATTTGCTGGGAACAACACTTTGGAAGGGATGTTGTATAACGGATTCTTCGGATCCAACCACGCTGGAAGGTTATCTTGCGGGAGTGAGGTCAAATGACCCCATTCGGCCCACCATTCTGCCCAGCTCACATTCTGGGTGGGAGTGGCATCCTGGAAGCCAGAGCTTAATGAATTTGTGCACAGTCCAGATGGCGCTTCGAGGAGGTTAAGGTGATGTCTGTCAATCATATCCTTCTGGAATTCGGGAACGCATTGCGCCACATAATCGGCTGGACTTGTGTCCAACAAAAGTTCCGGCGAACTGAGGCTCGTCGAAAGGTCGGACCAGGGCAGATTCGTCAAGTCGTCGCCGCGAACCTGGTCGGTGCATGGACGAAGTATGGAAAGAAAGGCAAGGCAAGGCAAGGCACACAGGTTAGATGTAATTATGTTCGATACAGCAGTACCAGTGACAATGCATTCGCATGCAGAGGAACAGAACGAAACAAATCACAGTGATGTATGGAAGCCTCGGTACCGTACCTTTTCATTGAGTCCGAATGCGCCCTGCGAAGAGACGGTAGCCACGGCAACCAGCACTATTTTTCCGTTGATCTTCATCGTGTTGGTGTTGTAAATCAAATTGTCGGTGGCCTGATACAAATGATACCGTGTTTACTTGGTTAGCTATTTCTGTGAAATGATATTTAGAATGAAAGATGGTAACAAATACAATACCTTTACTAATAATATCAAATTAAATAATGATTACAACAACAGTAAACCAGTGTTTGTGTTGTTGTTGTGTTGTGTCCGAAGACACATATTATTTCAATTTTCTTCCTTCCTTCTTTCTTTGTTTCTTTAGTAATCGTGTTTGTTTTGTGAATATAATAATATCAATATCATTGCATTCGCAGTTTCCTTCATTTATTCTTCTTTTGTTTGTAAGTGATATCTTGATTCTTCATTTTTTTGTAAGTGATATCTTGTCTTCCAATGTCACTTACAACATCCACTTATCGTTCTCAATTTTTATACTCATACCGTAGCTCACCATTTTTTTTATAAGGATGCTCATTTAGAGATTTTGTGCAAGCGACGCAGTGAATATTAAGCACGGTGTTCACTTCACGCACGAAGCAATAATATTTTTGAAAATCGATATTTATTTAGAATAAGTTACCGTATATTATTATTTGCTCCCAATCTTATTTTTGACGTTTTGGTTTTGACGCTACCTACAGTATTTCACATAATAAGCAACAATGCATAAAAAAATGCATACAGTAAATAGCAAACACAATTGAAGAAGCGAAACGCAACAACGTACAGTGACGTAACGTAACACGAGGAGGTGATTATTTATTAGTTAGCACGGCAGGCAGACACTGCAGTAAAGTAAAGTAAAGTCAAGTATCAGTATAAGTATCATCAATCATGAATAGTAGTAGTAACAGTAACAGTAACAGTAATAGTGTTTTAAATCCTATCACATTAGCACGTGCAGCATCAACATCAACAGCAGCATCAGCTGGTCCACCACCATTATTAATATCATCATTGTCACTTGCACGTGGGCACCTGGCACCGTGAGCACAATGGACGAAAGAACCAATGGTGGATACAGTTTGTATGTTTCTTTGATACTTTGTTTCATACAGTTTCGTATTGTTTATTGTTTACCTATTAAAATTGGCAATATTGTTTAGTAGAACTATTGAGAAAGACTATCAGAGTTATCATTTGTTATTAAAGATTGTTCTAAATAACTTGTTATGAGGATATAGAGCATTGCTCTCATTCTAGCTATTTGTCTTGCTTTGGGTTGATGTTTCTGTTCATTCATTCTAGTATAAAGTGAGCGGACAGTATGCGAGCTTGACCTGCTGGTCACTAGTTCAACTTGGAGCTATGTTGTATTTGGGGTCCTTAACAGGATTCAGGTTATGGCGCCAAGGATGGCGCCACTTTTTGGGGTGTATTTTTCGGGGGGGCATTTCTCAGTCAAAAATTGGATCTATACCCCCCTATTGAGACACAGCGCATCTCCGAATAAGGGCACGTGCTTTCTTATTAAGTTAAAATACGCTCAGATCGCTTTGTATGGTCCGCACCTACAGCGTAAAAAGCCGGTAAAAATTAATTATGGAAGAGCCATAGTAGGAAAATTCGCGGTTAACGCTACGTATCACGTTCAGTGTATGCCTTTTTTTTCAGCGCAATTTTTTAAAATCTACATACTTAGAATATTGGAGTACTCTTAAGAATCAACGTAACTATTGATGTGGTTGGTTTGACTATGCCCCAACGGGCTTGGTAGACAGCCCTTGGTTCGAGTTGCTAATGCGTTGAATCTTAATTTATTTTGTCACTCTCTACACACGTATTCGCACCTCCAAAGATTTTCATTTTTTTTTGGAAATTTCTTCTGCAAATTAACGCGTGTTATTAACACGCGCAAAATCGCAAAAAATTCCTTATAACCTGAATCCTGTTAATAGTGGCATAAGTCATTTGGCAGACAATCACCCCCACTATTAGTGAGGATCTCAACACATATACAAGGTTACCTTTAAATGCACATCCTTAATTTCTTGATTATTGTCTTACTACTACTACTACTAATAATAATAATAATAGTGAAGCTTCTTCACTAGAAAAGTTGTTCCATCTATTTTTTCAATGCCATAAATTTTTCCTGGGCATGTTATGTGGTGGATAAGTGAACCCCTAGCCACCAACCACCGGCACTCATGCATACACTCCACAACAACAAACCCCTTTACAGTAACCATCAAAGCACAACTCATCGCATATCTCACCAACTAAAATTATACCTCAAACCACCCTTGCAACAACTACTCTAGGCATACCTGCAACCTATCTACTCAATACCACCTATGCTATTGCTATGCTACCACCTCCTTCATACAGTGATATCAACCTACAAATCACTACAAATCACAAAAAATATCATAAATACCTAAAAATTGGATACATTGCACAAAAAACTTGCGTTGACCTTCCCATCATACATATTATGGACCATCCCTGGTGGTTCATCATCACTTCACTAAAGTCATTTTTATCTCACAAATTCTCCAGTGGAGTTTGGCTATTGGAATATTAACAACTTTGAATAATAAGATGAATAACTTCTCCTTAGGTTCTACAACCAGCATGGTGCACCAATATACCACCCAGTCATCCACCCCATACCCATAGGGGATGAACCAAGGGTCATGATCCCTCACACATACCTTATTCTTGCCTCCAGAACACAAACAGTGCGTTTCAGCCAACATGTCATATTTCCATGCCCAAAAGTACCATTCAAAAATAGGCTGCCACAACATCAAAAAAAGGAGTTGGACCATAGTTTCAACACCCAGATACCTTCCATATACACTTATGGTCAAAATACACCAACAATACTTGGAACATTTGCCATATTTGTGGTGTGGTGGGGCGGGAAATAATAGAATAGACATAACATGGCCCAAAATGCTACACCACGCCCATACCAGGTATGCTGAGTCCCAAATAAAATAGCTAGGCAACAACCTGATTCATAAAGGTTTTGGATTATATCATTGGTTTAGGTTATCATACATATATTTGGGGTGTCACAGATCAAAACCCACCTCTATAAAAACACACAATTTCTCTAGGTGCCAAATGCCCATGTAATCATGGCCGTGATGCACCATCAATACAGACCTAATAACCGTGAAAGATTATACGGAGCTCAACATTATACCTATGGGTACAAGGTAAAACTATTGCTTAGGGCTGTAGGGAAGTTAGGAAAGTGTCAGGGTGTGCTAAGCCCAAAAAAGGGTCATTTAGGCCCTAAAACAGGTTCCCCCCTTTAGCGCCCACATCAGCATGGTCCTGCTAGCTCCTACTTGTGCTGCACTATGTAAGAAAATTGTCTTCATATAACAATTTTAAAAGAACATTGAGAGACAGTTTTACAGTCAGGATAACATGACAAATAAGACAAATATTGATGCTGCTTAGCTGAATTTGTTGACACTTGTCTGGTAGAAAAAATTCACTAGGAAACCTGTTCCTCTATGGACATTTTATAATAATACAGATGAATGAGACCACTGTACTGACTTACTATCACTCACAGATTCCATACTATTAGCACATCATGGATGGACATTGAGCCTCAGCCTCAAAGATTTAAAAAGACCTACACTCCCAACAAGGTTCCTCCTACTTGTGCCGCACTTTATAAGAAAATTGTCCTAGTAAAAATACACATCTATGGCAAAAACCATAAGCGAACTGAAGACAACAATGTACAGCCTAGTGAACATGATATCATTGGATTGGGATTTTCAATGACCAAGCACTAGCTTATGAGTTGATACAATATGGAACATTTGGGTAGCATATACCAGCCATTCTATTAGCTATCTGTGTACTCGCCTACCAACAAAAATTGTTGTGCACACTGTCAACAACATCATTACTACAGTTGAAAATTTGTTCTGTCTATCTTTGAGGATGAGAGAGAGAGAGAGAGAGAGAGAGAGTGAGAGTTTGACCATGTCATGGTTCACCTGAGACTGTATACAACAGAAAGAAAAGGAGAAACAAACACAGAAGTAATGATGCTGGTTAAATGAAAGTCTCCCCCCGATTAGAAGTTGATTCTTTCTATTTATACATGTTATTGGTATGGTACTTTGTTGATTTTTTACTGGTACAAGCATGGAGTCAATTCTTTTTGGCTGATGACCAATGCTGTTGCCATTGATTTTATATATGCCACTACCTACCCAACCTAAAAGTTGGTGATAAGAGAAGAGAGAGGAGAAATACCTAAATTGTTGTTTTTGACTGAGATATATTTGTTTTTTTATGTAATGAATACAATCCATACCACCTGTTGGTGGATGGACATAACATTATAGATAGATAGATATATCATCAGATAGGCCTTCCATATAAAGGAAAAAATCCTGCTGTGTATCCCTTGTATAGGAACTATGTTGCAAGGAAGAGGGAGCAATCCATTTTTTTTTTGACAAAAAAGAACCTCCCCCAAATGAATTAAATTCTTCTCCCAAATAGTGGCAAAAGCACATCTCCCTCCCCCTTTTGGGAACAGATACTCCTAAAAGTAGATCAGTCGTTCTTTATTTTTTTATTATGTCAAGTAAGGCGCATGCTATTCTGTAACCGCCCATCATACCGGTACACGTAATGATAGTGCGAGAGTGTGAGAGTCAATCTGAACAACTAAAGCAACTCCATCTCCAACCTATCCATACATAGCCGAGGAGGGAGGACCGACATAGACTCACATATACGAAATAAATAGGAACAGAATAGAAAAGAAAGCCTTCCTAGTAAAACACATACAAGTGCACAGGATCCTGTGATTGACAAGTCATCCCTCTCTCATACACTGTATCTGAGCGAATGTATTACTTCTCGAGAGAACAGATTAGAGTTGAAAAAAAAAGAAGAACGGCGACTTAGCTATATGTATTCTTTCCTGAATAAAATACACAACATACTGAAACTGAATTGAATAATGATAGATAATAATAGTCAACGACGAGAACAAGAACGGCGGCATTATTGTTGCTGTCGTCATCGTCATCATCGACGACGTCAACAACAACAGATGAAATCTTATGTTTGGGTTTGTTGCGCTTCTTCGGCTTGTTGTTATTTTTTGCTGATTACGCTGCTTGTACAAGGGGTATCATGCAGGGTTATAACAGCACCAACAACAACGGCAGCAGCAGCAACAAAGACAACAGCAAGAAAGACGGGGAATAGTATTACCAGTGTTAGCAATGGCAACAACAACGACGTCGATAGAATAAATCACAGAGACGCTGTTCTTACGCAACGTTCCACCGAGAGTAGCAACAACAACAATAACAACAGCAACAGTATCCCCCTCGACACCGAAATTTTGGAATACTTTTCACAGAGCGATAATGAGAATGAGAATGAGGAGGAGGATGACGATAAAGATGACAATGATCACGACGAAGAGGATAACGAACAATCGTTATCATTCTTTTCTTCCGTCATCACTTCGATGTTATCCTCTCTGGGTGGCGTCTTCAACTTCAACTTTATTCTGAGAAAGAACTATAATAACCATCATCATCATGACAGTTATGATGATCATGATGATCCTTATTCTGCTACAAGAAGCATTAACGTTGTTGATGACGATGATCGTTATTCTCGTTCCTATTATACAAGTGATAACAACAACATCAACATCAACATCAACAATAATAAAAATCCTCCTACGAGTAGAATTTTAGGCGAAGGCGACGATAATGACTATTACGATATGTTGCACGACCGAGAGGATGATGACGGCTGTACCCAGGACGATGATTGTGATTATCCATCCTCGATGAAGAATAATAACGTAAAACTAACAGTGTCTGAATCACCGACTGCATCTGATACGTCATGGTGGGATGCTTCGATCAAGGACTTAGAAGATCTTCCTAACGATAATGATATGACTACTGATATTACTAGCACTGGTATTAATGTTGAAATCAATACATCGATTTCAGGTGTTCCCGATTCTGAAAAAAGTGCGACTGAAAGTCAAAGTGAAAGTGTCGACGACGATGACGAAATTCTTGCTGCCATACAACAACAACCTACACCGGCACCATGGAATCCTGATGCTACTAAAAATAGTCCACGAAATTCGATTATGATACGACTTCATATGGGGATAGTTCATTCAGAACAATTAACAGACGAAGAATCTAATATGATAACACTGATGTGTCTCCGAGCGTTGACTAGTTGTTTTAATGAATTGAACATACCTTTCCTGATGACCGACGAATATGCATTTAGTGTAGCAGAGAAAGAAAGAGAGGCATCAAACAGAGAACGACAACGTGAACTCCAGGATAATGATCGATACGGAGACAACGCGTTTATAAAATCGGAAGAGCAACGACTGCGACAAGAACGAAACGACGACGACGAAGACACCGATGACAATATCATCGTCAACGGATCCAACAACGATATGGTTGATGCATCGATGGACGACAAGGAGGATAGTCATATAGCAAAACTCGTTCTCTACAACTCAACATTTGCAGAATCAAATCCAAATCCTGGAAATAGTTGGTGGGAACTACAGGCTATATATACTGTCTGGAGGCATCCAAGACAACGAGGTGGGAATCAGCGGCAACTACCACAACCTAATCCTGTTATGAATCGGAATATATTAAATAAAATTCAGAGAATGTGTGGCAAGGCGATCGGTGCAGATATTGATAATAAACAATATTGGAACATGATAACCTCCATTGAATTTGGTGATCAGAATTTGGTTTTAAGCCCACCATATTATTTAGATGATAAAGGATTGGCGGATTGTAAGGTTAGTGGTGATCAATACGACTTATCACCATTATATTGTCAATCATTCAAACCAACAACAACTACAGGAGAAGGAAAAATGAAAGACGATGATACTAATACATGCGTTATGGAGGACCCGAATATACCAACGCCGCTACCCTTGATCGATAACGACGACTGCCCAGATTGCGATTTTCCATCACCGTCAAATGCAACATTTCCCGAAGTTATTGCCGATTCCCCTCTTCAAGTCGACTGGGGGATCCGTGAATTGGTTGGTTTTGGTTTGATGGTGACTACAATTGTTTTTGTTGTCTCTTTATCGTCGATTGCACATATTATTTCAAAACGAAGAACCGCGAAACGTCTGTGGGGTGCAGCAATGACACAAGAAGGTATCGATGCTATACTGCAGGTTGGCTGGAGGTACCACGAACAAAAAGAGCAGCAGCAGCAGGAGGAATTAGTAGAGGGCGAAAACAAGAACGACATGCAACAGCAAGAATTATTGCACCAACAACTTTTCTTGCAGATTTATGACAAGGGTATCGGACCGGGATATAATGAAGAAAATTCAGTGCTTAAAGGTGGTGTAGAACGGATCGATGATATCAATTATTATCCTCCTAATGCTCCTCCCCCCGTTTCGACAACAGCTCCCACAACTTCGACACCTCCTCCTCCTCCTCCTCCTTCCAACAATAGCAATTGCATTCCTCCTCCCGAACCTTTTCGTCCTCAATGTCCGGATTGAAATAAACGAAATCAATCAAGCAAGCAGTGCCGCACTCGTCCATGAAACGGAGATGAACAACGAATTCTAGCCAACTTCTCTCACTGTAACTAGAGAGGACGATAGATAGAATATTCGTAGCCTCTACGTACTCTACGAAGACGCACGCAGCATTCACGGTTTTCAGGATGGACATTACCAAAAGATTGGACTTGATTCAATGAAATTCGATTCGATTTCATTCATTCCTATCCAAAAGTTTCAGACTTTCTGCGCTCTTGTTGAAGCATTAGTCATGAAATGATGATGCCCTGTTGACAGAACAATGGTAAATGAGAAATATAACTATCTCGAACTAACTAGAAGTGCTTATTTTTCTTGACGCAGTATAAAGTGGCATCCTCATTCAGATTAACTATAGGATATAATCGCTTCGAAATGATAATTAATGAGTTTTCTTGGTAAATAAAAGTTAAAAACTCTCTGCTTTAAAAGTAACTATACTGATTCCAATTATAAGTCCCCTGTTAACGTTACGTAAACAACCAATTAGCGGTAATGCAAACGAGCTAAAGTACGATCCGTTCTGATTTATTGCTTGCTTACATTTCCATCATATCACCGTACTCTTCAGAAACTCCCACATGCTCAGACAGATCCTCTACGAAATCCTCTCCTAGCGAAGTTCGTAAACTGTACAACCAATCAACAAGAAGCTGTTCCTTGGGACCCATTTCCTCCTCCTTATCATCATCCTTAGTAGCTCGTTTTAGAACTTTCTTCTTTCTCTTCGTCTTTGGGATAGATTTTTGGATTTGCATATCCATAGCATTCCATAAAATCCCTTTCAAATCTCTTCCTGTCAAGTCTGATGAAGATTCAACGTGCCTTCGACTACGACGAACACGTGTACCACCGTTGTTGCTCGTCGATGATAATGAAAATGCTTCTTCTTCATTATTATTGGCTACTATCGTACGTATCAACCTTAACATCTGTGCTAATTGAGATACTAATTCTTCAACTACCTCAGTACGTTCTTGCCACAGAGAATAACGGTTACTACCAAGGAGACTGTTGATAGTAACGGACGACGACCTCTTTTTCATATCTTCGTCGGTTACATCATCGTCATAATATCCCAAATAATATCGTTGAGATACCCACAGACGAGCCATAGCCTGTGCAACAACTCTCAAGGCAGACTTAGCACCGAATATACGAATCTCTCGGAGTAAAGTCAAACGACTGTAACGAGAAGAAGAGGTGGACAGAGATGAAGAGTTTTTCTTCGTCTCGTCCATCTTCACCTCATCGTCATCGTCACTGTCACTATCACTGTCGGATTGTGCTAGTTTTTCTTCTACTTTTTCGTCCTCATTTTCCTTCATTTCTTCGTCAGTCGTGATGACCGCAGCACTTTCTTTCTTCAATGTTTCTTCGTGTTGTTGTTGCTGTTCCTTGTTACTTCTTTCTTCAAATGCGATATTAGATTCTAATAGATAAATTAATGCATCAAGACGACATGATCTCATCCGTAAGATTTCAATAGCTTTTTCAAATTCCACATCACCATTGTCGTTGCTATCGTCGCCATCGCAAGCAGCCGCAGGAATAGAATACAAATAATTATCTTTATAATGAACATTATCCCGTTTATCTACCAGTTCATTTTCATCCATAATATCATCAAAGCACAGAACAGTTTTCCACCATTCCGTTGAACCACCAGGTGCAGAATCGATCATTCTTGGTAACAACATTGTAGGATGTAATCTTATTGCTTTTTTCCATACAGACATTGCATGATAAAGACGTGGTCCATCCCAGAAGAATTTACTTGATGATGTTGTAGCTGTTGACGACGACGATGATGATCCCTTTCTATTATTACTGTTGGTTTTGTTATTGTTATTGACAATTGCAGTACCATTAGATGTTTGTGGTCCCCATGTTAATAATTTCATCCATTCAATACAAATTGATATTGATGGTATAGTATTATTGACCAATGGATTTATCATTGTATTTAAATACCATGCACCTTCACGTGGCCGTGACGAATTTAGTGCCTTCCAATACATATTAGCTAATGAAATTGGCATATCCCGTGATGTTGGTAATTGTATTTGGGATTGTAATTCTTTACTATCAATATCATTCAAGTCGTCATTATTGTCATTGCATGTTGTATACGTGGTACGTGCAGCAGTGACAACACTTTTACCAACAGTGGTAGTAGTAGTAGTAGTAGCATCAGGACTAATTACACGTTTAGAATCAGTGTCAGTACTATTGTTAGCAGTAGCAACAATTTTACTTCTTCTAGACGAATCATCCCAAAAGGACAGAAAAGCTGGTCGTTGTACTTGTAGTTGTCCTTGTATCGTCGATGTCGATGTCATTGAATTTGCACTTGCAATTGCATTATTTGCTACTTTTTCATTAGAGATAATAGTGGGTTCCTCCTCCTTCTCCTCCTCCTCTTCCGTAATAACAGTTTCGACTATATTCTTGTCATTGCTGCTATCATTATTGTCATTGTTGCTGTTGTTATCCTCGCTTTCATCTTTGTTTTCATCTTCGTTGTTTTCATCTACGTCGTCCATCGGTGTTGTTGGTGTCATAATAACAACAACTGTTTGATCGTTGACGGAGGAGGACGAAATTGATGATTTCCTGCTACTACGTGTACGACTACTACAATTTGTACTACCTACGCTACTACTAGTAACGGTACTCTGATTGATAGGAGTGCTGTTATTATTTTTATCATCGTTGTTTTGTTTCATCATCATCTCCTCTGCCTTCGTCTTCTTCTGCGTTGTTGTGACAGTGACAGTAGTGGTTACTGCTTCTGCTCCTGCTACCGCTCCTGCTGCTCCTCCTCCTCCTGTTGCAGCTACATGATGATGATGATGCTGTGATGAATGAGTATGAGTATGAGTATGAGTATGTACACGAACAAATTTGTATCTATATTGTTGATTTAATATCAATAATTCATCCCCTTCTTTCACAATAACTTTTTGATCTGGACCAATATTTTTTGTACCTGTACAAGCATTATTCTTATTATCATTATCATTATTAGTGTTATTCTTATCATTGTTATTGTTAACAATACTAATAATTTTCACATCCGGTATTCTTTTTGTGGCATTATTTGGCTGTTGTACTTTCTTTTGTTTTTTGAAGGCTAAATCTTCGGAACAACGTTGTAATGTTAGAGTAAAAATCTTCGTCGTTGGATCATTATCATTATTTGTAGTTGCATTATTTGATGGAAAAATACTAGTACTACAATGATCAATGATTTGTAATAAATGCCGTGATACATGTTCTTCGGTAGAAATTCCTCCTTTACTCTTAATAGATCCATTATTGTTCGTTTTATTGTTTAACAATAAACCACTACCTTCATTATTATTCCTAGTAGCTTGTTTACTACCTCCTTCCCAATTAATACCTAATGGTGCTTGAGTTTTACTAAATTTGTTTTTATTCAAATTATTAAATTTTTGTAATTCTTCATAGGTCCATTGATCTACAGAATTATCATTCATTGATTTCATTTTTTGCATCATCTTGAATGGTGTACGTCCTAAATACATATTTTTATAAAGAAGAATTAATGGACCGAGTTTCGTTGCTTGTTTCTGTTTTTGTGTAGTAGTAGTATTATTATCAATATTTATTATCCGTTGAAGACCTAAACTACAACAATCATTTGGAATTGACATTGACATTGACGTTGTACAAGTATCAGTAGTAGTAGTAGTAGCAGCAGAAGACGATGAAGACGTCATTGTTGATTTCTTCATTTTCTTCTCGGGCGACAAAGAGACGATATCATTATTAAAATCACTACGACGTTTGGTACGTGTACTTCTTGTAGCAGCAGCAGCAGCAGCAGCAGCAGCAGCAGCAACAACAACAATAGAAGACGACATGGGTTCTTCCCGTTCCTACACCACAGATAGATCACAAAATACCAGGTGAATTTCCTTATGGAATCGAATAGAATATACTGTAGAATAGAAACAAAAAATAATCCCTATTCTTGTTAAAGAAATCAAGCAAAACAACACGCAAAACGCACAACAAACAACAACAACAAAGACAACAAGCAAAACAACTAGTAGCACTACAGCACATGGCGCGCCAACTTCCTTTGCTGTGTGATTAAATTTTGAGCGCGCCAACAATTATTTTGAAAGCAAAGTATGATTTTTGGACACTAAGTTAGTTCCCAAGACGAGTATGTACACATATTAATATTATATGATATCTTAGTCGTGGATTGAATCGAATCGATACAGTACGCAATCAGAATATGCTGTTGATTGGACCTGGTTTCAAACAAAACTTATAAAAAGTAATATGGTAGCATTCGTCTGCATCGTTGTCGCTGCTGCTCTGTGGAATGCGACTGTCATCAACAGTCTCAATGATGAACGCCTCTCTGTGACAGGACATGATTTAATATTGGGTTCCGTTAATAACAAGAACAATTGTAGTTGTAATACAGAGACGCAAATGTTAGTTCGAATTGAATTTCAACCAACGAAGGATGAAATTACTGCAGATTTTGCTTCTTATCAAATTGCCACCTACCGTTGGAACCTGATGCTCGAGCGGTACCAATTATACGCAAACAGAACCTTGGACGATGATTTCTTTCATTTCCAAAAGGACATCTCGTCGGAATCGCAGGCCATCTATCAATGTGTACCCCGGGACGAATGTGTTATTCTAACGATTTTCCAAGAAGAACCCGTGGGAGGACTAAATAGAAGCATGCTGCTCCCGATTCACTACGACATCCGGGTGGATGGTGCGAACATTGATCCCGGTGATTTAATTTGGACTCCCTACACAAATTCGAAAGGAAAAAGAAAAAATGACACTATCTCAACAACCGAACTGAATGTTCCCAGCGATTATCGCAGTCAATGTTTGCTCCAATGTGGCGATGGCGAAGCTTTGATGGAACTAGCAGTCTTTGAAATAAATTTTAGGAATAGAGGTTTTCGCATTGAAGATGCAACGACTGGTAACTCTGTTATCGAATCTTGTCCCTGGGATTCATTTAACAAACGAATGGATTGTCTCTGGCATCCAAACGTGGGGATGCAACATGTACGGCGATGTCTACCTGCAAAGGGTTGCTACAGACTTATCCACGCAGGCGGGGTAAACTGGGACACTGATTCTATTCCACTATTCAACATCACATTTGCGGGAGAACAAGTGGCGATTGGGCGTAGGAGAATTCGCTTTGATGCCGTTGATTTTGGATCCGATGCATCTTTGTGTCGACCATACAACGCCAAATCCATGTGTGGACAGAATGAATCACTCTTTGAATTCTTCGGCTCTCGTGGGCCTAGATTTCTGACATGGGCAAATAACTTTACCAGTGTGAATTTGTCTTGGTCCCTGACTATGATGAGCAATGGTCCCGTGAATTCCACAACCAAAGAACGTAGGTTGTTAGCAGGGAAGATACCACCGAATGAGACATTGCCGCAATATGCCCGCTTCTGTGCCCCGTCTCGCGCTTGCATGAAATTTACGGCCTCCGTTCCCAATGATACTCAAAGCATCACTATGAACAACAGAGACATCGAATATACCGAAAACTTTCTCTACCAGCTTACATTTGATGGGACCATCTTTGCGGATAGCGAAGCTAAGTTTTCTTCAAGGTCTTCTCACCTTTCAGAGCCTTTTAATTTCCCACGGTATTTGTCAGAGTCCGTGTTCCTCGGGAACTGTATTGCAGACGATATTTGCAACACAAGAACGGAATCACTTTTGGATTTGTCCTTACAGGTGGGGCCGGATGGATTCCATCGCTTTCCATGGGAGGTCCGAAACGCGAATGCATCTTACGATGGTCTCATTGGTATTCGCACAACGATGGCAGATACTTATCTATCTAATTGGCTTTATCGGCGGTATGAATGTCTCTCAAGGAATGCCTGCATGCAGTTTCGAACCCTTAAATCCAGCGTTGTTAGTGCATCTGCAGAATACAACATATCATTGGACGGGCGGCTCGTATCTGACCGACATAAAAAGTGTTACAGAGGACTGGGTGGTTCATGTTATGAAAGGTTGGAAACAACGTTAGGTGGCAAGACTTGCTCAAACACAAGTATATTTCCTTCTTTATTCATAATTCTTGGCTGTGTTGCAGGATTTACTCTTCTGGTGTATATCATCCACTACTTTTGTGGTTCGGCATGGAAGGTTAGGGCTTCGTCCTACCACTCGGTCGCGGTATTGGAATCGGATGAAGACACGGAGAGTTCTGGGATATCAATGCAGTCCCTGCAATAGACTCTCTAATGTTCGTGGTGGATTCTCTGACCTTAGCCTGAACTTTATTTATTTCTATTTCAAGAATAATTTGAACTTCAATGGGCTGTAACACATGCGTTGGAGTTCACCTTTAATTGGTACAATTAATTGTAGATTAATAGTTATATTTGCAAGAAGCAAAAAATGAATATATATATATAGCTATATATAACCTAAGCAGAATCTGTATTTGTTGTTCTATTGTCTACTGAGGCAAAACAAGCGACCGTCTTCGTTATCGTCAAGCAATCATTAAGCAATCATTAAGCAATCTTTAAGCAGTAATGGTTTATTCCTGCCTGATCCTTTGAAAATGTTGATTGAAGAAGAGAAAAATCCTATGTAAAGGTTTTCAGTACAAAAGCTACTGTACATAAATTTCTACATCCGCTTACTAATGATTTTAATGCTTAATGATTGCTTAATTATTGGATTGGGACTAAATCATGCCGCTATGTTCGCGACCTTCACTTACTTCTATTACACGAATAAGAGCTAGATAGCTAGTGCCATAAGCACTTCGTACATGCTGTATTTGTTCAAATATAGAAATGGTATATAGCTCAAGAATAGTAGATTGTACTCGTTTTATTATTGAACACGTTAATCTATTTTAAGGATTTAAATTTATTGAATATGTATAAATTTCTTTTGATTTCGTTACTATGAATATAGACTACCAGTGCTCGATGCGATGCAACGACCTTCTTGAACTATTCTCCTTGTGCGTACGTCATTGCTGCCTAACATCATCATCATCATCATCATCATATCTGGTGTTATTCCACATTCCATTCCATTTTGCTTTATTTTTCTTCTTTCTTACTTTTTGATCTTTATTATTATTCTTTGGTAATCAATTATCATTTGTCTTTATTTCTTTATTTATTAGGAATTTGATTCCCTTCTTCGATCCGAACAACTTTTGAATCCCCTTTCCGTCTTGTGACTTTACGAGTGCGTGCATCTAATACAGAAATGGCATCATCGATACTTACACCAGCCTTCACAGCACGTGCCATAGCAAAATATAAGACATCTGCTAATTCACTTGCCACCTCTTCTTTCGTGGTGGCTTCTGCTAATTCTTGTGCTTCTTCTACTAACTTATCTTGTAATAATTGAGAATCATTAAATAAACGTTTTGTATAACTACCAGGTGGTGCATTCTTTAAACGATCCTTCATTGTAAATTCTAATTGACGTATACCATTCGATGGACCCCAACATGTAAATCTATTTAAATGACAAAAACATGGTCCAGTAGAACTATGTTCCACACATTTATTGTCATTATCATCATTGTCACCAACAGTATCAGTATCACCACCACATTGTGTAACAGTAAATCGTAATGCATCACCATCACAATCCACATCTAATCTATGCAATGTTTGATAATGTCCAGATGTATCACCCTTCCGCCATAGTCCACGTCTTCTACTAAAGTAGACACCTCGTCCACATTCTAACGATGCCACAATAGATTCTTTCGAACTATATACTAACCCTAATGCTTCACCACTTCTGGTACAAACAACTGTCGTATATAATTTATCTGGACGATCTGTGATCATACATGCTGCATAGGCCATACCTAATTGAGTTGATGTTGGATCCTTTAATGCAATTTTACCTTTTTCATCTTTACATTTTTTAGAAATTTTTGTTATTAAATCATTATCGGAGGTAGTACTAGAGGTAGTAGATGATGGTAATTCAAAAACAACCTTGTGATTTTTATCAGGAATATAGGATAATATTGTATCAACATGATCTAAAATTACCTGATGATTGTTGTTTTTGCCAGTGATAATTTTTCTTGAAAGGTCAATACTAATAGTTGATGCATATGTTAATGCATGTATAATTTCACCTTTTGTTACATCTCCCGATGAATCACCCGAAAAACTTGCAATCAAACGTTCTTTTGGTATTTTTGCAATATCATATAATGCTTCTAAATTATTTGCTGTACCATCAATTACAATCGATGTACATCCGGCATCTAAAAAACAGGCACAAATACAACCATCGGTATCAATAATTTGTGATGATTCTAACACAATTTCAACATTAATTATACTCACATCTAGTCCAAGTGTGGATGTTAAATAGGTTGATGCCATTGCAATACCTTGTTTCATATATTTTTTCTTTAATTTCTTTTTTTCATCTTTATCTACTATATCTTTATCGTCGTCAACTAAGGATTGTTGTTTATTTTTATCAAATATTAATTTATATTCTTCATTTGCATTTGCGGTTGTAACTGATACAGCAATTTCTTGTGAAGTTGATGTTGTCATACTATCCGTTGTCATTGTAGGAATCATTTTCATGGCAAGTGGATTAATACGACAACTACCAGCGGCTGCTAATGAAATACCACGTTTTTCATTTACAGGAATTTCATTTATAAATGATGGATATGGTATAGATGTCATGATTGCCTGTCAATTTCTGCCAATTCGTTGTAATTTCTTCTCTATTCTATTCTTTTCTCTTCTCTTCTACCGATGTGGGTATGTGTACTAGTACTCAATTGGTTGATCGTCAATCGTCGTCGTGAGCTCTACACCGTAAAAAGCAAAAGGCGATGGGAGGTAAATTCAAAAATTAAAGCGATGATTTTTTTTTGTGGCGGACACCAGGGCGACACATGCGAGATTGATTCAAAACGTCATCCACGTGGAATGTATCTACAGTTGAAGTGAGTGAAGGCAACGAACACAGTACAAACAAAATTCTACGTAGCGGCATGATTTAGTCCCAATCCACAGACTAGAAACAAAATTCTACGACGTTGACTTTGTAGTGACAAGATTTAGTCCCAATCTACAGACGGACAAATGACAAATTTTTAAAGAACAGCAACTCCTTCTAGATTCAACACAATTCTTATTTCTTATTGGTACTGTACGACCTTGCTTGATCTACAGTATTCCAACTACTTTGTTGCCACCAAAGCAATTTTCGCCATCGTCATCATCATCATCATCATCGTCATCATCTTTACCGTCGTTATCGCAGTCCCCAGAAAATGTTAGGACGAAACAACAATACCAAGAAAAGGCCCCCGCCTCCTTTCCTGCCACCATCGATTATTGTTGGTGATGATAGTATTGCAGGTAGAACACGTCGTCAAAAAAGAGCAATTGCTTCCAAATGGGATATACAAACACCTATTATTATTGAAATTATTAATTGGTTAGATCAAGAAAGTCTTATGAATTTAAGTTTAGTTTCAAGACAATTACATAGTACTATTGCTAATGAACCTGGAAATAAAAATAAAATAGTCCCTGTTTTTGAAGTAAGTGGAAGTTCCACACGAAGAATTTTTCAAATGTTACGTAACAATTTCTTGAACGAAGAGATAAAGAACAAGTTACAATATTATCCTCGTATGAGGTTGAATAATGTGCACATGTATGACGAAATTTATGACCACGAAGTAGAACAGATGGCAAGAGATGTTCGAATGGATTGGATTACGTCGTTAAATATTTATTCTTCCAGTTCTCCTTCTTCAAGAATTGCTGCTACAATTCTGCCCTCCCTCTCCAGAATTCTGCCTAGCTTGCGTGAACTAGATATCTCAAAATCGGGTGTTGTAAATATTTTTGGAATTTCAAACAATTGTCCTCTTTTAGAAAAAGTTACAGCGGATAATCTTGTGGATATTTGTTTCACCTTGGATGGTTCCGACATGAGATTTTGTAATAATGTAAAAGAAATCTATATGGATCATTCTTCATTCAACCACCGCGGCAACATACTAAAAGATAAAATATCGGACTCAAATAACCACCACGATATCTTTATGTTCCATTATTGTTGCAAGGCTCTTGAACGTGTTTCGATTCGGAACATGAAGTTCAGAATCTTTTGGGGTGACGACAACGACGATGACGATGAGGATTTCACACAAAATTTACTGATCAAATTTGTTCGTAATGCTCCTCCAACCTTACATTGGTTTCGAAGTGATTTAACTCCAGATAATATTACAATGCTTCGAATGGAACGACCTGGAATTGAACTTTTGAATTGAATTGAAGAAACAAGAAATAACAATATTCGATTCGATTGTGTTTACTCATCGCTACAATCGCGAAATCCCTACAGTAAAAAAGCAAACCCCCGTACCTAAAATAAATAATAACTTAATGATAATGCATAATTATTAGTTTATCTTATATCAATCACGTTTCTAGCTAGAACCCACCTAACAGCTGCCGAGCAACTAGCATTAATTTAAATTAGAACAGGCATGAAGGCATTAAAAAACGGAAGAAGCCCGGTAATACACTACGTTGTTCTATATATTATCTTCAATTTGTTGAAACTAGCTAACCACATTAATACAATTATTGCCGTTTGTATTTATATATGATTCAATATTATCAGTTGTCATATCAACTAATCGTTGTCTTGTTTCTAATCGTTTCCATCCGATATGTGGACTTAATACAACATTAGTAAGTGACCATAATTTGGAATCCGATACTGGGGGTTCTGTATGAGTTACATCTAATCCAGCACCAGCAATTACATTATATTCTAAACAATCAATTAATTCATTTTCATTTATAACCTTTCCACGGGATGTATTTATTAAATAGGCAGTTGATTTCATTTTAGTTATTTGATTTGTACCAAAACTATTCTTTGTGTCATTATTTAATGGTGTATGGATACTAACAAAATCAGATTTTTCTAATAATTCATTTATATCATATGTTACATATACATTAGGATGGTTAAATAATTTATGTGAATCAGGTAATGAAGGAAGGGTAGTACTATCATTAGTATTCGCATCAGTGGCAAGTCCAGCAGGATTACGACGACTAATAATAATATTCATACCTAATACTAAACCAATTTCTGCAACCTTGGTACCAATCCGTCCAGAACCACCCACTAAACCTAATGTTTTATTATTTAATTCCATTAATGGTAATGTAAATGGTCCAGTAAAATTCGATCGATCACCATTACCACGATTTAACATGGATTGTTGTTGAAACATATTCATCGCAAAATTCATTATATATGTGATTGCTGTTTGTGCCACAGCATCATTGGAATAACTTGGTACATTACATACTTGTATTTGTTTTTCGTTGCAAGTATCTAATGGTATATTATTATATCCTGTACCTGCCTCACATATTAATTTTATACTACTATTCTTGGAAAATTGTTCAATTGCATTCGATGGTAATGCCATTTCTTTAAGTATAACGATTTCTGTACCAACATGTACTTCATTCACTAAACGTATAATTTCAGAGACGGATATAATTGTATCCACATCATTCCGACGAAAATCTGTGATCGATGCAAGTTTCTTGAAATTTAATTTTTGATCATAATCTAATCGACTACAATTCAAAAATAATGCTATCGGTTTTTTTTCCCTGTTCTCTATCACATTATTGGTGTTACTACTACTGCTATCGTCGCTACTCATGGTTCTGCTATTTTTGGAAATGGAATTGTTGCTATTTTTGATGCTGATGCTGGTTTGAAATAAGGCAACAGAAGAGGTGGAAAAGGCAGCTACTGCAACGCTAACGTTGTTACTTCGTCGTTGATATAAGAAGGTTGTGGACAGAAAGCTACTTTGAATACAAGTTCTACTTGTAGTAGCGATGATCATTGTTAGACGTTAGTCACAACTTTTTTTTGTAATCTCTAATTGTAGTAGGAATTGTTGTGTTCTGCCGGTATGTGTTCTTCTTTGACACGCTGAAAATTTGGATTTTGGATGAATGAATATAAAAAATAAGAATCTATACTAAGTAAGTACAAGGAATTATTTTACAATGACGTCATCAATCATCATCAAAGTAAAGGGGGAACGGATGATTTAAGACTTTCATATTATTTTCGCGACTTTTTGACATAAAAGAACAGAAAAGGCTCTCCTCATGGTGGATACAAATTTGAAAATTAGCGTTACTGTACCGGTAACGGTAGTTCCTTTCTCAATCCATCCCAAATTCACAAAAATCCAGTCTCACAAAAATTAAAAAAAGAAAAGAAAAAAAAAAGCAGACGACGACGTCGAAGAGATCTAGATAAAAATCATGGACGCCAATATTAACAACGAAGAGAATTATCATCAGCAAGCCGCTGATGGCCGTAGGAGGATTGCCCGTAGGAGAGCAAGACGCCTCGAATTGATTACGGTCCTTCAACAAACAGAAGAATTTCCTTCTCGATCAGAAAATAAAACTGATGAATTAGTTGAAACTTTCCTTGAAACTCTAAAAGATGATATCCATGATATGATTTGTGAAAGTGACTACGACGATGGCAATTATCAGGGACTAGATAGCGATCGTGATACAGAAGCTGAAGTTGAAACTGTATTGCGATTATTTCCTGGCGTTATGACAAGAAGAAAAGAAATTGTATATTATGAAGACGACGATGATGAGGAGGAGGAAATGGTTCACTATCCAATTCAATTACTTGCAGTCACGTTCCATGCAGACAGCGTGTGGTGCAACGTGAAATCCGTTTCTTTCATCCCTCTCGTAGCTAAGCTAGCGATAGAGCTCGACTTGTTTGATGAGCAGCAAAGAGGAGGATTGTTAATAGAAGGTGAAGGTCAACATGAAGGTCAACATGTTCTGCATAGCCTCATGTGTACTGACTCAGTCAAACGTCGTAGTCAGGAACGTTATGAATATATCGATGATAAATATCTACGAGTTTTGATTCAATTGAGAAAATTGGGTCTTCTAAAGAAAGAAGATATTCGAAGGTATTGTCTATTGTACAACTTGTGTGGTGAGGAAGATTATTTTGCAGAAAAGAGGTTTAGGTTCTTGGTCGAATGGGATCCTTCCGCATTAATACAAACTACTGGATATGGATATGTACCACTTAATCTCACCGTAGCCACCAGTAAATCTTCAATCCGAGGATTCCAATCTGTTTTCGAATATGGAATTCATTATTTTCCAAATAAGAAAGGAATTAATCTCCTATTCCGCAAAACCCATTACGGTGGTACACCCTTCAAATTTGCTTGTGATAATTATGGTCATGAACATGTGACGGAAGTAGTAGAAGACACTCTTATTCGTTATTCTACTTCCTTGGACAATCATGCACCACCATTCAATATTGTGGAGGCATTAATGATGGCAGCTACTGATGAAAATGTTCATTTAGATTGTGTTTATTTTTTGATCCGGAGAGAACCTGATATTTTACAAAAACTGCTATCTTCATTGACATCGTCATCGTCATCAATTGAAAGTGCAACACATATCAATCACAATAAACGTAAAAGGAACGATAAGAAGAAGGACGACGACGATGATGGCAATTAGAAGAAGAAAAAGATGAAAGAAGGTAAGTATAGATTCTGTCTAGAACGAATGTTGTATGGGAATATTCTGTACAAGTACTTGCCGTTTGAAGTTGATGCAGCCATAAGATATGATGAAGAAAATGGACAATATTTTGATATGGCGGAATCACGTATAAGGTACCAGTGCCGGAATATCAACTAAAAATAAATGCAGATGTGTTATGGGTCCTACTTGCATTGAAACACTATTAGCTGGTATATGTGGTGAATGGCAAGTAGTAGGAACCACAGAGATTAAATATCAATGATTATACCATACCTCCATTATCTTCTAGCTAATAAAGTACTATTATTTCATCGTTAAACTGTCTGAGCTTAATTGCATCGTTATCATTCGTGGGTGTTACACGATATATATGATTGGGAGATTAAATAATATACAAGATAGTGGGATTGACGATGGAAATACTCATCAAGAGTATTTTATAAAAAAAAGTACGTACTGCAGTATGCGTACTTAGTTTTCATCGTCGTTATCGTCGTCGTAACCATCATCAGGACCTTCGTAACCAACATCAGGACCTTCACGTTCTATATCAGCAGCTTCAGCATCTTCCTGTTGTTGTTGTTGTTGAGCTTGAGCAAAATTTAATGCTTTTGCTGTTTTCCATTTCAATGCAATACCAAGAGCTGATAACATACAACACCAACATGCAAAGTATAAATTACTACCTGGCAGTAATCGTTGTAGTGGACATGGTTCAGCAACACCATTCTTAATGATCGTGCAATTAATAACATTTTTCAAATCGTTTGATAAAAGATCAAGATTGTTACTCATCATATAATTTGAATTTATAAATTCTGGTATAGCACAATTATAACCACTTGTCGTTGCTGCTATACCATCAACTGCAGTTAATACACTTAACGTAATAGTCCATATCAAAATTTGGAATAAACTAAGCCATAACTCCATCCAACCACCTTCTTCTATGATTGTAATAAAATCATAATGTATCAATATGAAGAATGATGATACGATTAATGAAACTAATCCCATACATATACCAAATATTGTATCACGTTCGTTATCACGTGAATCTGATGAAAAAACTGATTTATCATCTTTACTCAATTTGACCTCTAAACTAATACAAGAAACAAATGCAACCAATGCACCAATAAAGTGTATCCACCAATATTTTAATGTTAATGAAACTGATACAATTTCTTCTAGTGATAATATATCCTTCGAATCGGACCATGAATTTAATGTATATATGCATGCAAATAATGTAAACCATGAGGAATAATAGATATTATTTGTCAGATATGCTATACCAGCCGGACGTGTTATATATCCCACACCAATAAGCCACCACACTACCATAAATAATAATGTACAACCTTCTACAATACCATTATTCTTTTTCATATAATGAAATTGTTCAATTAATAATAATTTTGATTGTGTTCGATCTTGAATTAGAATTAGTATCGATACTATGAATGTTACTGTACCAAATAGCATACTGAATACAAAGATAGATCTACGTAACGTTTCTGGTACATTCCCAATGGATATAAAATTTATAAATGAAAACATCATTATAAATAAATATCCTCTCCATCTTGGATTATATTCAATTGGTTCTTTTGGTATATTACTATTATTTTTATCATTAGCTATAGCAGTAGCATCATCTTGTTGTTCTCCTACTTCTACTACATCTTTTTGTTGTTGTGGTGGTTGTTCCGAAGAAGAAGAAGAAGAAGGCGCATTCGCTGTCTCTTTTGTCTCATTCTTTATTGTTTTGGTGGTCGTAGTTGTAGTCGGCGCCATATCACTTAACATCTTGGAAAAATGTATGATGTTATCTATCTTTATATCGTTGAGAGAAGACGAGGTAGACGGATCGGAACGGAAATATACAAGTGACAGGTCGATTGTTACTTAATTCCTTGATGGTAGAATAGAGTGTGGTAGGAAATGTATGGGCCCAATTTTTTAATTAGAATTTAGGTATGGAAATAAAATCAAGACTCAACAGCCCACCCGTGAACTGAGAGCGATAACAGTTATTGAAATATCAGCGACGATGATCTGTACCTCTGTTATTATTGCATTCTTATCGTGTGAGAAGCAACAGCTAGGTAGATTCCAATTGTGGTTGTTGTTGTTGATGTTTTGAAATAAAAAGGCAAGATACACATACCGTATAAAATGATGTACAATAAATTGTGCTTTCAAAGAATCAAAAGCCCAATTGGCGCGCTGCGTAATTTCCGAAATTAATGAATGAATCTATCAATCGTGACTAAAAATGATTGTTTCTTTTTCTGAGGGTCTACTGAGGCGGCAGCACGTGATGTGATGATGCACCTTTGTTCGAATGATGTTCTTGTACACAAACTGAACCAAAAATAAATGAAAGCATAGCATCGTCATCACATCATCCTCACATCATCACATATCACATACCGTATCGATCCTCTCATTCTCTCAAAACAAAACAAAAACAATTGAAGAATACGAACAAAGATGACGGCAGCCAACAATGTTACCAAAGAGAAAGATTTGGGATCGGACGCGTCAAAAACGACAGCCTTTTCGACAAAGGCCAAGAAACTTATGGTTCCGTTGTTTATAACCATCCTCCTTATTGCACAATGGGGATCACCGCTTCACATTGCGATAATTCCCTATCTTATAATCAAAACCAGTATGGTTCATCCTGAAAAAGGTGAAACGTCCGTACAGTATTGGACTAAATTTGTGATTCATGAAATCGTCTATTGTGGTTTTCTATTAGTATCTGCTTTTTTGGTACTATTACCACTAGTCGGACCAACATTCCCTACCGGTTACTACGTACTCGCATTATATATTCCCATGTTAACAATCTCATTACACGATCGGCGGTATCAGTATGGTCCTGTTGGGACATTCATCGTACAAACCTACTTCGATATACCATTGGTCATTGGAGGATATATCTGTCGTGAATTTTTTGGTTTACGAATGCTAGCACCCTTTGCCAATATCCTTGATGACTCAATCGTGCAGGGATCATTACCATTTCCAAGTGATATTGCTACACTTGCTGCAGAACCATACAATGTTGGTTTAATTGTTAACATGTGTCGGGAATACAATGGTGCTGTTGATAAAATGAAACATTTTGGTATTGTCCAATGTCATCTGCCACACCAAGATACGACGCCACCGACATACGAATCTTTAGTAAAGGGATGCGCACATATACAACAATTCAAAAAACATAATCCTACGAAACGCGTGTATATACATTGTAAGGGTGGTATTGCACGAGCATCTACAATGACACTGGCACATTACGTATGTAATGAAGATCAAGATCCTTCGGTAGCGATAATAACTATGCAATCCAAACGTCATGTAGTCTTTACTGGTGTACAGAACTTTGCAGGTATTATTAGACTGAATGAAGAACGATTATTAAGACAGGTCGTACAGGATTAAAATAACTTAAAATCAAAAGAAGATAAATAATTGATTTCTTTCCATTTTTTGAGGAATACGGTATGACAATCTACCAGTAACAATGGTTCGTATCAATCAGCTTGAAGGAAAGATAAACTCTTTCTTCTTCTGGTTTCAAAATGCCAGATCCTGTTTGGTGCAAACCGTGTAGAAGTAATCTGCCGTGCATTGAGAGGAGGCTGACTATTACTTGTATGTGTCAGTATAGATTACAATATGACATATGACATATAATATACAGTACCGAAAAATGCCATAATCAAAATAGGGCCATCGATTCCTTCGAACAAATAAATGGAAGAAGTTATCCGTTTCCCAGCTTCTACTAGATTCCTCGCTAAGGATATTATATATTCCGGGTAACCGTACTACGTAGTAAAGCTAAAGGATAAAGTTAAAAAAAATAGCTATATGGACTATATTTGAATATATTTATGCATACTTGTGTGTTTGAAATTTACTATTCTGTCTGTCGATCGAGAAATTTGTTCTATCTCCTGCTAGTACAGTAATTCAAACTAACAAAAGCAAAGTGAAAGTTATCGTCCGTCCGTCGCTCTAACAAAAAAGAAGATTTTGTTTCGAATTGCTTTTATTACATTTACAACAAACGCACTAAACATTAAAACGACGACGAGGAAAGGCATTCAAGCGTTACTTCAAGTACTGTAATTAGATAAAGTTACAAACTGGAGCAAGAACACAACTCCCAGAGCTCATCGTCATCGAATCCTCCAATCATCATCATCATCACGCACCACCACAATCAACAATCACAATAACAATATTAGTAGCAATAGATTTAATCAATCATGGTAAAACGACAAAAGGAAAAACAATATTTATCAGCAACGGAACAGAAAGCACAGGGACGATCACGTTCTAATACTGGCAATAATAATAATACTGCTGCTGTTGGTATTGTTCAAAAATCTTTACCATTTAAATGTTGTGCATTAACTTTAACACCATTTATAAATCCAGTTTGTACAATCGTTGAACAAGGACAGGAACAACAAGGCAATACTAATAATAATAAATATGGAATAATTTTTGATTATTCAGCATTAATGGACTATGTCATAAAGAATAAAAAGGATCCAGTGACTGGTAAAAAATTAACGACTGCAAGTAGTAAGCCGCCTGGACGAATTATTACCTTAAATATTGATAAAGATACTGAGACAGGTGAATGGCAATGTCCAGTAATGACCAAAGTCTTCTCGGATTATAATACAAAAATTGTCGCTATCGTAACACCATCCAAAAAGGAAGCCAATGTCTATTCGTATGAGGCCTATAATGAATTAAATGTAAAACCAAAAAATTATTTGGATTTAATCACCGGAGATAAATTTTCACCCAAGAATGATGTGATTATATTAAATGATCCAACCAATCAACATTTTCAACGTTGTGTACGAGATGTCTCTACATTTTGGCATATAAAAAATGCTAGAACTAAAAATAAATTACAAACTGGTAGTGGTGGTGGTGCTGATAATAGTAATGTACGTAAATCAGTGACAGCAACACGTGTGATGGAACAACTTTATAAAGATAAAAAGCAACGTGAAGAAAATGAAAGAATTAAAGTAAAGGAGGATGCCAAGGCAGCTGAACAAAAAAGATTAGATGATCTAAAAAATAATGATCCAGATAATCATTATACCTTTGATATAGTACCTAATAATGAACGTATCACATTTCAAGTACCTGTTGTAGATGTAACAGGTGTTAAATTTACAACCGGATTCGCTTCTGGTGGGTTTACTAGTACAGCAGATAATACAGTCATTGCTGGTGGTAGTAAAGATGGTCGACATGCATATGCATCAAAAGAAGCTATACTACAATCTCAATTTAATTTAATGACATCCAAATCATGGAAGGGACGGAAAGGATATGTACGTCTTTTTATTGAAATAAGGAATACCAATAATAATAATGACAATATGTCAATGTCGATGTCGAAATCGTCCAGAAAACAAAATAATAATAATGTTGTTATTACTGTACCATTACTATTAGAATTACATTGTGATATCGCACCAAGAACATGTACAAACTTTTTAGGTTTATGTCGACGGAAACGATATGATGGTACAATATTTCATCGATTAATACCAAACTTTATGATTCAAGGGGGTGGTGAAAAAATGAAACAAACGGAGAACAATCAATCGTCGGATGATATTAAGAATAATTCTATGAATAATAATAATAATAATAATAATAGTAGTGCTAGTAGTGCTAGTAGAAAATATAATGCTGATGCACCATTATGGGGTCCTGAACCATTTGAAGATGAATTTGATCAAAGATTAAAACATGATAATGAAGGTATAGTAGCAATGGCAAATTCTGGACCCAATACAAATAAGCAACAATTTTACATAACATTTAATTCATGTGCACACTTAGATCGTAAGCATACTGTATTTGGTAACATTGTTGAGGGGATGAAGGAATTTAATTCTGCATTGTCCAAAGTAAAAACTGATTCAAAGGATCGTCCGTACATGACAAATATCAATAGTGATGGTGATGATGAGAGAACAAAAACAACAATAAATAATAATGCTGTTGTTGTTATTGTTGCAACAGAGGTATTAGATGATCCGGCTATGGATGCACAAAAAAAGGAAGAACAGCGATTAATAGAATTACATGAATCAAGAGAAGCAATCAAAAATCGTAAAAGAAAGTTAGTATCAGTAGACAAGAACAATAACAATAACAATTCTGCAACGACAAAAACGACGAAGAAGACAACAAAAATTGGAAAATACTTGTCTGGTAATGCCATCCAAAAAAATAATACCATGGAAGAAGACGAAGGTAATGTAGTGATTAGTAATAGTAAAAGTACTACAGCTGCCACTACTACTGCCACTGCCGGCGTTGGCACCAGTAATTCTACTATCCCAGGATCAACATCTCTCGGTTTACCTGCTTTCGGAGCGACGACAGGATCGGCTGCTACTGCTACTGCCAAAACTAAAGCCAAGACAGAATTCGGAAACTTTAGTTCATGGTAGGTAGCTACTACAACGTACCACAACGTACCACTAATCTGGTAACAATTATGTCTACTTTCTTCTACTTGACAGAAATCTTCTAGGAAACATTTCTAATATATTCCTATGTTCTAAATGCTCATGCTACAAAATGTGTCTAAGATTGGTCGATGGTACCCGATATTATTCCAATTCGATCTTTTTGCTTGCAACTTTTGCTTTGACTGTTGTGATTATTTAACACCTTAACATCCCATCGACGACCTATAAACGTAGTATTTATGGATGGTCTGATAACGATAACTTCAATAATCGTACCATTCAAGCCTTGAATTTGCATTAGATCCCCCGGTTCGAGATTACCGCCACCTTCCAGAACTTTTACACATAATTGCTTTTCTCATTCGTTTAGTATTTTGATATCTTTTAACTCGTTTGGGAATTCGTAGATACACAATACGTCCATACCATTGATCTGTAAGAGAGTCGATCTCCCATTAGGATGGGAACACCCAGTCGCTTAAATATACCAACAACTTTTTTCGAACATAGACTAGACGACCACGACTACTACCATCATCACGATCCTCTCTAACTTTAATAATCCAGATATGCAGGCAACAGCAGACAGACGATGTAACGTCTAAGATCCAAAAGGAATGAACAGAAAAGAAAACCAACCAATTCAATTTCAGGACTAGCTAGGAGAATGATTTACAATTAGTATATCAGTACAAAATAAAGCACTAATGTGTTATAATAATATACATTTTACTTTTGATAGTAATTCTTAGAATGTTCAGTTGAATTCTGTGTAAAATAGGATGATAATTCTTCAAATGTTAATGTGAATTTAGAGTAAATAGGATTTTAATGACAACTACAGAGCGACAATTGTACTCTCGTCATCCTGATTCACGTCAATAAAAGTCCACATGATGCACCATGATTGTGCTCTCGTATCCATATCCGTATCATATCATATCATATCATATCATATCATCTTGTTACTGTGTTATCTGGATGTATGTGCGTGTACCAATGCATAAATAAATAGATACAACATACAGTTCTATTCTCCCTCAATGTGCTGTGTTCTCATGGATAAGATAGCGCACTATAGTTTTTGCCGCTTCATTGATATCCTCCGATTTTAATAAAGCTCCAAGAACTTCTACCACACCCGATCTTTCAATAATCTTCTTGTCTGTAACCAAAGAACACGCACCATCAAGCATATACATTGCATCATGTTGAACCCCAGAATTCGATGGATATTCTTTTAGAACCATGACCAGCAAAGGCAAAAGCATTTCGCTATCGGAACTCTTATCCAATAGAGTTTTAGAGCAGCACAATCTGAAGAAACCTGTTGCACTCCCTAATAATTGTTCATCTTGGCAAGTCCATACATCATCTTTTTTGAAAACCTCCAAACATTTTGAAAGAATATTGTTATCTTGAAAGTATTTCTTTGTCGCATAATCATTCACAATATTGCGACAAGTAGCAAATATATGTTCGACTGTGGATGAAGCTTGAGGATAATCAACGGATTTTAGTTGGGATATAGTATCGATACCCGTATCGAATAAGGCGATTGCTTGATCTTTTTTGATTAGATCTTCCATCGCATGCATTGTGCAGGAGATGTTCCGTAATGCACACCAAACAAAATACAAGGCGTTTAGCTCTTGAACGTCATCCCCGCCACTATATTCTTCGCTCGCAGCAATGAGGGTATTCATCCCATCGTATTCCATAAAAGATGTTCCAATCTTCTTCGTAATATCCTCGTTTACGTTGTTTTCTCCTTGATGGGTAGTATTACCAATGATCAATGCTGCATATTTAATACATTCCATACGGACTGTACCAACGCAATTTTCATCATTCATAGTCTTAATGAGGAAGTTCGATACACTCAAAATCCCACCACATGCATGGAATAACTTTAAGAAATTACCATCCTGTGTACATGTCCATTTCTTCAGTTTATCCAAAGTACGCAACTTCTCATCACGGGAATATTGATCAGAGATGATACTGGATAACACTTCCACTAGTTTGAAAGCTGTTGACGGTTGTTCGTCGTCGTCGGTGGCGGCGGTGAAGAAAGTGGTAGCAACTGCAACAACAGCAGAATATCGATCAGAGATGATACTGGATAACACTTCCGCTAGTTTAAAAGCTGTTGACGGTTGTTCGTCGTCGTCGTCGTCGGTGGTGGCGGTGAAGAAAGTGGTAGCAACTGCAACAACAGCAGAATATCGATCAGAGATGATACTGCATAACACATCCGCTAGTTTGAAAGCTGTTGACGGTTGTTCGTCGTCGTCGGCGGCGGTGGAGACAGTGGTAGCAGCAACATCAGCAACACCGGCAACACCAGCAACAGTACGAGTAGCAGTACTAGCATCACGAATATCAGCACGAGTAACAGTAACCCTGTTATATCTGTATTCGATTCTCGTTTCATGTGGATCGTCTCCATACGGTGTACGGCATGCTGGACATAATCCTGGTTCAGATTCAGGATTAAGCTTATGCCAACACCCCATACATACTTGATAGCCAAATCGACAAGGAGAACATTGTCGATCGTAGATATCTAACTCTTCACAACATAACGGGCATTCAACTTCCTGTGAAACACGACCAAAAAAAAACACAAAAAAAATCACAATCACGACAGGACCAACCATTCAAATACACAATTACACGGATAACAAAATTTAATTGATGGTAGGAATCATAACAGAATTAAAGGATGATAAATATATCAAAGCAAGCAAGCGAGGAAAATAGTGAGATTAACAATGCAGCGAGTAGAAAATTTGATAAAAATGATTTGATAAAAATGCTCCCCATTTTTTCTTCTTTTTCGTTTGATTCCGGCCTTCGAATTTAAAATGAATCAAAACAATAAACTTGTTGTCTCGGCCTTCATGGTTAACTTACTTCTTCATCATCCGTTACAGTATTTAATCCATCAATGTTAGTATCGGCACCAACGAAGCCAGCAGTAAAAACAGCGACATCAACAGCCGCATCAACGAAGCCAGCAATAGCAACAGCAACAGCCGCACCAACAGCCGCATCGACAGCGGCATCAACAGCAATAGCCGCATCAACGAAGCCAGTAATAGCAACAGCAACAGCCGCACCAACAGCCGCATCGACAGCGGCATCAACAGCAGGATCAACAGCAGGAGCAATGAGCATCGACACCAGCAGGAGCAGGAGCAGGAGCAGGAGCAGGAGCAAGAGCAGCAACAACGAAAACGGCAGCAACAACGGAACGTCACCGACAATGATACCGACACCGGCAACGAGCAGCAGGAAATCGACACTGACACCGACACCGGCAACGAGCAGCAGCAAATCAACAGTTGTATAAGCGGCACCGGCAACGACACCGGCAACGACACTGGCAACGAGCAGCAGCACATCAACAGTACTATAAGCGGCAAGGGCAGCGGCACCGGCAACGACAGCGACAACAGCAACAGAAACAACAACAGCTTGCTGCTGATGATCATCGGCGTTCATCATGACTTTTTTGTTATCTATCTATCTATCTCTTCGACTTTGTCTGCTTTTTGTTTGAGTTTGAGTTTTATTTTATTCGAATTTCTGATTTATGAGCCCAATGCGCAGTTAGCGCTCTTCTGGAGGAAGTCCGTTACAAATTTCAAAATTACGCACAGTAGGATTTGTACTAATAAACACGATTGGATTTAAGTTGTCCGTGATTTAATCGAATTTATGGTCTGCGGGACTCTCGTCAAAACAAAACAGTATAATTTAATTTAATTTAATTTAGGCTAATTTAATTTAATTTACTGAATAATTAATCAATTAAACAAACATCTCTCGGCCTTGGATTGAAGAGGAAATGGCTATTTTGAATGACTATAGTGTGGACTAGAAAATGATATCGTCTTTCTTCTTACCTCGACGATCATCATCGTTGTCATCATCGTCGTCGAAGGTCAACAATGATAATAAAGACGACGACGTAAACAACAACAACAATGATGATGAAGATCGCCAACAACAGCAACAACAGCAGCAATTGATAATCCCGACTCTGCCACTGGTTTCGATAGAAGTAATAACACAGCCATCGTCGCAGCAGCAGCAGCAGCAGCAGCAGCATGATGATAATAATAATTGTTATAAAATCATTCCACTGACATCAAATTATTCTTCATGGGTGATTCATATACCGAATTATATGAATATGAATATGAATATGAATACGACGAATCGATCATCATCATCATCATCATCATCATCATCGTCGTCGTTACCATCATCGTCGTCACGATCATTATTATTTCATGAATTATGGAAGAATCATCCAACTACTTTTCATCCATTAACAATATTTGGTAGACAAGTAAATGAAAATAGATACAGTCAAATGTATTATCATTCATTAGATATAGATGACAATGACAATGATGAAACAGTGACGATCAAGAAGAAGAAGAAGAAGAATGACGATGGAGGAGGAGGAGGAGAAGAAGAAGGAAGAACTGCCATCATCGACGACGACAACTCGAATTCAAAATCAAAATCAAAATCAGATGCAGACTTAAATAATAGTACTAATGATAATAACTGTTACTATAAATATTCTGGTACATCACGATTATGTTTACCCTGCAATCGTTCAAGGATAGATGAAAATTTTATTATTAATTTATGTTCTGCAGCGGATCAAATTATAACACAATTGCAAATGGCTGCAATTGTTGCGTTAAAAGAAGAAGAACAGCAGCAGCAGCAGCAGCAACATCAACAGCAACAAAAGAATAACAATGACAACAAAAAGTTCCTTGAAAATATTAGACTTCGTATTATTCATCAAAAAGGTGAAAACCACAACGACAACAACAACGACAACGACTGCGACACAATAATAATAGAAAATAAAAAAGAAGATCATGTAGGACAAAAAAGAAAGACTAAAAAAGGTAGTAGAAAAAGAATATATAATAGTTGTTTGGTGAATTGGTATAAACCTGACCATACAATAGGATTGCATTCCGATGATGAACCAGAAATGGATACAGTAACGTATCCAATTGTTAGTTTATCATTAGGTGGACCACGTAGATTCGTATTAAAGTCGAAACAATCACAATCACTATCTAAACAACATCAGCAACAGCAACAATCACAATCTAATAATAGAACAATTCAAAAAAATCATGAATTTATATTAAAGGATGGTGATTTATTTATTATGGGTGGTAATTGTCAAAAGGAATATAAACATGAGATTCCAAAAGTACGTAAGACGAAAGATCATCAATTTGGGGGTATTACTAGTAATCGTATCTCATGGACATTGCGTAGAATGAAAATAAAAACGTCGAAAATGAAAGCAACAACTAACAACAGCACCAACAGCAACAGCAAAAGCAATAGCAATAGCAACAATAACAATAACAATAACAATAACGATCCAAAGCAACAAGCAGCGAGATCATTGATTAGGAATCCTTATGCATCACAACAGCAGCAACAGCAGCACAAACGACAACGACGGTGATGATGACGATGATGATAGGGGGAGGGGGGGGGGGGGGGTATTATTACTTTTACTACTATTTGAGCATGAAGGGTTCTTTTGTTTGGTTTTCAATTGTGTATCACGTTAAACAAACTCTAAAACTGCACTAGTATGAGCAACATTTTCTGTAAGGCGGGATCCACTACAAATAACGCAGAATTTGAACTAAAAAAGGTCATGACTTTTCTGTCATGCTTTTAAAGTCTGCACTACGCTACGCTACGCTACGCTACGCTACTACAATAAAGTACCTCCGTAAACTTTTGAAGTATAAAAGCTAAGGTATTTTTATGCATGACTCATAATAATGTACTATATTTATGTATGACTGGTTAGAGCCATATTTGTTTTGTTTTGACTCTTTGTTTATATATGGATACGGATCAGTGTATGTATATAGATAGAGGTGTTAGAGATTATCTTTACATAGACTTATTGCATATCTTCCTGCATCGCATCTAGCAGGACGTTTGACTGGTTTGTTTTTGATCTAAAAGATTTGGTGAACAAATCAGATTCAGTTGTCCCATGTCTTCCACTGCTCTATACAGTAAAATGGATATTCTAAGACTGTATATAACATTGAACTAAATAAGCGGTGCCGTTTCGAGGGTGCTTCATCTTCGTGCGTTCCTTCGTGGCCTTATCAATCCGGTTTTTAAGATACCCAAGTTGCTTGTTGTCATTGCCTGTTGTAGAGGCATATACTTGAATAATTGTTGGTGGGAGACTTGGCAGCGACCTAGGAACACCACTTAGGGTTGGGTCCACACTCGGATTAAGACTAGGACTGTTTTTAATAGGATCCTAGGTTCGCCACGTCCAATTTTTAAGACCGTACCCATGGTAGAAAAACTTAAACCTAATGGGGTCAACTTTACCAATGAAGAGAAGAAACTTAGCCAGTAAGTTGTTTGATTGAGTCCTCGTTTTTGTTGTTTTCGATTTGTTTTGAATCTTCACTTTCCCAATATGAGGCAATAAAAAAACGATGGTGGTCTTTAAAAAAAGTGTATGAAGTGTCCTTGACTAAAATACGTTGACCACTACCAGTAGGAGAAAAATTGACTAGATGAATATTATTTCCATTGCTATTGTTATTGTATGTGATATTCATTCTATCCGTAATTTCCCTTCCTGTTGTTATATCCCAAAATGCCGGTAATCCATTTTGGTTGTTGTATGATATGTATTTATCATTCGGTGTAAACTGAATTGATGTACAACGGGCTGGAAACGATTGCTTTAATGTTGTAGATTTGTTGTTGTTGTCAATCGAATAAAGCATTACCTTGCAAATCTTTTGCTCTCCGTCGTAAACCTGTTGCTCTCCGTCGTATATTGCTAACATTGAATTATCACGAGACAGTGCAAACTCGTAATATTCCTCATAAAAGGATCTCTTTCTAGATTGATCCAATATGGTGATCAGAGAAAACGTGGTATCCGGATCATCCTCGTCAACACCATTGTCATAAGGATGCCAAATCTTGATGGTTTCTCTATTCCTATATATATTATTGGTTCGAATAAAAATAGAACGATGCCCATCAGTAGTAGTGGAAAATATAATTTGCATTCCCACCTCATTTTCAGGTAGCAACAATGATTTTATAGTTTTTCCATTATTCTGAACATCTTTTAAGAGAACATACTTTTCTGCTAAAACCACAACGTATCTACTACAAGGGGAAATGTCAATTCTAATCAATTGAAATTCTACATTATCGCCAAGTTCTTCAATTATATTCCATTCTTGTAATTTTATATAATCGTATCCTCCATCATCATTCTCACCAGTTCTTGCATTATAATTCCAAATTATAACAAACGCGTTATGACTACACGTAACACCAGCCGAAACTAAAAAGCTTCCATCTGGTGAAAATTTCAAATCAGGTATATTATAGCATGTTTGATATTGAACAATCCAATTTAATTCATTATTGTTTTTCTTGCTGTTATTCTTGCTGTTGTCGTTGTCGTCGTCGTTGCCGTTGCCGTTGCCGTCGTCATCATCACCATGACGACGAAAACGAAGTAGACCATACCGTTGATCAAAAATTACTATTCCATGTCGATGATTCTCATAATCAGCAGTATTACATGCAATTGGAGTTCCACATGGTGACCAAACACCAGGATTGCATAATTTATATTTATAAGAACCAGGAGGGAGACTGAAACGACAACCACGTAATTGTAATTTGAAATTTCTTGGCCATGGTGGTGGGAACGTTTTTTTATTTTCTTTTGATATTGTATAATACTTTTTATTAGATGATATGATTGATTTCCAAACAATCCTATCTGCAATGTATGGTAAAATGAGTTGAAGAAATTCTGGAAATATTTCTAAAATATTTCCGAATGCAAGAGACGGAGGAGACGACGACGGCAGAGTAGGCTCTGCTATCTCATCTTCATTATGCATAAGATCATCGTTGGTTGACATTATATTGTTGACTGCTTACTATTATTGTGCATTTCTATTGTCCTCATCGTATTGGTTTGCTTTGTTTAAGATTGAAGGTAATATTATTGAAGATTGAAATCATCAAGATTGACGATTTTTTAGATGATACACATATTCTTATATTCGGGTTGCAGTGTAACACAGTTGAAGTTGATCGACGCGCAGTGTGAAGTGTGAAGTCCAAGTCGTGGGTGCTGCGCGAGAATGATATAAAATGTACGGTGTTTTCGCGCGACTTGAAAAAACTTGGATAGAAAACCCTCCATGAAAATACACGTAACTTAACTTAGTGCGAATAAAAGATCCAAAAAAGAACAAGGGATGCTACGGTATAGTATGGGCCATTTGTTCAAATTTAAAATTTCGAAATTAAATAGAAACACTAAATCACGTTTCTAGTACTGTACTCATAACTCGGTAGCGACAGCATTTCGATAATCGACATCCACCATCCACCAATAGGCAGTAGCACTTTTGGGCAAATCGACAAACGACGAAACTCTCAACATCGGAAATGAAACCGATGTCCTCCAGACAACACGAGAATGATTTTCGAACTATTAGAACGTACAATATTTGCCAATAAACTTATTGATGATAATCGTAGTATTGAGAATGGTGATTCATTTTTCACTTTTGATATAAATGTACCCACCATATGTATGCTACCGTCGACATCGACTTCGACTTCGACTTCTTCTATGATTGGCGTTCTCTTTGAGACATTGTCATCGGTAGTATTAGGGTTAGTAGAAGATGAAAATGAAGAAGAAGGAACTGGTACTGGTTCAAGTAGTCCTACATTATTATCAGCAGCATTTACATGTGATATACTTTCTCCTAATTTTGTATTCTATTATCAACTTATTTTTATTATCATTATTCAAACTATATTCAATGCTATAGTCGGATCATTTGTTTATAAAATTATAATTCAGCCACAACAACAGCAACAGCAACCAAAAATAGAAGAACTATCGAACAAAAACGACGGTGACGACGCCGGTGGCGATGATGATGATGATGATGATGGTACCAGTACCAGTACCAGTAGTATTTCAGCATCATCAAAGTCAACAGCTTCAGTCACAGCCTTGTTGTTTGGATTTGGAGTTGCTGTACCATGTGTACTATTCGAACCAATATATGCAATTCAATTATTTCAAATTAAAAATCTTGGTCTAATAATGGTATTCCTTGCAACAACTATCGTTATTCCATTACGTATTATTGAAGCTGTTTATGGTTATACACCATTCCATAATCATAACAATATTCATACTCATAATACACCATCTAATAACATCTCAGCAAAGCCCACTACAGGTAATAGTTCAAATAATATAAGTTACTGGGATTATATAATATATTTCTCTTGTGCATTTGGTATTGAATTCAACAATAAAAATAGAAATAGCAGCAGCAACAAAGTAACCGGAACTGACGGTGATAGTAGCAGTAGTGTACAACAACAATCAAAATCGAAACAATTAAAGCCAATATCAAAAGGATATTACAAGAAACGACTAGTATTAATTGGTAGAGATTTTATAATTGCATCAATATTAATCTCTATATTGAAGGAATATAATTATGAATTATTTACTACACCAACTACAACATCGATATGGGATGATCAGGACTATTCAATACAAGGTGTATGGTTTTCATGGCAACATATATTAAACAATTTACTTGTTGTATGTAAGTTAACCTTAATAGTTCTAGTACTTGAACTATACTACATCACTATTTCTCCTCCCTATCTTTTCTCAACTCACCCCCGCCTAATACTTTATCTTGGGTTTTTTTTTCTCCACCACCCATCTCATTTACATGCTGACAAACAGTATTATTAAGTACATCGTTATCACAAAGTTCATTAGGTATTAGTTTATTATATAATATTTGTTATGGGTATGAAACATATGAAATAGTACTAAATCCAATGTTTAAATCACAATCAGTATCAGATTTTTGGGGTAAAAGATGGAATATACTTGTCCATACTGGATTAAAGAATGGTATATATAAACCAACAAGACAAATAACATCATCGAAAATTATAGCAACGATAACAACATTTCTTGTATCTGGTATTATTCATGAATATGTGAATTATGTTATGTTTTATGAGGTATCATCATCGTTGTCGTCATCATCATCGTCGTGCCGTTTTAAATGGAAACAAATAATGTTTTTTGGTTATAATGGATTATTGATTGTATTCGAATATTGTATCTTTAGTCGTTATAATATTTTTATATGGCTTTCTCATCGGTTACCAAAAATTATTATAACGGTATTAATTTTGTATTCTGCCTTACCATTAGCACATTTATTCACTGGAGATTGGATCCGATATGGGTATTTCGATTCTATTTGCCTCGCTGAACCTATCATCGTTTGTAGTAGAAAGGATGTACTACTTGAATAATTGAAAAGCTAGACGACATTTAGTTGAGTGCAGTATTTACAGTAAGAAATTATAGAAAAATACAATTTCATTACTCATCTACAATACAATAAAGTACAAAATACATTGTTCCTAGCTATAGATCCGTAGTAATCGTTGAATATCGATCTGAACAATTATCACGAAATTAAGCAGTATGAAGAGTTTTGCTTTTCCTGTTCTGCTTTCCAATGTTCGTCACATTTTTTAAGCAACGCTTCTTGCTTTTTATGCCATTTACCAGAAGTGTAAGTATCAACCAACCAATCATCAAAGACCTGACAAAAATTGGTACAGCCATCTTCTGCCAACAGTTTTGTACCGGTCTCCTTGGCACAATTTATTATACCTTCGTCTTTGATGCATTTAGTAATAGCATCTCCAAGGACTGTACCAGTAACAGAACTCATTTGTTTCAACCCAATCCCACAACCGATTTCATTTATCCCATCAGCAAAATCAAATTGATCTCCCATAACAGGTGTTATCGCCGTTGGACGACCGGACCTAACAGAAGCGGCGGTCGTGCCTGAAATTGGAATACAGTCATTAACAACAACATTAGTAAAAATAATCATGATAATTCAAAGAAGAAAAAAGGAAAAGAAGGACCGAATATGATGTTTAGAATCAACAAAAAGGAGATATCAATTTCTGTCATTCTCGAATAGAATCAAATCAGATCTGATCTGATCGGTGATCGGATCGGATCGAACATACTGTAGTTCTTACCTGATCCACCGTGATGGACGATGCAGGAGCATTGGGGGAACAACCACTCATGCGGTGCGGACGAAACAAATAACACATTTTCTTTACAGAATTCTTTCAAATGATCAGGAACATGATCCTGACCTAGACTTGCCCAGCCACCAAGTAGAATCCCTCGTTCTCCTGCATGATATAATGCTTCAATGGCTAGTGCTACCATCCATTCGGGACTTTTACACATCATGGACCCCCATCCTAAATATACAGGCGGACGTGTCCCCGGAGCAGACAAGAATTCTATCAAAGCAGCATTAGTATTTGAACCAAATTCTTTCCCCTTCGATTTATCTTTCATTAAAGATTCTTGTTTTTGTTTATCGATTGTTAGAAAACCACATATGTAAAAGTTTTCGGTTGGCCATTCATGATGGTGAGGAATAACAATCGTGCTGAACCCGTAACAGTACGGACCTGGAAAAGATGGAATATCAGTTAACATTGCATTCATAAGTGGTAGCTCGATCTTACCGTCCATATTAATATCGAGACTCTTCTTGACAATCTTTTTAATCTCGCCCATAGACGATCCAGCACCGTACAGTAGTAATTTGAACCATAATTTGTTCATATTAAATGGAAGATTTGGTAACCCGGCGGGGGCTTTATCGGAACAAGGTAGAAAGGCCTGCAAATTCAAACATACCAATGGAATTACCTTCTCAAATGAATATACTAACGACTTCATATTCGACAGAGTACCGCTAATTAATATCGTTGGCTGAAACGATACAAGTTCAGGCCAAAGATTTTTTAAATCATTTTGCATATTCGAAGATTGAATCTCCCTTAAACATTTAGATATCTTGAATGCACTACCACCTGCGAGTGCCTCACGAATATCTACTTTTTCCAATGCATGAGAAAAATTATAAAATACACCTTCAGTTGGAACATCGAAGCAATCACAAAATTGTTTATGATCAATGTTAGTAAAAATCTTTACTATATTTCCCCGTTCTTGCATCCTTAACGCAAGAGCTAAATATGGTTGCATGTCTCCTCTTGTTCCCTCAACGACGAACGCAACACGGATCGTGTTTGGAACTTTAGGATCCATGATAATCTAGAGAAATTGTATCTAGATTCTAGATAATACAATCGGTTGCAATCTTGATGTGGTGATTTGTGAGTTCTTTGTGTTGTCTTAATCTCGTCGTGAGTGCAAGTTAGCGAAGAAAGATCTGTCTTTTGGGCCTATTCAAAATTCTTCAGCGCGGAAATTAATGCGCGCCCATCAAAAGATCCACTTTTCCCTCTTTCCTTCCTTTCTTTGACGCATTTGACTCATCATCGATCGTCGTCGTATGCATAACCGACACAAAACACAAATCTCATTTTGAATTTATCAAAATGAACAGAACAGAAGAATACCGTTGACAAACGAGACAATAACTGCAACAACAGCAACAACAACAATGGATAATCGTTGTCTACCGGTATCATCAGCGAATAGCAAGGCGATTCATAAAGGAATTACCACTGCTGAAAAAAAGATCACAACCAAACAAGTCAACGATGACGACGACGACGACGACGATGATGATGATGATGATGATGATAAAAAGTTGAAACCACTAACGGATAACGATTTTCCTTTAGATGCTATAATCAAAATTGTTGAGTGCTTATCAACAGAAGATACACTTCATTTATCAAATACATGTAAAATACTGCATAATAAAATATCTATTGAATGGGGTGGATGGGAATGTTCTTACTTCAATAGTTCCACTCCTCCTTCTCCAATTGTAGGACAAGGAACATGTAACAATAATAGTAATCGCGATAACAATAATCGCGATACTAATGTACCGGTACGGATATTTCATGCATTGTTGGGAGAGTCAGGTCAACGGCAACGTAATTTATTCATTTCACATCCAAGGAGGCAACAACAACAACAACAACAACATGATAATAATACCATCAGTGGTAAGCAACTAGTGGCTTCAGCAACATCAATACCAACAACAACTACGACGTGTGCAAGTACAGAATTACTTGGAGGATGCCATCGTTGTCAAAAACGGACATGTCCAGATTGTACAATTCATTGTCATTATTGTACAGAAACTCTTTGCAGTAAGGGCTGTTGTGAAAAAGCAACTCAAATTGTTAAATGTTGTAAACGAGTTTCACACCATATCATCAGTACAAGTAATGATAATGGCATGATGGACATACATAAATTTTGTAATGAATGTGAAATCTATTGTGTTGATTGTAAAACATACTATTGTATATCATGTACCGACCGGATTAATCCAAAGGGTACATCCCAATGTGGAATGTGTTCTATAAAGAAACCACATGGCGGACCTTCGGCACAATGTGGTATCCATACATCCGAATGGCAACAATGTAGGAATTGTGAAACAGTAATGTGTTATTCGTGTGTATATTTTTGTCCAGAATGTAATGTTATATATTGTAATAATTGTCGTGAAGATCTATTCGATTGTCAACATTGTAATTTTCGATTATTTGGACCCGATGAGGGAAATGATGAATATAGTTTATATAATGATATTACTTAATCTTAATATATAAATATATATATAGTTTAAAAAGCGAGCTGGAAGAGAACACATCATTAATAGAACTACTAGTAGTAGCTAGATGCAAATTGTATGGCATACGTCGAATACGGTATAATGGCTTTTCCATTTAGTACTACATTTCTCCACGGGATTGATCTCTACTGTATTAACAATGAAACAAATAGTCGAATCCATACAATTGTACTATTAAGATTACAACACTCCTCGTTAATCGATGCTCTGTTACTCATGCTTTTGCTGTCGTCTCGTGTTACAGTCTGTAAAAAAATCAATGCGCTAATTAAACTAGCTCGCAGGGTTATTAAATCTTTTTTTCACCTTTATCCGGCGTAAAACTATCTCTCCTTTTTTTGGCGGGCTAGCTAGTATTAAAAAGATAGCATTTTCGTACTTTGTAGAACAGAATGAATTCTTTTTCTAGGTCACAGGTAGAGAGTGGTGGGTTAAGCTACTGAGGTTACATGCAGCACAAATTCTACGTGATATTTATTTTAGGACAGACAGACAGACAAGGAAAGCGCGCGTTGTTCGAGGAGCGGCGAATATATTCATATCCGTTTCGCTGTCACGGTGTGTCAGTTGGTGTTACAATGGAGATTAGCATCATAAAACCACAGAAGAGAAAAATAGAGAATTGATGGTTTATCTGTTTGGTTTTATCTGTTTCTGAAGCAATAATGTCGTCTAGTAACGCTAGTGTATTCTATGTGTTGAAAAGGACAAAAGGTCTTACAATCGTCATAAAAAATTGTTTAGCAACTTGAAAACGACAACTTCGATCGAACGTTTATAATTCAGTCATATCAAAATAAGTTAAGAAATCACTAACGATGAGCAACAACATATCGACGTATTGTGGAGCAGAACAGCTGGCATTAGGTGTCTTGATTTCGGCACAACCACTAACAATGAAAGAGACAATTCGGACTGGAAAGACGAACAAGGGTTTACCATGTACCGGATGTGGAAAACGTGGATGGAATGTTTGTCATTTCAAGCATAAGCAGTATTCGGATCATGTGTTAAAAACGACGACGGTGACCCTTGCCAACGATAAACGTGTCGTCACAACCCTCGTCAAACTCGAATGTAAGGGCAATGGACCTTTAGTTGATGGATGGAACACGATGCAGGGCTATCTTCCCTTCATCCCACCACGATCATCACGACCGTCACAGCCACAGCCACAGCCACACGCACACGTACAGCCAGATACTACCTTCTCGTCGTTTCAAACATTCTGAGTTGTTGGTGTGGCAGAGATGATGCGATTCATCGTTTCCGTGCGTCGTCTCGAAGAAGGTGTGGTTGTTGGTATATTATACATGATCTACCACAGTGCTTCCATGTTTCATCTCGAAAAATAAATAACAACGGATTCAATTTATGTTCAGTGAAAATAGTAGTGTATGTAAAAAATAAATAGATAGATAACGAAATTAGGACAAAAAGTAAACTGTGTATATATTCTTCTATTTGTTTATTACCGTACGGTAGCTAGTTAGCAGTTTATGATAAGGTTTCGTTATTATATATAATACTGAACACGACACGACACGACACGACACGACACACGTTTGTCTCTGCCTAGGATGCGACCATGGCTATAACATAAAAAGGAGTATCATTAACATCACAACTTTTTAAACAGCATACACTGTATAATAATAATAGTCATAGCTTTGACCTCCCCAATATAGGGCCCCTTTTGGTGACCCTCCATCGATCTATCAGTAAGAATCTGATCTGATAGCTCAGTTCTTTATCACGTACATAATCCGGTGTGGGGATTGATTTGATTGAACGAATGGATGATAATTCAATAATCCAGATACCGTCACCGGCACCCACACCGAACAAGATAAAATAAAATGAGGGCACCTGCCTTCCCATACATACATCATCACCGATAGATAGATACATCCACATCCACACACACACACACACACACACACACCAACACAAGGTAGGAAAATGTAACAAACCTGTTCGGTCCGGTAATAAATACCACACCGAACCAAACGGGATTGCTGAATATTCCTTCCCCTATCACACCGTGGTTAAGCGATGACAATGAGGCTCAGAACAAAATCAACGCCGTTATCGGTACAAAGTTAGAGTTTAGTGGTGATGACGTTCACGCCATGAATGATTCTATGGTATATGCCATGTCTACGGCTTGCGGTTTTTAAGATATATCCATCATTAATTCATTATACAGCATAACAGTTTTTTTTTCGCAAATCAGTATATGCTTAGCTATATTAAGGCATCTAGGAATATCAAGATATAAATACGATTCGATTACTTTTATTATCATCATTATTTTTCATTATGAGATGACGTTTAGTTTAAAAGTAGAGTGAGGATTATTACTCTAGCTAGTAGTTGATTATGACATATCGACGTTGAATCATTTTTTTCTTGTGATTCAGCCTGACCGAGTCGCTGTTGAAGTACCATCGACCAACGATACTGTCGTGTTACTAGAACTAGTACTTGTACTAGAGTTACAAGTGGTACATTCACCCGAACAGGATACTGGTGGATAAACATTGGATATTGTTAAAGTACTTAAATCGATATGATTGCATCTCCAGTTCGCTTCACCATCCAATACACTTATATTCCTTAATGTTAGTCCCTGTAAACAATCTTCAGGTACACCTTGAATTTTTCCAGCAACACCAGCCGACATAACAGTAATATCTTCAAACGTTACATTCTTAAATATTGGTTTTCCTGACCTACCTTTTGATGGTGGTCCATTACCATAGGATAATCCTAACAACAATACTGATCCAGGCTGATGTGGATACATCCATGGCGTGGGACCAATTTTACCCATAACGATACGTCGGATTGTTATATTTTCCATTGGTCCAGGATAATATCGATGACTCTTAAATTTAATTGCCCATGGACTTGTTACTGTATAGGGATCACCAATTGTACTATCTTCAAAAAGTATATCATATATCCCACCAAATGTCGCTGAACCGATACACCAATTACGACTAACAATACGTAAATTCCTCATAGTGATATTCCGTGTCGGACTCATCATCGACGTTTCTTCGTTATGTCGTGGGTCTGCTGCTGTTAATGTTGCTGTTGACGACTTGTTGGAACTCTGTGTAATGGAACAACCATAACAATCAAAGAACGAGGAAAACAACACAGTATCACTCTTGTTGTGAGTATGATTGTCCATCTACGCAGTAAAGTGTACGAATGTAACTGGTAGGTACTAGAAGAGGATTGAATGCATTGAATAATGAGTACGCTGAATTACTTCAACAAAATTGATTCCACGTACCTTTATCGAAATCCCATCATCACCCGTATCGATATAACATGAATCAATTAAAACGTTTTCACAACTATCTGGATCTAATCCATCAGTATTACCAACAGATCTTGGTGCTAATACAGTTAGATTTGTCATACTTATATTCTTTGATTGGAATGGATGGATGAACCAATTTGGTGAATTCCTTGCAGTAAATTTATCTAATTTTATATTTGTTGAATAGTAAAATTCAATAAGTTTTGGTCTCATCATATCTTTTGGTATTGTTTCATTATTTGGATTCATTTGTTTGCAGTACGATTGTGGTACTGGCATAGATCTAAAAAATAGAAGATAGAGTCAAGATTGAAGGAACAAAAATACGTGTATTAGTTAGTGTGGCATCGCAACAACATATTCATTTCATTTTTTTACGAAGGTATCAATCCCAATCATTCACAAACAACGACGTAAAAATGCATTGAACATAGATAATACAATACAACGTTACGTACTTTGCTAGACACCACCATTTCCATCCTACTCCATCAATGATTGATAAGGATGAATCGTCACTGCTAAAGTCGTCGCTGTTATTGATATCATCGTCGTCATGACGAATAGCATGATTAAAATTAGCAAATATACCTGGTGTATATCCTTTATTATCACCAGTAATTAATACATTATCAATATCATATCCAGATATTAATGCTCTCCACATTGCTCTTTTGTGTGTCAAATATCCATTTGGTAACATGGGCACAATAGGATAATCCATTGGATTATTTGAACCATATATTGCGCTACCCCTACCTAGATGTAGTCTCATATTCGATCTCAATAATATAGATCCTGTTAAGTAGTTCCCTGGTGGTACATATATAATAACAAAATTGTTAATATTGTTATTATTATTATTATTATTATTATTGTTGGTTGTAGTAGTAGTATATCTACTACTACTAGTGCATCTTTCATGACATGAATCGATCGTTGATTGGATTGCAATTGTATTTAATGTTGAATTATTGCCCACAGCACCATAATCTCTAATAGAACAGCAGCAACCGCATTTTACATCATTATTGTTACTATTACTGTTACTGTTACTGTTATGGTTATTGTTAAAGAACGTTTCGGACGATGGACAATTTGAGGACCAATAAGAACCGTAATTGTTATTGTGCTTATAATCATCAAAATCAAGACTATCATTAGCATTGTGGTCATCATTAGTAGGAGGACGAATTTGACGACTAAGATTATTATTGATCTCCAACCCTACTGTCGTCGCGTCAACAATTATTGGATCCCGATTATCCGATTTTGCCTCCTCCGCCACTGCCACAACCGGCGGTGCCGCCGTTATCAACGCAACGATGAGAAGATTCAGGACAAGAACGACTCCATGCAGCCATAACCACGATGATGATGATGTTGTCATCTTAAAATAAATATGTATCATATGCACGCACAAACACACAGTCATGCGTACAATGTACAGTATGTGATGTTAGAAAACGAAGCAAAGAGTCGAGTCAATCATGTAATCATGCAATCATGTGAAGAATCAATCAATCGACAAAAAGAACGAATATAAAACCAAAGATCGCAAAAATCTCGAACATCGCCTGGATTCGGAAAAAATCGAGCAGAAATAAAGAAATAACTCGTTTCCCCCCATTTTCCTCGGGAGTGGCGATAAACTACAGTACAGTACATCAAAAATACGTGTTCGCTTGACGCGTCGATTCTTAGCCAATTATCTGACGGTAATAATTTTTGATAGAATCAAAACGGCTTATGGTGGCGAAGATCTCCTCATCAAAGCAACTTCTTCATATCTTACTAAGTTACGGTATCTCACTTTAGCACAAATAATATAACACAAAACGCACCTCTGTTGTTTGTTGAAAGATCCGAACCTCTTACATTTTTGTTCGTCGCAAGAAGAATAGAAGAATAGAAAGATGAGCGGAAAGAAAGTTGCTGGTATGTAATAGAGCTATGATCATGTTATGTTACGCTACGATGTCGATCCGTGTTGATGATATATTGATTGAGATGGAGAGTACTTGCCGGTATTTTCGAACAAATAATATTGTTTGAATTCTAGTAGTAGCTCACTCACTCACCCCCCCCCCCCCCTTCTACCGTACCCTTGCTTGCTTACATTTTCCAATATATTCAATATAAATATAATATAGTTACGGGTGCAAATGGATTCGTCGGTTCACATATTGTGATTGCATTATTAGAAGGTGGATATGATGTTGTTGGGGTTGTTCGTGATCCATCCAATATCGATAAAACCAAATTCTTACAAGATGAAGCAGATAAGTTAAAAGGAAATGATACTAGTAGTGGTAATTTATCATTCAAATCAGGTGATTTATTCATATCAGGTTCGTACGATGATGCATTTAATGATTGTTTTGGTGTTGTCCATACTGCAGCTATTGTGCAACTTGGTCATGTCGATAATGCTGAAGAGAAAGTTGTTAAACCAGCTGTACAGGGAACAATGAATGTACTGTCATCTATTAAGAAAAATTCCAATACAATCAAAAGATTTTTGAATATTTCATCCGTCGCAGCGATTATTTCGGTTGACAAACCCATCGGTCATGTATTTGTAAGTTTATCGATGTAGGAATTATTGATATTTGATATTGATATGTGATTTCTAGTTATTGATTGGTTTTCCTTCATCCCACATCACTAACATTTTTATCTTATATTTATGCTCGATGCCACATCATGGTATTCAATAATGTATATGTATATATATACATATATATACATATATATACATATATATGCAGACTGAAGATGATTGGAATACATGGAGTACAATTGAACGTGGTGATGCGTATGGGTATGCAAAAACAAAAGCAGAAAAAACGGTTTGGGACGATGAAGAATTACGTTCAAAAATTGATGTTATTGCTTCATTTAATCCATCGGTTGTACTAGGGCCAGTATATACAAAAGATCATGCAACAAAAAGTTCTGCTGCATCGATATATTCTGTTATGACTGGTCGTACTTTGTTCGAAACAAACATTACATTTGTTGATGTTCGTGATATATGTAAGGGTGTACTTTGTGCATTTACAAAAGATAAGGTTACGGTGGATGGTAAACGATTCATTTTGAATGCAACAGATCCTATGCCATGTAGGACAGCATTAAATGATTATGTCAAAAAATCACATCCAGAAATACCTGGAGCAAAACTTTATATGAATGCAACGATTGCCAGTGTTGCGATTTGGTTAGGTCGTAACGTTTCCTTTTTAAGCAAGCCATTACAATATAATGAATTTTATGATAAATTCCTTCAACAACGAGGTAGTTATGATAATACTCGATCCAAAGATGTATTAGGTATCGGTTCCTATCGATCAATGGATGATACCTGTCGGGATACTGCTGAATCTATGAAACCGTTTATTGATAGTAAGTAGTACCTAGCGATGGCGACAAGGAAGGAAAATTGACGAACAAAATTGAACGAATTGAAGGATAGTGGGAACCGAAAAAATGATGGTGGAATATTCTTTATTCTCCCACTATGTATTCGTCTATGAATATGAATATAACATATATAACATATATAACATAATACATAAATGCATGTGCTGTTGATTATTATTATTATTTTATCGAACTGCAGTACTGCACTCCACGTCATTCAATTCCATTACATTCATCAAAATTTTATCAATAGTCATCCTCATAAGCTTTTACTACCAACTATACATTGGGAATTGATGTTTCTTCTACATCGTCTCGAGGAGGAGACTATACCTAACTTGACTTTTGCGTAGAAAGTGCATTCCGATGAAAGCTCTTCGAAGAAGCTACCGTCATTTTTCATTTAGTTTCAACAAAGCCATGATGATGATGATGATGATGATTGAATCCATTTGTGTTTGATTGTGGTGTAACGTTAGTGTGGGAAAATGTCTAGCTAGTGTCGTATGTATTGAAGTTGACTTAAAAATGGATGCACAGTGTTGCAATGAGTTGATTCACTGTCGGCAGTCAGCATCATCAGTATCTTCTAGTATAGCCTACCGATTAATATACATGTCGTTTCGTTATTGTCGTATTCGTTGTCGTCATCGTCGTCGTCGTCGTTGGCAACTTTTTCCTCTTTATTTTTTTTTAAATCAAGCACCAGGAATAATTCCAAGTTCTGTAAGAAGAGATATACAACCACTAATCATCGATATGTGAAATTCTATTTCTGTTATTATAAAATTTTGTGCTTTTCCAGTTTCGTGCAGTACTATCAGTTCATTTATATCCAATAGATCTAAGTTTATATAGTTATCATATAACATCGGTCCGATTCTACCTTCAATACATGCTACTGGACCATCACCATAATTAGTTCTGGGTTCAAAACCAATTCCACACATTTGTGGTTCTAATTTATTTATGTCAATATCAGTATCAAATACATTACACATACCATGCAATGTGTTTGTATCGAATCGTTGGACAACCGTACCACCCAATCGCACTTCTAATTTTGTGATCAAATTTAAAGGGAAAAAATTAGCAGTGTTCTTGTTCTTCGTCTTGTGAATGATCATTTTAACTTTCCAATATTGTTTATTCTCGCCTGAATAATAACCATCTTTTAATGATGCATAGTAATAATGAGAATAATGGTCAGGTTGTTCACTGTTACTACCATCGTCCCTAATACCGCCACCACCATCGTCATCATCACCAGTCATTGATATTTGTACAAGTAACCGTTCATCGTTACATGACTTTAATTTAGAGTTTAATTTATCAATTTCTTCTTTCATATTCGCTACAATTCCGTCTTTAAGCACAGCTGCCACGAACGGTGCGAGATCGGAAGCAGACATATTAATTAATTAATTAATTAGTATTCACCAGGAGATAAACAAAGAAACAGCTATCATTAATATAGTAGCATAGAGTTTTTCTAAAATCCATGTCTTCTATCTGAAGCCAAGTAGTGTTGCTGTTATTGGTGCTGTGATGTGATGATGTCGGAGATCCAAAAAAAATCTTATTTTTTGACGCCACAAATCATGCCATAGGGCACCTCGCGGTAAAACATCGCAAAAGAATTGCAGAACTCTTCAGAACCGCGCACGAAAACAATCCGGATAATTTTGCGTCTTGAGGACAACCTCTGCCTACAGTACTACTAGGAAGGGATTATCCGCAATCCGCATAGTCCACAGCTCATACTTTACTCTTACCCATAGTGCTGGATCTCTTCGTGAAACAAGAATTATTGTATTGGAAAAACAGAAAAGAGGAAGAAATGATGATGCCGGTGACGATGATGAAATATGATATTTATATTATTGCTGGAATTCTTCTGATGTGGTCCTCTCATTCGATCTCTGCCTTTCAAGCATCCTCCTCCTATCGATTTCGAATATCATGTTGTGTTCGTCTAGAATTTTCGTCTTTAGGCAACAATTTCGGGGATAACAATGCTGGTCCCATTTTTCCGCCGTTGTCGTCCTTCAACGACGGTGATGATGATGATGAGGATGAGGGTGGTACTACGACAGCTGCTGCTCCTGCTGCTGCCGCTACCGTCGTTGGAAGAAGCACCGAAGAAGAAGAAAAAGGACAAGCCAATACTAGATTTTCTGCATTCGCACCTGATCCTAACCTAGATGCAAATGATTTTCGTTTGCAACTCCGAGAAAATATGAAGGCTAACCTTGAACGGCGACGAAATGCGGATCCTAATCGAGGAAATCAAATCGCAAAACATTATCTTGACAGTCTGTGAGACTTCGCAAGCAGCAAACATAGACAAAACAAAACAATACAATCAAAAACAAAAATATGATATATTATTGTGTTAACTTCTAAAAGAGGTGTTTATTTTTATCTCCTATGATATTTTCGTCAACTTTTTTGACCTCTTTTTCGAAACTTTTGTTAGTTCTAGTGCATCTTTTTCTGCCTTCGCTCTATACCTTCTTTGATTTTCTAGTTGTTTCTCATTTTGTCTTTCTAATGTATCCCCATCCATTAGTGCTGTCTTTTTCATATCAGATGGACTCATTACACCCCCACGTTCAACGTATTCAGTATACTCTCTAAATCTATTGTTATCTGTTTCCATTAATATTTCTTCTTCTTCATCTTCTGTAGTTTTACCAGTATTTCTTTCATCTACCATACGTATTCCATCATATGGATATATTGGTTGTTGTCCCATCAATCGTATCATATCAATATGAAAATCCATTGCAGTTAGTAAACCAGCATCACCATAGTCAAAATCAGGTTCAGATCCATCTGCCATTTTTCTATTTTGAAATTTTCCAACCCGTCGATGATTCTTATTAGGTAAATGGAATACATTTAATGTACCGAATGCATCTATCGGTATTACCTGTTGAATATTACATGCCTTTGGACCTTTCCCTGTTGGATAACCATACATCATAAATGAAGACATCCATACACGTTGTGTCGGTATATTTGGATGCATTCTAACATTAGCAAATTCACATCCTGGTCGATCCTTCCATGCTTTCAGTAGATACGGTGTCACTAAAAACATACCCTGATGATGATTATGCATTGATATATGTGTATCTTTCAATTGCGGATCACGAACAGGATGGGATGCACCACCTTTGATTTTTTTTGATTTTGGAAATATTGGTTTATCCATATGTTCCCAATAAACACGTGTTACGTTCTGCGTTGAGTGTCGTGTATTGTCATCAATAACAACATTGGATGGAAAATTGTATTCATATCGTACAATGCCCACATTAAAATCTTGTGATTTATTTAGTCCCACTATATCAATAACACGATCTGTTTCATCTATATAACTAGCAATTAATTTAGGCCGTACTATCATATCATCTTCTGTATATATAAATAGATCATAGTCATCAATTTTATCATAAAATAAATATCGATGACAGTCTACTAAAAATAATCTCATTGAATATGGTTTCACAATTATTGTCATCGAAAATATAGAGGAAGATTCAATATCAGAATCGACATCGATATCGACATCAGTAGCAGCAGCCGCAGCTGCATCATGTTGTTGTTTTCGTCGTTGTCGTCTTCGACCTCGTTTACAGGATGGATTAATACGATTATTCCATAAATCAATTAATGTGACGGGATAGGCATGGGTTGTATATATAACAATATCGATTTTTGATACAGAAGTAACACATAAATCTTGATAGGAATCAATCACTTCTTCTAAATGTGGTATTTGACTAAAATCAAATGCTGTTATTGCTACTAATATACGTATCCCATCCAATGGACTACTGTTACCGTTGTTGCTATTGTTGCTGCTGCCGTTATCGTTATCATTATTATATGCATCCAATGAGGAACGTATCGGATTGTTTTTATTAGTAGTATTGTCGTCGATAGTTTCTATATCAGTGATAAACTTAATATTTATTGCAACAATAAATCCTAATGCAAATGCCAAAACTAATCGAAGTATTTTCTCTGAAAGCATCATACTACGATAGGCTAATATAATAATCACTTCCTACTACCGTACAGTGCGTCGTACTGTACTCAACGCACGTAATCTGTCTACTATACTAGTAACTGAATTGAATAATTCAATATAAGGGAAGAAAAGACCTACAGTATTTATTGCATATGGATTGTGCGCATCGATCGATCGATCGATTGATCAGACGAAGCAATGAATACTATGATGGATGCCACAGTATGTTCGTTGCGTGCTATCTTGTACGTTACTTTGTTGTCGACGAGTTGTGATGTTTTTTGTTTTGGGTTGTTGCTGAATTGGTTGTTGCTTTTACAAATTGGTTTTCATTTTGTAAATGATCAATCTCAACGGTCACAAATAAAAGCCTGGTTCAGTCCGAGTAACTTACTTACTTAACGATCTCAGCTTGGTCCACAAAACCTACCTTCTACACTCACTATTACTGTACCAAACCAATAATCTAAGCCCATCCGCTTAAAAAGATATGCCGAAAGAACATACTGAAAGATGAAAGCTCGTAAAAGTTTAAGTTACTGTAGTTCAGTTCACCAGCTTAGTTCTCTTATTCTATTAGCACATATTGAATATCATTCACTATTCACTCTAGTAGTATAGCCTTGCTAATAAGAATAGTCCTACGCGAGTCAACGCTTCTGTCATTATATTAAAGTAGTAGATTTTGAAGCCGTGCTGAGCAAAAAATACACAAGATGACGACTATCATTACGGCAGCAGCGATGATGATGATGATTAATATGACAAGAAAAATCACAATATCAGCAAAAGTATCAAAAGGAAAAACAGCATTGATATCACTACTTCGACAGCCACAACAACAAAGTCGTCGTCTATGCAAGATATCTCCGTCATCTTCATCGTCTTCATCGTCTTCGTCCTCGTCCTCGTCATCGTCATTGTTCATTAGAGATTTTTCTACTAGCACAACGGCAACAGGTACAACTACAGGTACAGGTACAACTACAGGTACAAGTGATGATAATGATATACTAAATAAGGGATCAATTGCACGTGATATACTTGCTGCTGAACGTACATTCTTAGCATGGGCACGAACAGGACTTGGTTTTGTTGGATCAGCTGTTGCATTATTTGCAACATATCATCAACATGATGAAACAATATCGAAGCAAAAACAAAATAATGGTCAAAAAATGAATAGCAATAATAATAATGATAACAAGAATGATACAGATACAGATGCTGATATGATGGTGGATAAGATATTTCCAGCATGTGCAATACTTGTTTTGAATGGTTCATTTATATTAGGATTTGCAACGAGACGATATGTGAAACTTGTATCAGCACTTAAAAATAATAGTAGTATATTACCAATCGGTTCAATAGAACCATTAATTGCTGTTGCGTTTACTGCAATAGGAACAATTACATCATTATTTGTTGTTGCATCGGCAAGAATAAAGAATATGAATAATGATAAAAGTAACAACAGGAATAACATGAATAGAAATGAGATTGATCGTACCGCCAAAGACAGCAATGGCAATGACAATGACAATGACAATGACAGTAGGAGCAGCAACAATAACAAAAACGAAAAAGAAAAGAACGACGGTGACGATGGCAACAAAAAGTAGTACGTGTAGTAGCAAAGAGCTACGGATGACTTTGTTATTTACTCCATACATGATCCCCCACCAAAATTCACCTCTACCAGCATACGGTGAGTTGATTGTATGAGATCTTGGTATGGGAATGAATGAATGGACGATCACCCCAAAATAGAAAGATAGGGGTAGAGGAGTAGAAGAGTAAAAGCTCGTTATATTATATGCCCTCACTATTTAATTAATTTTTAGTGGCGTGCATCCAGTACGGTAAGTTAGCCAAATCTACGCCGTTGTACAAACAATACCATGGCCTTTTCTACATAGGATGTCCATTAATTGCCATTTGTTGTAATTCAGCCATCCGTTTTCTCCAAACTGGTAGTACAAATTGTTGTATTACTGTTTCATTAATAATATCCATTTCTTCTATTGGATCTTCTGTTAAATTGAAAAATTGTTCATAATTTTCATGTTCCGGCCATACTATATACTTACCATCCTTACGAACTAATGCATTATTTTCTGGTACACCAAACTTATCATTTTTTGGATCAGGCCATTCATAATAAAATTCATTTCTCCATTGTTTCTTCTTACTCCTATCCTTACCACTTGAAGAAGAATTTGATTCTGATGACGCCACCGACGACGACGATGATGATGATAGGTATAATTCTGAAAAATCACGCCCTTGCATAACATTTGGGATAGGAATTTTCGCAGCACGTAACATGGTTGGTGCTAAGTCGATATTTAAAACAAAATCATCATTACGTATACCACGTTGAGATTGTGGTAATCTAGGATCCATTACAATTAATGGTACCCTAATTGATTCCTCGTATGCGTACCATTTTTCTGCCAGTCCATGCTGACCATGAAAGTTACCATTATCTGTTGTAAAGATTATTAATGTTTCATTTAATAAATCTTGTCTCTTAATTTCATTTATGATCCGTCCAACAGCAGCATCAACTTCTGTTGCCATCCGATACGTATTCTTCATCATTGTTTGATATCGATCTTCTGGCGTGTATCGTGTATTATATCGTCCCCGACCATAATTACTCCCATTAAAGAAATATGGCATCCTCCTCCAATGCCCATTAGTATGTGTAGGAAAATGTGGTACGTATTCATTTTCATACCAACTCATGCTACTATTCATTGGCTGGTACCGTTCGGCATTACCATCTAATGCATGTGTCGCATAGAAGGAAACAGATAGAGCGAATGGTGTATTACCATCAGTGGGTCGTTTTTCTTTTAGATATTCCATTGCATCATCTTCATTTATTTGTGTTACATGTTGAAGGATACCATCGCGTTCAATCCAATGCCGATGTGCATAAATTTTGGAATCAGAATGTGTATTTTCAGGTGGTGTTGGATGATGCCATTTACCATAAAATCCTGTATGGTACCCATTTTGTTTTAATAGTGGATATAAAGTTTGATTCCATTTTGTAGGTTCATACATTGTTACGTCTTTATTTGTAAATAATGTTTTATGATTTGAAGCATATTGTCCAGTATATAAACTTGCACGACTTATCATACAGATCGACGTCGTTACACAACTATGTGTAAATAGTATTCCATCTTTAGCCATTTGATCTAGGTGTGGTGTTTTGACGAAATCGTTACCCATTGCACCCAATGTAGTATAACTCCAATCATCTGCATATAGGAAAACAATATTGAGAGGTTTATCGCTATTCTTCTTCTCGTCGTCACGCTTTGATTCTGATGCTTCTCGTGCATTGTCACCGTCATGCTCCCGCTCGTGAGCGTGCTTGGAGGAGGAGGAGGCTGTTGCTGCTCCTTCTGTTGCTGCAGATGATGTTCTATCTATCAGAATAGGAATATTGATTATCGAGGTATAATTATCATAGTGGTAGGTGTAATCAGAAATTAATGCACTTCTTGAATGCGATGATGATGAGATTATCCCATAATTATTAGCAAACAATGTGACGAGAAGAATCACGCCTACAGTTCCTACCAATAACGCGGCTGAGAAGAATTTCAATACAGTATTAATAGTACTATGATTCGGCATGACTTTTTTTGCCTCCGCTTCTATACCTACCTTTTATCAAGAATCAGGGGAATTTCAAGTGGTATGTTCATTGTGAATTGTGAGTGGTGCATGTAAAGTGCCGCTTTGACATGATTGTAGATTTTTGTATTCTTCAAAAAGTTCAAAATTTGAATGAGAGCCAGCCAGTCCGTTCTTCCTTTTCTTCCCCTCTTCACCGACAAATGCGCGACAAAAAAAAGGCGACATACTTTAGCTTCTTTCTTTCCACATCTCGAGCTGTCGCTATTAGCGTTATCGTCAGGCTATTGAAATTCGAGCTACTAGTATGACGATGATTTACAGTACGATTGATCAATACTGTAGAATTTGATCCGGAAAACAAAATGTCGTTCCTTTTTTCGGGTTTTGATAGGACTGCAATTCATCAAAACAGCGATGAGTTCATTTCAAACTCCTCATATTTATCTTCATCCACAACTCTTAAACAGCAGTCCTATACAATCCAACGACAACCAACAAAGACAAAGACAATGACAAAAAGAAACAAGAAATCTACAGCGATTTCGTCGAAACCTAGTTCCGATTCTGATTCGAACGGCGAGAATAGAAAGAACAAAAAGAATGATGATGATGGTGGTGGTACGATCACTACTAGGATGATAAAGAATCCTCGAAAAGTGAAGGCTAATATTACATACAAAGGTGATCGTCGAATCATAAAAGCCGTGAGGCCTCTTCCGATTAGTTCGAAGAAGTTGGATGCTCAATTAGAGACTACCATCCAGCGGAACGAAAGGGTAGCACGAAGAAGTGGGAGGATGAAAGTAGAGAGAAAAAAGAAGAGGAAGAAAAAACGGGATATTTTCCGGAAAACTTCTTCTGCTGATTACAGTAGTGATTTGGATATCATCAATGAGGATGACGTAAGCAAAGATGATGCTGACGATGATGATGATGAACAGGAACGGGAAGAAGATTTCCTGCCCATGCCAAGCAACAACGAAATTGTGGACTATAATGCCAACGAATCTTGGAGTAACGCAGCAGTACCAGCATTACTTGACGATGAAAGTAGTGGAGACAAACCTATTCGTCCTCCAGCTTGCTTTATTTTACGACCACCTTCACAACCGACCGCGAAGGATATTGAAAATTTCAGAATGAATCAGTTGAGCGCTCTCCCTCAATTCGAACAAGTTCCGCTCTCGAAGAAAAATAAACGTTCAAGGGAGGTCCTCGACGACGACAATCAAGGCGATCCTAAGCGACGACGCAAGGCAGCGAGTAAGTGGAAGTGTTTGGAATGTCAACACCCCAACGACGATGACGAATCGCGCTGTATGGGGGTAAAAATATGTGGTGTACAGTGTAACGTACATAGGGAAGCTGAAGTAGAAGCGTCTGGTACCTTGTCATGGGCAGGTATCTTCAGGAATCAAAATGAGGGTAAATGGAAGTGCCAAGTCTGTAATGCTTTCAACAAGAACTCTGATGCGCTTTGTGTCGGATGTACAAATCCTATGGGTACCGGTCCTACTTTTCTTCATGGTGGCGGCAATGGTACGCTTCGTGCTGCTGCTACTGCTGTTGTTCCCGGTGCTCTTCTTATTGCTCCTCCTGCTGTTGCTCCTGCTGTTGCTCCTGCGGTTAGTATTGGCACGGGAGGGTTCTTGTTTGGCAACCCTGCTGCGATGAGTGGTGCGAAATTTTCGTTCGGATTCTAGAAGATTCTTTTGGTAGTAGACAATTCACATTTGTAGGGTGATGTGATGCTCTCAGTGTTTGGTAACAGTTTCGGTAATCTTTCGATAAGGAATGCAACCGCTGATTCTCTTTTGGCAGTAACTTTACCATCCTCTCTCGTCGTACGTGCTCCGTTATTCTGATCCTTGGATTTATCTCATTATCAAAGAAACGAGGTGCGTGTGTATTACTCACATGTATATTCTAGAATTCCCATTGATTCAAAACAAGAAAATAAGACTAAAATTGTAGTAAATAAACTAACTAATAATGATGCAGTTACTAAAAATATAGGAATAATATGTGAATACAGTATACCTATTTCAAGCTCAATCTCATTCTTAGAATTTTACACGAAATAAGACATCGAATAATCGGCAATGCCGTTGTCTAATTATTCAACAAAAACAAACATAATATTGATATAGTATAATCAGTTCAAATCAATTCAATTCAATTCAATTCAATGCTATCTTCCATTTAATTCCAATTCTAAATTTATTTCTTTATTCTTATATTTTCCTTTTTAATCTTTTCTGTTATTCTTCTTTCGGTCCATCCATCGAAACATAGACACGATTGATGGTTCATTCATCGGGGGTATTCTCTCTTTCGTTTGATGTATCGTCGGTGTCGCACAAATAGTAGGTCGTCTCTCTTTTTTTCCTTCTGTGTGTGTGGGTGTGTGTGTGTGTATAAACTATAGACCGCCCGAGAATAATAAATACATAAATAATATTACTTTTACTGCTGTATTATTTATATATATATTTATGACGAATTCATCTTCTTGAGTTGAGTGACAGTACGTTGTAAACGATGTTGCATCATATTGCATAAATCATAATTAGTTTTACCAACAGTGGTAATTCCCATCATTAATACAGTCTTCACATCTTGCAATGCAAATCGGTATCGTTCCACACCCTCAAATGCTTGTGCACGACGGATTAATGCTTTCACATTTTCAGGTTCCACCTCTAGTACTGCTGTACAATCAGAAATGACACCATCAAAGTTTGAAATTTGTTTGTAACAGGCTGTGTATAGATGGAGGTAAGTAATTTGTTTATGTGTGTGTGTGTAACGAAAGAGAGTTGGGTGAAGCGGCGGGTGGTGGACAAAAGCAAAAGATCAATAGTTGTGAGAATGTGCGAGAATAAATAAATGACGTCCGAAATATGTATTTTCAAGTACCTTCCGACGACCCCGCCGGCGGTACAAAATTCAACAGTCACAACAAGCAGCAGCAACAACAACAGCAGAAGCTTTATTAAGTAATTAATGAATCAGATAAAGAAAAGAAAAACTTACCAGCACGATTTGCATATGCCTTTAAGGCTAATTCCGATCCAGATTTACTTTCATTTTGTAATTGAGTTAAACATTTGGTATAATGTTCAATGGCTTGTTCAAAGTTCGCATTCTTATATTTGGCATCACCTTGTTCTTTATATTTTTCCACAGGTGATAAGGATGCTTTGCGTTTTCGTTCAATCGCATCATACTTGGGTTGTACTTTCGACATCATCCGTACAATATCACTATTCCCCGCATCTAGTCGTGAGGCGAAATCTAATTGTTTCATGGCACCATTAATATCACCATTTTGCATCATTTCTTCGGCCTTGCCACAATACACTGCCACCTGCTCACCACGTTGCAGTTCGGTGACTTCCTTTTTCATCCGTTTTAAATCCGCATTCGACGATTGGATAGCTAAACCATTTTCTAATGTTTTAATACATTGTTGCAAATCATCTAAGGCCTTATACGCCACCGCTAACCGAAAATACCCTTTGACGAAATTCTTATCCGCCTTAATACACGACCGTCCCGCCACAGCCATTTCTTCATATTGCTGTAATTTTTCATGACAGGCGGCCATGTTCGACCAATACGAGGGCACATTCGGATCGATGGCAGTGGCCTCATTGTATTTCGCAATGGCTTCCGCATATTGTCCCCCTTTAAAGAACACATTCCCTTCGCCTTTAATCTTTTCTGCTTGTGCGTGTGGCATCTTGAATTAATGACACTGTCTTTTCTAATCTTGTTGAATAGTTGGGTGGAAGTGTATAATATGTGTTTTAAGAAACAGAAAGGTTTAGAAATGACAATGGCAAAGATTGGCAACGTGAATGACTTTTGGTTTGATTTATTTTGTGGCCTGAGAGATGTTGTTGCTGTGGTGTGCTGTCGTCTTTTGTTGCGGGGGATGTGTGTGAGGTCATCAATAGAGCCGTGCTGGCAATGAAATTACTACGCGATGCTTATTAAAAATCGAGCGAACTCCATCGAAATCTTGAGAACTTGTTTAAAAAGCACTGTAAAAACGTCGCGATGAAAATAAACACACACGATAACAAGGACAGACGGCATCACTGCCACTCATTAAAAAAAAAGATGCTCCAGTATATTCTGATTTTTCTGTTTCATTACCAGTAAGTTAGAGATATAAGAATATATATATAAATATACAATGTATATTATAATATATATACCATGTTAACAAGATCTAAACTAGCTAGCTATAGTCTAGATGTAATGGTGAAAAGGTGATAGGAAATTCACATCTATGTGTCAAGAAAACTTATCTTGTACCACCTCAACATCATCATGTTTGCATTCATTTTTTGTTTCCAAGTAGTTGTTATGTGAGGTGACCAGCTGGTGGGAGGGGGTTAATCATTATTGTGATGTGATGTGCAGAATACTTAAGAAAACAATTTTTAAGATTTACCTTGAGATTTGTCCATCTATTATAATATACTACACTCTGTGTTAGTAACAGCTTTGTACTTGATACTGATACCAGCAATCAAGAATGATCCCTTCAAGGCAATTTTTGTCTGTCTCTTAGTGCTGAAGGGCTATTAAATCTACCCATTTTCTGGCTGGTATGTTCAAAAACAGTAACAACAAAACTATATGACATGCACAGCAACAACTATTACTACAACTACTCACACACAAAATTACCATGCATGTGCTTTTTCAATTGAAAAGAAAAACATTTCAAACCTACCCATTGGCAGTGGGTCCATTATAATATAAAGTGATAACAGTAGAAAAAATACAAAACTCATAACATGCACTGAAGAAATGTAGAAAGTTGCTTTGTACCTACTACCAGCTACTGCTGTTAATAGCATTCATGTTGTATCACCTAATTTTTGTGTATTTTATGCATCAGTAGTAGCACCCTACAACAACCCTCCCATCTCCAACACAGGAAAATCTATACTTGTTTGTTGCTGGATTTTTGTTACCCAAATAGTGTTACTGTTAGCTCCACTACACTACACTACACTACACCTATCCTATGGATTCCATTTTCCTATCAGCAAGTACATAAGACAATGTCCTTTGGTTAATATCAAAACCCACCAAATAGACACACATTCTCTATTCTTGTGATGATACCTCATTATTACCTGAGCAAAAATATGGGTGCACACAAGATGTACTATTTTCTAGAGAGAAAGAGAGGAGAGAGGATATCCGGTAAAAAAAGAGAGGAAAGGTTACCTGTACTACCATTGTGTTGTTCCACAAAGAATATGACATGTGTTGTAGAAAACATAGTGCTATTTTTCTATTCTTCTCAAATTGGATGTGTACTATAGGGACATGGACTCGTTGTTCTAGAGAGACAGAAAAAATATATCATGAATGCACGTGAATGTCATAATGCTCTTCACTAACCTGCAAAAGTGAATGAGATAAATAAACTTCCTCTAAATAAAATACCATCATTAGGAATGACAATATAATTTCCCATCTCCTCCTTGCAACAATGATGTTTTTGCAGGCAAACTGGTGTGTTCATGCGTCTACCAAGAATTAACTTATGGTGAACGATCCGGTTAAAAAAAATCGTTCTGGGATGCGTGATGCGGTAAAATAGAAGTTACGCTACAACTCTATTTTTGTGTTAGGATCAGTAGTACATATTCGAAAAATAGGTATATACTATAATAAGGCTCTAGTCAATACCGTATTATGTATTTATTTATTATTTTCGTCTTTTTTTGGGCGATTCCACAGCAGTTTCCACATCTTTTTTCCAAGTGTTCGAATACTACGTTGTTCTTCTTCAAGCTCATCAAGTGATGATGATGTTGATTTCAATTCTCTTTTGGTATTTATAAGTTCAGCATTTACTGAAATTAACTCACCACGAGAATTCTTTAATTGTTTTTCCGTCGTCGTTAACGAATCTTTCGTTGTACCCAATTCTTTCATTATAGAAGTTTTTGCATTCTGTTCTAACTCATATTGATCTTCTAATATACGATTCGATTCTGCTGCTTCAGACAAATTCGATTCAATATCTTGTCGTTGTTGTGTTTCAATCTGTAATTGTGTTTCGACAGAATTTAATTTTTCCGTTATTTCAGCAAGATTCTTTTGGACTTCTTCATAGTTTCCTGTTATTTCAAGATTAGCTTCCGTAGACAATGACAATTTCGACTCAATATCAATCCGAATTGTCTTTTCTTCTTCCAGTAGTACTTGATTGGTTTCCAACTCATCTGTTTTGAATTGTAGTTTAGATCGCAGTTTGGCCAAGAGACTCTTCTGTTGTTCATCGCCATCATTATTATTTTCCTCAACAATTGTTCGAACCTCCTCCACTTCTTCTTCTTCCTGTTTTGATACCGCTTCTTCTTCCTCCTGTCTCGATACCGTTTCTTCCGGAGTATTTGGATTAATACTGGTGACAGTTGGTGTCACTTCTCGTTCTACCGGTGAATCAGACCATGATGATTTCGTGTCCTCATTCTCCTCTTCTGGGCCCTTCGTCGATGTTAAAACTGCAAGTCCTATCATGGATAAACTTGCCACTACTCCGCCACCAATCAACAAATTCGAATTAGAAGCCGCTGGTTCTACTACTGATGTAGTTGAAAAAGTTGGATTACCAAGGAGTGAATCTAAACCATGTATAAAATCCATGACTCCCGGATCTCCCGATGAAAGTACCAGGAGGGATTCTTTTTTCGTTTTCAATTTCCTTTGTCCGATCGGCGGCGGTCGCGTCAACGATGACGACGACGATAGAACCCATGCATCACAGACTTGGACTTGTGATGCAAGAAATAGAGACAACAAGACAGTTATTGGTGGTTGCAAAGACATCATGATGTGATTCTGTTTTTAAATTTTGATATCGGGTACCAGGTACACTCTATATAGCTCTACTCTTCATCGACATGTTATTGAACCGATAAATTTATCCTACGGTGGTTGATAGTTCGATGTGTAATGCGTTCCAGTCATTCGCACTGAAGATACCATCGGTTTTGAAAAATCTTTTCTTTATACACAGTAAGTTAGCCGTAATAAACTCCACACGGTGATACGCTGACGCATGCCTACCGCATACTGATTACAGTATTGGAAGAGAAGAGATCGAATCACGCGGGACCCTTTTTATGCATAAGCAAAATAATGAATTTACCCCTGACTGGACATCCATAAAGAACAAGCATGTGAGGGCAAGCAGAAGTAAGCACAGGAATACTGATAGTTAAAATAGTTAGAATTATAAGCTATTACCAGTGTATCATTCTGAGATTCTGTAGATAGATTTGACCATTGGATTTCATTCAGCAGTAGTTTAAAATATCACGTATGATGGGACTTTTTTAATCAACTTGGTATAGAGTCTATGTCATGTGTCATTATTATTGGTTGCATTTACTAGTTATTGTTGTTGTTCTATAATGTTGGTGCTGTTTTTGCTAATTCTAGATAAGGGATGAATAGTGAAATCCCTTTCATATCACTTGATGTGATGGTAGTTCTGTGTGCAAAGAAATTAATTTCATCCAATTGTCCAGCTAATGCAAGATTCAACAGTACAGTTTCTAATTGCTTAGGTGGTGCAGATTTGTTTGATCAATTTACTTAATCACTCAGTGCTTGTTATACTTCTATAACACATCCAGAAGTGTTATTGTTATCAATATTATTATTGGTAGCAGAAGTAGAAGTAGAAGCAGGTGTAGATCTACACATAGTACTAGACTCCATTGTCATTACTGATGTAGACGATGAATCACTTGTGCATAAATTACATTCAGTAGATTTTTTGGGTCAATGTAAGAATCTCTAGCATTACCCAATGAATGACCTGTCAATACACATGCTTGCATAGTAGAAACATTTCCGTTATCATAAGTTTCTGTCATTCCACCTTGTTTTGTAGACTTATCACTGATTAATTTAGTAATCAATTTGGTGTTCCTATTTGGCATCCCCCAATAATAGCATTTGCAATTTTGTTTGGTGCACTACGTTGTTGTACTCTATAAAGTTTGGGGAATAAAAAAAAATTTGCTCTTATATTGATTTCGTCAACATCACTATGCAGTTCCATTTGTAACCACCTAATATGCACCTAAAGAATGAAATACACAAAATAAATATCGATCCAGATTATGCAGAAAAATTATGGCATATTGTTTTTTCGATTTTTCAAATTATACCACACAACTTTTATTAATTGTAAGCTACTTTTATGGAAACTGGAGTCTATCTACCCTTTAGTGATTTATTTCACAAGACTAGAAGGAACATGGAGACCTATTTTAGAAATTCACTGTCTGTACACATTTTCAAAAAAAATGGTTGGATAACAGAACTGGCAAAACATGGTTTTTCTTTCACTAGTAAAAAAGTCACATAAATAGAAAAAAATACAGTTTGCATCCCCTCAGGATGGGGGTACAAGTACCAGTAGAAAGTAGCATGCTACATCCCCTCAGCATCCCCTCAGGATGGGAGTAGAAAGAAATCGCTTAAGTGGACCCTGCTCCAAAATATGAAAAATAATGAATGTTTTCCAATCGTGCACCAAAAACTCATTCCGGAATGAAATGTAGTGACTGGCTTTACAGTAATGCATGCATAGCATACTGATTGGAATTTGTTAGATGATGTTCATCAGATTCAGATGATCGAGATGCGACTTCCCTCTCTCTACTGCTTCTTCACACACACACACACACACACACACATAACATAACATACGGTACGCATTTCACTACAAACTAAGATGTACAACAAATCAGGAATTTAAAAGCTATAACTGATCCCGTCGAATCGAATAGAATCGAATCGAATCGAGTTGTATTGTTTGCTGTGATATATCCCTACTGAAAGACATACTATGAAACAAGAAAAAGATAAAGGGAAATTCGATTACATGTAACGTGCTTATTTTATTATACCTCATTTATGTTTATAATCATTTATTTATGTCCGAGACTCACGACAGGCGAGACCTCAACGAGCTCGAAAAGACGCTCTTCACGGGCCTGATTGATTAATAAGTGTACGTCCGGCTTTGGATTAATTTCTCCGAAATACTTGGCCTCCAACCACTCCTATCTTATTTTTGTCGTCAACAATCTTCCATTCTTTATTTATATCATCCATCATATTTCGTTCTTTTTTTCCTCCGCATTAATGCGAAGAAAAGTAAGGACGATATGTGTTAGGTCTTTCCATTCCATCGGTATCACAGATAGACTGTACGCACGAGACGTATCTTTTGTTTATAATTCAGAACGTGCGGAGTGGCAGTATGAGCAACCACCACACAAATTATCCATGTCACCACCACAATGACGACCCTCGTTCCTATTTTTTGTGTCTTCCGCACACCAACTGTCGCATACGCCACTTGGCGAAGGGCTAGGGGCAATTGGATGGCAGTATGAGCAACCACCACACAAATTATCCATGTCACCACCACAATGACGACCCTCGTTCCTATTTTTTGTGTCACCCGCACACCAACTGTCGCATACGCCACTTGGCGAAGGGCTAGGGGCAATTGGATGGCAGTATGAGCAACCACCACACAAATTATCCATGTCACCACCACAATGACGACCCTCGTTCCTATTTTTTGTGTCACCCGCACACCAACTGTCGCATACGCCACTTGGTGAAGGGCTAGGGGCAGGACCAGGGGTATCAACTTGAAGCTTGATGTTTGTAATCGTGTATTTACAATTGGTATCCTTGTTTAGTATACCACAATTAGCCCATCCACCATCACCACTACCACCATTCCAGAGATCACTCATAAAGTGAAATGGCGCACCCTCCTGTGTTCCACGATTGAGAGCTAAGTAATTTGGGTAGCGGCTAATGAGATGACAGTTGGTTCTATCTAAATCACACTTGTCCATTGTCCATGTTCCAGCAGCATCAATTTTTCCGTGGAAATAACCGCTTCCTCCAATAGCATCTCCCCAATCTGGTTCCAAACATTGAGGACTGGGATGATCGGCACACATAATTGCAGTTGTCAATTTTTCACCTTCACCATGACATAAACCTCCCTCAATGAGATCAATTTCACCCGTCGACCACTGTGGAAAACGCCAATTATTGGGCGTGAACCAAAGTGGGGATGGCCATACTTTTTGACAACCCGACCATTCAGCCTCAAACGTGATATCTGTTCCTTTCTGCATGTCCCAAGTCCATGTATCTTGGGTTGAATAGCCCCAGCAGCCTTGCTTGTCCTGAATTTTACCCATATCCAACGAAATTGATGTAGGATCGCCCTTGCACTGACTAATGCCTTCACTTTTATATCCATAACCTCTAGAATCGGCACAAGAATAACTGCTTTCTAACTTTTTCCAAACTGAAGTTTCCTCCCCAAATGGAACGTATTCGTTACATATGGAGGCAGTAGAGGAACCAACGGCCAAAGAAGCGAGAAAGAAAGATTTAAGTTGAATATTGAGATTCATGATGTATCGTTGTTTTTGATTTTGTTTAGATCTTGTTTTTGTGAGAAGATAAGTTTAAGTTTTGTGATCATTACAAAGTGAGTTTTAAAACGGCACAAAAATTGTTCCATTTCGATTTACCTCTCTGTTGTTTCAAGCGATACCTCTAACAATTCGAGTAGGTGTCACTCGTTATCGTTAGTAAATTAATAAATTCTGACAAAGAAAGATACAATACGCACGATGATATCAACACGTATGGTAATTTCCGATCCAACGGAAAGTCGTGCCAAAAGAAAAATCCTGAATTCACATAAAAACAAAACGAATATGATGCCATTCTCGCCATTCTGAATACTTTCAAGTGTCGTCAATCATTATTTATTAACTCCTGCCAAAAGAAAAATCCTGAATTCACATAAAAACAAAAAACAAAAATCAAATTTTTTCAAATCTTCTCTTTCAGATCTGAAATTTTCAAATCGTGTTTCAAATCTTCTCTTTCAGATCTGAAATTTTCAAATCGTGCATTCAAATCTTCTCATTCAAATCTTCTCTTACCTATTAGATCGAATCACGCGGGACCCTTTATAAGCAAATAATGAATTTACCCCTGACTGAACATCCATCAACAACAAGCACGAAGGCAAGCAGAAGTAAGCAAAGGAATGCTGATAGTTAGAATAGTTAGAATTAAAAGCTATCGCCAGTGTATCATTCTGAGATTCTGTAGATAGATTTGACCAGTGGTTTTCATTCAGTAGTAACTTAAAATATTATCATGTATGATGGGTCTTTTTTTTAATTAATTAACTTGGTATAGAGTCTATGTTTGTCCGTGTGTCCAGCACATTTCTGTGGGTTGTAATGGTATAATAGTGTAGGATACTCATATGCTAGGTAGGACATCTTGTCCGTCAATAACAAATCATGCCCTATTCATGAGTGTTGCCAAGTAGATTCATTTCTATTTTGAAGTAAACTGTGGGGCTGTGCTGATACTTGTACACTGAGAAACATTTCTCTTATGATGAAGTTAAATGTTATCATAGCAATGATTAAATAAGCAAACAACTGTATCTCCATTAACAGGGCTCTAATGAACACAATATATGATCATGTTCATACCTTTTTTTCTTGATGAAGAGCAGATTATTCGCTCAATTTTTAGTTTTGTTTGTCTCGATGATCATTGATTCGTTGTGTCTATTGGCTTGATTATAGAATTGAGAGACGGTAAACGGCGGTAATCAAATCGTAGAAGTGGTTGCCGACCGACCAGTGACTGCACTAATTCTCTAGCTAGTCGATATTATGCAAGGAAATCGTCCTGCTCTTGCTTAGCATCCCATACTGACTACTATTTTCCAATTATTCATTATTTTGTTGCAGGAAAATAATATTGAGATATGAGTGAAAATCTAGTCAAAAGGATTGACATGTTCAGTGGTGTAGCGGTAGATATAGTGGAATGGGATTTCTTATCTATGACAGTAGGTAGTTTCAAGAAAAGATTCAAAGAATCCATCGAAAAACCGCTGCGGCTTCTTCTGAACGATTTCAATAGGAATCCAAGGGTTGCAATTCATTCATTGCCGAAAGCTTCAATTCTCGGGCTGGTTAGTGGATTGGCCAATTACTACAAAGTTATGTTGTCCAATTTAGCTCAACAAACAAGAATGAATGTTCGCGAGAACTATGGATCATTCAATTCACGTCAAGTTTGTTTCGTTTACCTCCAGAGTGTCAGTAAAATTCGTAAAACTTGTTTGGCTATAATCGATGAAGATCGAACGGCCCCGATTATTCTAAGTAGAAGAAGCATAGATGAAATGGAAGGAACGTTCACAGGACCAGCATTTGCTCCACAGCTTTCTACGCTTCGGCGAGCTCAACCTGGAATAACTTTCCCGCTACTTGTGTGTTGGAAGATTGCAGAGCTAGTACCAACTAACTGCCCTGGTACCTTTCTTGAGCCGAAGATCATCAACTATATTTCAGAAGCTGGTCTGAGCGATATCCCTCCATCTATTTCGAACGAACCTAAAACAGATGATGTGCAATCGAAAAATAATGCATACATCAACGCAGGTTTGGGTGGTACAAAATTTCTATTTGAGAGCGCTCTTATGGCTAAACCTGATTTACACCGTTACATACATGAAACGTGTGCTATATGCGAAAGCTCTGGCATAGAGAAACTCCTGAAGTGTTCTCGATGTCGCGTTGCACGCTACTGCGGAAGAGAGCATCAAGTCGAGCACTGGAGTATTCACAAAAAACATTGTAAACGTCTTCGATTTTTTGCAATCCTTAAATCCGATGCCGAGTTATGTCCTTATCTAGGTAAAGTGTGTGCTTTGTGTAAAGATCCTGATGGTGGCGACGACAAGAATCTTGAACAGTGCACGAGATGCAACGTAGCATATTACTGTGGTAAAGATCATCAGGTCGAACACTGGTCTGTACATAAAAAGCATTGCAAACGTCTATGTGACCTTAAAAAATAAACGTTGGATGGACCCTTAAAAATTTTATTAATTATTTGTATAGCTAGGTTTTCATTTCAATTCATTTCATTCGATTCGATTCGATTCGCTTTCGATGCCATTTTTGATTTAGTTAATCGAAATTTCCTGTGGATGACATCCCACCGTGCGTGTGTGTGTGTGTGGTATATTATGGGCTGAATTAATATTTTGTATCCCCTCCATGGTACCATTTGAGTGTCCTTTCAATATCAATCCCTCTATAGGAACCGATACCTTCACTATTCTGAACAGCTATCAATTCTCTTTCAAGATACGTTCGTGCTAAATTTTGATTTTTAATTTCATTTTCATTTTCATTTGAGGTTGTGCCTGTTGTTGATGTTGTTTTTTTTGTTCTTGCATTTAAAGAAATTTGATACCCACTTCTTAGAAATGATCTAACAAATGCACCACTACCTAATCCTTGTTTTTGGAGTAATAAAAGTCCACGATCAACTGATTTGATAGCCTTATCACTTTCACTTTCATTACCATCCTTGTCATCGTCATTACCATTACCATTACTATTATTACTTTCTTCGACATTAAAAAGTGACAATTCATCAAATATTGTATTTAATTCAATCATACGATCATCACCACCATACTCATTCCCCTCCTGACACATAGTACAATCACATACAAATGAATATTTGTTTTCTAAATAGGTACGTCGATCGAATGTTGATAAACATTCGGATGGACCATAACTTGTAAATATTTCTTCCCCGGCATGTATAGTACGTGTTGCCTGTATTAATGTTTTTTGTAGATCTGGACGCCAGATATGAGTCACATTTGGACGACAACTATGATTAATTCTTGATATTGTTAAAAATAATCCACTATTAATTTCATCACCTAATTGGAATGAATTTGTTTCATATATACCAGTTATTGTATCATTATTATTATTATCATTATTATTATTATTATTATTATTATTATCATCGTTCTCACTTGTATGACAAGATGATAAGTTCATGTATGCGTTGGCTGTTCTTTCCGATAATTTGTGAAATTCAACATGGATATTATTTGCAAATATCATATCAGCTTCTTCTTGTGTTGATGCAGTAAATATTTTACCCGGAACACGTATTGCAGCACCTTCTCTCATTATTTCATCACCTTCTTGATAGGATCGTAATACACGTACACCTTTTCCTTTCATATTGATATTGTCATCATTATTATCATTCTCATTTATATTGTCATTATTATTTGGATTTGAATCGAATACCTCAAAATCATTTTTTTGTACTAATGGTGTATGTTCATGTTCGTAATTCTTTTTACGATAGTCATGTTCATTTAATAAACGTTGACCACGTTCCGCTTCTGCTTCTACTGTTGCTGCCACTGAATCATCGAACAAAAAGTTATTATTGTTGGAGAATGAATCATCAGTTGACGAATCATCCTCGCTTTCACCAAAACAATCAAAGGGATCTTCATCATTATTCATCTTTTCTTTTTTTGTTTCTTTTTTTTGTAGACAGACAATCTTACTAAAAAAAAGACGTTCGCGAAGTGATGGTCGAATGGAATCAATCTCTATAAAATGGTTACTACTGTATGATGCAACTATCAAAGTACAAACAATTCCAAGAAGATGGCAGTTGATTGATCATGCAATGATCATTACGGTAGCTGTTTTCAATTTTCAATTTTGGAAAATTATTTTAACAGATCACTCTTCTGGCCGTCAACTTACTTGTTATACGTTCATTCGACAGTGGTAATGTGACATTCGACCTAAATAAGTTGGTGGCGTACGGACCAACTTGAACCAAGTTAGGAACACCTATGCCCAGTGAAGCACGACTAAGCACACGCCCCTAGGTAGCGCGAAACTATCATAAGAACATCTTCTTCACATCATAGAACTTCTCACACTCGGCTCTTAAATTGGACTGCGTCAAGAGATTGTCTCACAACAAAACTAATCATCAAAAAGGAAAAGAAGAAGAAGAAGACACCATGAACAGCATCGCTACTACAAATGAAAAGAAAACACTCCGCAAGGTTACAATCATGACCACGGGAAGCCGTGGTGATATTCAACCATTTGTTGCCATCGGGATTGCATTGAAAAAGGCAGGTTATGATGTCCGCGTCTTGACACAACCGTCCAAGACCCACGCGATGCTCCTCGATGACTTCGGTTTGGAACACGTTCCATTCGGCATCGACGTCGACCGGTATATGTGGGAAAATGAAGAGGCCAGAAAATCGATGGAAACGGGCAATACCCTACAATTCTTTAAGTGTATTGGCAGTATTGTTGAAAAGGAGGCCGCGTCCAGCTGCAATCCCTTTTACGACGAGTTCATTGCACGAGAAGGAGAACACCGTCCCGATCTACTCTTGGTCAGTTATCTCAACAGATACTTCGGGCTGTATGCAAGGCATGTCTTGAAAATCCCCACAATCGAAATAGATTTGCAGCATTGGGTATTCGACGATCCGGCACGTGCACCAATTGGAATGCCAACTCTGCCCCTAGGTATGCACAAACTCATCCAGACAAAGCTGATGGTTCCAGCAGATCACAAAATCTTTAAACTATTCCACAAATGCCTTACGGATATTATTATCTCGAAGGAGGAGGATAACTCGAAGACTAAACCCACATCTTCTTCCTCCAACAATGAGTCGTTAGCAACAGTACGCCTGGATGAATTTATCCTTTATGATCAGCTATTCGAAGCGCTGGTGAACCATTCGCCGCTTTTACCAATGCTGATTTGCCAGTCTCCCCTTTTCAAAGATGTCTTGCATCCTACGCTTCCATCGTCATATAATAGACGTTTCATCGGTCCAGTTATAATCGAAGATACCGATCAGATAGGAGGAGACGCAGCTCAAAGCTTTGGACCTGATTCCGAAAGGAAGAGAATAAAGGAGTTTATCGCATCGGATATCAAAAGGAAACCAGTCTACATGGGCTGGGGAAGCATGATTCGCAAATCGACCCAAGAAATGGCACTTTTCGCCGTAGAAGCATTGGTGATGAGCAACCAAAGGGGTATAATTTTGGGGGGTTCGGCCGGACTAAGCCTGGAGATGCTAGAACGTGCCGGCAATTCGACAAACGATGATGATTTCAAACAAATCATGGATTATGCGAAAGAAAACGTGATTTTTGTCGACAAAGCTCCTCATGAATGGCTCTTCTCACAGGTTTCTTTGACAATACACCATGGTGGAGCAGGTACAACGAATGGTAAGAATAATACAATCATCAGTTTCTTCCTAAATTTTGTGTGAATCATCGATCTTATTCTAACTAATCAATCGAATGGCTCTGATTTCTAATAAAATTTCTTTATCGTACGTATTATATTGATTGTATAATATCTATGTTGTGCAGCGGCATTACGAGCTGGTGTTCCCACAATCGTCACGCCCGTTTTTGGGGACCAATATGATAATTCATTTGCGGTCCAAAATCTCGGAGTCGGAGTCGGTTTCGAGCAGCAGCTGCAGAAAATCAGCGCAAAAGACCTCTCGCAGGCCATCCACACCGTTATGAACGACCCGGCCATGGCGATGAGAGCAAAGGAAGTCGGAAAACAAGTGCGGAAAGAATGCGGGTGCAAAGCAATTGTGGAAGAAGTCGAAAGATACTGGAGAGAGGATGTAACCACCGGAAAGCTTTTAACAGGCATCCAAGACTGGAAGTCAGCTACCAAAGAGATGAAATCAAGGAACGAGAGGAAGACCCTACGAAATCGTGTCGTGCTAGGGTCTGCTTTGGTCGTAGCAATTATCGCCTTCCTCATAAAGTAGTGTAAATACTAGTAAAAGAAGAACCAATGCTCGACTCTTACGAAGTACATCGGAACCGCGTCGATAGATTGTCATCATCATCGGCGTTATTGGAAATAGAAATGCGACGATTAAACAGCAACAATAAATATCTCAAAAGTCGTCCCTCTCTATCAATGATTGGGGATGACGATGGTATTGCGAGTAGAACACGTTCTCGTAAAAAGACAGCGTCGTTGGTAGCGACGAAATGAGATATACCGACTACTATTACTATTCAGTTTATTAGTTGGTTAGATCAAGACGATCTTACTAATTTGAGTCTGGTATCAAAGTAATTACATGATACTATTGCTAATGAACCTGGAAATGAAGATACAATTCATCCTGTTTTTGAAATCAGTGGAAGTTCGATAACAGTATTATGTCAAAATTTACAGAACCATTTCTTGAACAAGAAGACAGCAAAAAAGTTATAACGTTATCAGATTACGAGATTCAAGGATTTAAGCAAATTTGATACTGACGAATATGACTCCGAGAATGAAGAATATAAGTCTACTTCTAGATTAGAAGAGATCGCAAAAAATGTTCAAATGAATGGAATTACATCATTGTTAGACCTATCTTCTAATCCTATCCAGCCGTTCTCTAGTTATATCATAGACATCCTTCTGATTATTTTGCCAAAATTACGTTATGTCAATTTCTCAAATAGATGTGTTACTACTTATCCAATCCTTGGACAATTTTTAGATAATTGTCCTCCTTTGGAAATAGTAACTTCAAATAATAGTGGGAGTCACACCTACTTAAGTGGTCTCGCGATGAAAACTTCCAATAATCTAAAGGAAATCCATATGGACAATTCAAATTTCATCATTTTGTGGAACAAAGATAGATTTGCCAACTTAAAGAAACACCAAGATGTCTTCATATTCCACGAATGTTGCAAGGCTCTTGAACATGTTTCGATTCGAAACATAAAACATGACATATTCAGCATCACTACTTCTTATAGATCTATATCATCACTAAGTAGTTGTTAAATACTTGCAGTGCATAGTAGTAGTAGTAGCAGTAGACTGCTGCCATATTCCATCAAAACTATATCTCGCCTTTTGGCCCAAGCTACAGACCTGTGGACTCGCATCAATCAGAGGCTATCTCTTGACATGCATGTGGCGTTGTTTAGTTTTAGGTAGCAGTTGAGCTATTCTGGTGAGACTGAAGGCTTGTAAGTTAATTGTCCATCATCTCAGAGAGAATCAACATTGACAATCAATACTTGCTACTGCTCCTGCTACTACTTTGAAGTAGAGGGTAAAACTGAGAGGAGAAATCAACAAAGATGATGTTGAAAGCAACAGGATAACCATATATTAATCAATTGAATTTAGTTGGAGGATCAATCACTCCTTGCCCACCTAGGGATCATGATTTGTAGTGTAGCAACCCTTAATAAAAACAACATTATTCAATCTGATTTTGGTTTGATTTAATTGATTATTGATTATTGGTTAATATTAGTTTGTTGCATATTGTGAAATAGCCAATTCCATAAAATAATACCAGCTAGAAGAAACCCTTCCACAACCCAACCAAAATTACTTATTTATATAAGAGTATTATAATATCATATTATTTTATTTTCCTGGAGTATTTTTATTGGAGTTAGTTGTACTTATGCAATAGAGAAAATGGCAGAGGCCAGGATCTCTATCACGGAGGTGAGTGTTTTTGTATTTTAAATACCTGATGATGGCATTAAGACATTCATACTTTATACACCTATTGTTTAATACTGTAAGGGTTACACCTCCTCCGATCATTAATTGGGCTAGCCTACACTAGAACTAGAACAGTAACAAAAGCACAAGGGGTCGGGGGAAACCTCGCAAACTTTGAATATTTTTTTGATATTTTTTGTGATTGTTTGATCTCTAGCGACGCACACCTACTTCAAAAAATGTGCAGTAAAGTATCATCGTCAAGATCATAACACATAATAACGATAGCAGCCATCGGTAGCTATTCGAGTGCCGTCTTTGTTGTCATCGATCCCGCAGCAGTTGCCAATAAGATCTATAATAGATAACATGGGTCAAGTGTGTTCAGGAGCAAAAGAAGAATCGACGAAGGGTGGTCCATTGGATCTACCATCCGATCATAATTCGTCGGATCAATATTCCGGTGGGGACAATAACAAAGATGTCACAGATCTGCTAGGAGGTGATAGTAATATCGGCGATCCAATGATGAGAGGAGGTGCTGGTGGGATTGGTAGTGACGGAGAAACAAACAATACTCAAATTAATCAACAGCAACAACAAGGAGTAACGCCAGTAACTTCAGCAGAGGCAGCAAAAGTTGCAGCCGTGAAAGCAGAGGAAGAACGACGTAAACGTAAAGAATTATGGATTGTTAATGGTGCAGCTAGAGGGATGGTGGCTGTACGATCAACTCGGGGTAGTACTGGATATTACGATCAAGGATTTGCTGGTTTACTAGCACAGCATTTAGAACAAACAACATCATTTCCAAATCGATTACCATTAGTATTACCTCCACCACCGTCATCATCACAAAAACAAGAAAATAGTGGTGGTAGTAGTGGTACTAGCAGCAACGACGTTACGTCAGCAGGTGGAGATAGTAATACGACTACAGGATCAACAACAACAACATCAACAATGAAAACGGGAACATCAGTATTTGATCGACTAGCACAACCGCCGTGGGACGGACTTGATTTATTAGTACTGCAACAACAATTAGAAAATGACAATATTAATATTGATAACCACACATCATCGTCGACTCAACAAAATACAGCAGCAACTGGTAGTGGTGCAGGAGGAGCTACTACTACATCAGCAGGTGGTGTTGCTGTTGATCCAAATAAATTAATGGATACAATTGCTGAATCACTATTAGATGGTCCATATACTGTATTACCAGCAAAGCAACAATTATTTGCGGGTGTTAAACCTATGGTAGAAAACTTACTGTAAAGTATATAAATTGATAGTAACGATAAAAAAATTAGAAATGAAAATAAACCGAATATGTATTGAATGCATGTTCTGCAAAATAGGATATAACTTCAATAGATCGCATCCAATTCGATTCACGCCCCCTCTAGAGAGATAACTTCTAAAAATGAGAAAAATGAACCCCCTGCCTTTCTGTATCAACGGGAATGTAATATCCTCGGGGATTTGATATGATTGATTGATTCCACTTTTTTCCTATCTTTTCATCCAAGAATTGATCTGTGTCGTCTAATCTTGGTGTCAATCGCTCATTATAATATTATACTCATGTTAAGACTCGATCTTCGTCATCTTGAGAGATTTAAAAAATAATCATCGATGTTACTGTCCATTGTCATCATCGTCATCATTGCATAATACTTCTATCGTACAACGATCGTCTATCTCTACCTTACCCTGTAGTCCAAATGATATCCTAAAATCTTTATTGATATTCTTGATCTTATTCTTGCGCGCACTGTCACTGGTGTCACTGTTTTTCTCCTCTTCCTCGTTTTCTTCTCTTCGAAGATCGACTACTTGAATCAAGGAAGGACGACCCATCGCTGTTCCTTGATATATATCATAAGAAGCAATACTGTTGGTACAAGCATTATTAGTATCATTGCCATTGTCATTGTCATTGTCAAAATGCAAACTAGCTGCAAGTGCTGCTGCAGCAATTCCTGTCGCTGGATCTTCTTGATAACCAGAAGAACGTGGGAATTGACGACATTCAAAATAAATATTACTACGATTGTTTTCTGAAGTACTATTTGTATTTGATTGTTGCTTTTGTTGCTGCGGATATCGCCGTGGTGCATACACATAAATCCCAGTAGAATCATCCATGATGTTACAAGCTTCGGCGAAGTTTGTTGTTGTTGTTGTTGATGCATTAGAATTTTGTTGCTGTTGTGGTGTTTGTGATAAGGATGATGACGATGGAGAAGTAGTAGTATCATAAGTAGGTAAAGGAGGAGGTATAGCACGATGTACGGCTTCAATGGAATCTAATTGAATTAAAGTTTTAGGTCGTGCAATAGAAGTGTTCCGCCACGACACATTTACGTTTTCTTTATCATTCGACGACGACGACGACGACGACGACGATAAAAAAGTAGACCAATTTAATTTATCACTCCATTCTTTCAAAGTTTTTTGTCCATCTAAACTTAATGTTTGTTCTTGAAATTGACTCGTCATATATAAACGACACATACTTGGGTTAGTTGATTCTGATCGAGTGGTGGCGTCGACAGTGGCGATAACATCGTCGTCAGTCTGATTGTCCTTGTCGTTGTCGTTGTCATCGTCGTCGATTATTCCAACATCGATCTTGAAAGATTCTCCCGTCATTGATGCTTGGAAAACCAATGATGATGATGAATGTTCATTAATATTTATAATTTCTTGTTTTTGTTTCCTTCTTGGTATTATTTGTTGGTAACCCATTGCTAAACCAATCGCTGCATGGGCACAAAAACTAACTTCTTCACCTGATGGCATATAAAAAGTCATTGATGGTAATGCCGATGATGATGATGATGCTGCTGCAGTATTATTAGATGATACATCATCATTAGTAGTTAAGATAACACTTTCCCATTGACAAGTTTTTGCAAGACTTCTTTGAACAGATCCAGGAAGAGTGTGTTGAGAAGCAAAGATCGTTACAGGATTACCACCTTCTCCTCCAAGACAAAATACACGAGCTGTAATTTTTTCGACTGATACTACTGCAGTTGACTTGACCACGGTTGCAGTCGCAGTCGTAGTTGATTTTCTCGTTCTTGCTGCTGATACCATCGCTCTTCTTACGAAGTTTGTGGTCGTTACTGTCGTCATGATGATAACAATTCTTTCTTCTTTCAAATGTTGTGATTTGAGAAAAATCTTTTTTCAAAGATCAAGTTATAGGAACAAATCATGACTTAATTGTCGTGGGACTCAAAAACTAAATTCACTGTAAAAAAACAACTCCATAATTCATGCAATTTTCAATCAAAAATGATTATATATTACACTTGTATTAAACAGAAACAGTTAGTATATTCCTATTCCTGGTTTAAAATGGGTATAGGAAATACATTTAAATTTTAATTTAAAATGAACAGTTTGTAAGTTGTATGCTGTTGAAAGTACTATAGTTTTACTAATAATGTCTAGTGAATTGTGATTGAAAAAAAATCAGCTGAAGGACAATTTTTATTTTTTTGGCCAAACATGCGCCGCGAGAATTTGTCTGTCCGCCGCTTCCTATGATTCACAGCACCACACGCTGTTTTTCGCGCGACAACAGAACTTCAAATTCTGTAGAAACCAATCAAAGAGTTTCATCCAATCATCGTTTTGAACGACCCATCAATGCCATCTTGAACAAATCTGCGCCTTTGTCGTTTGTTTTAATTGTTGTCTCTATTCTCTCCTCTATTAGCTGTTAGCTGCTCTTAAACTTCGAAATCGCCCATCAGCCAATCCATAAACTCTCTTTCCCCGAAAGATTGTTGGGAAAAGAAAATGAAGATCTCCACTGCAACATTGGTGGCAGTATGCTGCGCCATTCCAATGGCATGGTCCTTTTCGACTCCTAATGCTATAAGTAGTAGAAGGGCAGAGACATCGTTGTTCGTGGCTGAAGAGAGCGCACACTTGGAAATTAATGGTAGCAGCGACGACAAGGAAGAAGGTCCCATCTTGAATAGATTTAGTCGGTAAGTTTCGATAATCTACAAAATATATATGCATATATATATATATATATATATATATATATATATAACAACCGTATGGAATGTTATTTAGTATTACCTTGTCAATCATCATCTAATCTATTGATTCTTACCATCAACATGTAAAGTACCTTGACACAACCTCGCATTCAGGGTAATTCACAAGCTATGTTGTACGCAACGGGTTTGACTGAAGATGATATGGATAAACCACAAGTTGGAGTATGCTCTGTTTGGTATGAAGGTAATCCATGTAATATGCATCTATTAGAATTATCAGAATACGTCAAGGAGGGTGTTGTTGGATCGGATTGTGTTGGATTTCGTTTTAATACTGTTGGAGTTTCAGATGGTATATCGATGGGAACATCCGGGATGAGATTTTCACTGCAATCACGTGATTTGATTGCAGATTCTATTGAAACAACTATGTCAGCACAATGGTATGATGGATTAATTGCATTACCAGGATGTGATAAGAATATGCCCGGATGTGTTATGGCCATGGGCCGATTGAATCGACCGTCAATTATGGTCTATGGTGGAACGATCCGTGCAGGTGAACAACCCTCGACCGGCGAGCCACTTGATATTGTTAGTGCCTTCCAATCCTACGGACAACATTTATATGATAAAATTTCGGATGAAGAACGTGTTGAAATTGTAAAACATTCCTGTCCTGGACCTGGTGCGTGCGGGGGTATGTACACAGCAAATACTATGGCAGTTGCCATTGAGGCACTTGGTATGTCACTGCCATATTCAAGTTCAAATCCAGCTGATTCAAAAGAAAAAATTGATGAATGTCGTGAGGCCGGTGAAGCAATGAAAAAATTATTAGCAATGGATTTAAAACCTCGCGATATTATGACAAAAGCTGCATTTGAAAATGCGATCCGAATTGTGATGGTCACAGGTGGATCCACAAATGCAGTATTGCATTTAATTGCAATGAGTCGGTCCGTTCGTAATCCGGATGTTTATATCTCACTGGAAGACTTTCAACGGCTTAGTGATGTAACACCATTTTTAGCCGATTTGAAACCAAGTGGACGGTTCGTTATGGAAGATGTACAGAATATTGGTGGCACACCTGGTGTTATCAAATTTATGATCGATAATGATATGTTTGATGGTGATCAGATGACCGTTACAGGAAAATCATGGAGTCAAAACTTGATTGATATGAACCATCCAGGATTAACACCCGGACAAGAAATCATCCGCCCATTAGACAATCCAATTAAAAAGACAGGTCATTTACTAATGATGTATGGTAATTTATGTCCCGGTGGTGGTGTCGCGAAGATCACCGGTAAGGAGGGAGAAACCTTTACGGTAAGTATTTAATTTATTTATATCTTATATCTTTCGAATGAAGATTATGTTAATTGTGCTGAACAAAAAATTAAAAGGACAACGCTGTATATTATATGTAGCTCAGCTCACATATCATGTATCTCCCCTTCTCTTTTTTAAACACCGTCATTTATTCTCCCTTCTTCGTGTTACTCTGCAAATTAAATCAAATTAAATTAAATAGGGAACGGCTCGCGTTTACGACGGTGAACCCGCTATGATGCTCGGCCTACAAAACAAAGAAATCAAAGCTGGTGATGTCGTTATCATCCGGTACGAGGGACCAACGGGTGGACCAGGTTTGCCAGAGATGTTAACACCTACCAGTGCCATCATGGGAGCTGGTCTAGGAGATGACGTAGCACTCATGACGGACGGACGTTTCAGTGGAGGTACTCACGGTTTCTGTATCGGTCATATTACACCCGAAGCACAAGTAGGTGGACCTATCGCTTTGGTTAAGAATGGTGATCCGATCCGTATCGATGCCCAAAACGATAAGAGAACTATCGATATGTTAATTTCGGATGAAGAATGGGAAAAACGTCGACAGGAATGGAAACCACCCCCATACCGCGCAAATGCTGGAACTCTATTTAAATACATCCAATGTGTAGCAACGGCAACTGAAGGATGCGTCACAGATGAAATCGGGACAGCCACCCCTGCAGAAATCGCGAAGGCGGCTCCTAAGACACCAGCTCTTCTTGAACTAGAAAATAGAATCAAAGAATTAGAAGCGCAACTTGCGGTCGCTACTACCGTTACTGCCGCTTAATAACTAGTAGGACCTACAAAGAAAGTATAGTGCAATTGACATAAGTATACATAATATATAAAATAGTTAATCAATATCACATAATATAGCATAATATAAATGTAATGCTTTAATCACTACAAGAAATGGTATCCATCAGTATCCGATAAACGGCAGTTTCCTAGCTTGTAGCGAATCGCCTAGAACAATTCTGATTCAATTAAAATGTAATGCTATCCGAATCACCTTCTTTGCCATCGCAAGCTTCAGAGTTCCCGTTCTTCTTCTCGCAAGCTTTAGAGCTCCCATTCGTCTTCATCAACAGATCAAATAGCACGAGCGAAGATATCGATCTCATCGTATTTGCTAATTCAATGCTTTCTTCTAAAAGTTTTTTAACGATTTCCCAACTTTCGTGGATGGAAAAAGAGCACCGCTCGTGTAGAGATGGATCACCCGTCGGTATGGAACCTTGATTATGTCCACTCAAAAGTGTGTTTTCGGTTGCTAAGAGTGTTATAGCAGCAATCGGTTCTATTGACGGCAATGTTGACTTGTCCGTAAGCAACCGGAATGTTACTTCACTCAGGGTAGATCGCGTAGCGTTGGAGACGCACATAGCAACGAGTTGACTTAGTCGATTCGAATCGTACATTGAACTGCGTGGGGTTAGCTGCAAGAGTGCTACCGCTTGACTAAGGCTTCCAGGATCGATTTTAGCACCCATTTTGATGTCTATGGACCAAATATCTTCCGCAAACTTTTGTATAGCAGCATCTAGGAGGGTCGTGTCTCGAAAGCTTCTTCCAAGTTTGATAAATTCATAAATATTTTCCTTATTCATGACCCACTTGCAGTAAAATTCGGTCACTTTCTGTACGATTGCTGTGTTTTCTAGCTTTTCCGCGAGACTGTGTAACTATAAAAAACAAAGAAAGGATGAAAACAATGATGACGGTTTAGCTTTTCCTTCTCATTGGCTTTCGATTCAAACTACAATTCCAAACTACACATACACAAAGTACTTACGGTGTACGCTTTTTCTGTATCCAAATCGAACTCGACATCAGCGTAAATGAAGTCAAGAATCATTGGAAAAACCGCAGCTTGTCTCTTGTTCAACCTCAGCTGGTTTCGGTTAGCGGAGCTATTATATTTGAAGATATTTGCAAAGTAATTAGACTTCTTCGGTCCAACAGCAAGAACTCGGCGATGGACGTGATATACGGCGCTTTGAGTGATATCGTCACATATCGCTTCGACGGTCCAGTCACTAAAACTTTCTGATGGATGTTGTCTCCAACTGAGTCCTGAATTATTTTGTACATCTGCGTCCTTCATAGTAACATCTATGGTAGATGGTATCGTACTATTGCTACTGTTGCTGTTACTACTACTACCTCCAGCATCGACTGTGACGACATGACCATTACTTGCAGTACTAGTAGGAGCCCCTATCATATTAATGTCTGTCCTTTCCCTGGCCATAATGGCCTCAAGGATCACGTCGATTCCAGAGTCCTTTCGCTGGTCAGCAGACACAGCGTCGGAAACGCCAGCGTGATGAGAGGCTACACCGGACCATGATTTAGTGTCAGCAGTATCTTGGTCGTTGCCCTTTGGCTCAATCGTTGTTGCCTTGACATTATAGTCACCGCCGTTATTCACGTAAAGCTTGGCCCTTCTCGGTGTTCCGGTGCCTTTAATTTTAATCCGTGTGATCGATGCCAACAGGTCTTTCCTCCCTTTAACGAAATAAGGATGACGGTATGCACCCCTATTTGGTCCTGTATCAACTCGCTGTCATCGAGCGTCGAGTATGATGAGAAAAGTACAATACGGAGTGGAGGAGGGGAGAGAGAGAGAGGCGTGAGAAATACCACATTGAAAAGTATACCTCCAAAACATTGAATAGCAACAGCAACAGCAACGGCAACGGCAACAACAGTAACGCAATACTTACGATAAAGCCGTACAAGTTAAGCTGACGTTGAAAACTACAATAGTCATTGGGAAGAAAGATGGAAGCGAAAGAACAAACGCGTTCGTGAGTAAGGAGAATTTATGATCAGCGATCAACAAATTAGACACGCCATCCGCAGTATTTCACATTTGATACGTTGATTTTCATTTGTTGTTGTTTTCAAGTTATTTCGAACCACCTACCTCTTGTATTTCGTTTGTTTAAAAAACATTGACATAACCTCTCTTACAAAATTATCAGTATCATGGACCCTGAAGCACGTTTCACCAGGCATCCAGCTAACCATGTTAGAAAATCCATCAACTTCACACCGTTCCAACATTTCGAATAGTTTCCAAGGGAATTGGAATTCCTTGTGTAAGATTACATTATTCTTATCGAGCTCGGGACTTCTTGGTGTAGAGTTTGGAGTAAAATGTGAAGTACCACACGTATTAGAAGAACTTTCACCACTAGTGGAATGGTTTTTGATATCTTCTCCTGCACTGATTGTAACCTGCCTAGCAATGCCACCACCACTACCAACAGAAGAAGAGTGATTCATCCCAGCTACTGTTGCCACCATCCCTAACGTATGACCAGCCTCTACCGACAGAGTGGCTAAAACAGCCTCACGCTTTTGTTGATTTCGAAGTTGCTGAAGGGAAAACTGTTGTGCTCGTAATTGTTGTAATTGTTGATGTTCCTGTCTATATTTTTCTATTTGTAGACGCTGCGAGGTACTATCGGCCATCATTTGGAAATTGGAGATATTCGTAATAGCCGCATCAATATTATGTTGACGTTCGGCGATCATAGCGGCGGTTGCTTGGTGATGACCAGCTAGCAGCCTTGAACTTGCTGCTGTAGATGTAGGTACCATCGGTAAAACAACGTTAGATAACTCATTCGATGAAATTGATACATTCGTTGGTACATTCAAAGTATCATAGGACATATTATCAGAGTTGATGTTGTTATTGCTCTTAACATTATTTCCAACATCATCAACGATAGACTTGTTGTTTCTACCAGTTTCACCTTTAGTAATTAAACCTGATCGGGCCAGTTTTTCAATATAATCGGTACTATCCTCTTGATCCTTATCACGAGCAGCACATCTTGCAATGAGCTGACACATAGTTCGTTGCCCTCGTCGGAAAAACTTGTGCTTGTAACCGCCTTTACAGTTTCCATGTTGAATGCGGTTAAAGCCGTACAAATTGAGTTGACGTTGAAACTGTTCACAGAAAAACAAAGACGAAAGAGAAGAAAGGAATGTATGAGTAAATTATCTGAATCATAAATATGATGCCATATTCTTCTATTCATATGAAATTGTATTATACAATTACTATTACAATTACAGTTACAATTACAATTACAATTACACATAACGCAACGTACACTCTTATACTTTGTTTGTTTAAAGAATCTTCGCATGATATGATCCACGAAAACTTCCGCGTTATGTACACGGAATGCTTGTCCATCATCGACCCATGAAACAACATCACCATACCCTTCCGAAAATGATCGATCTAACATATCATGTAACTTCCATGGAAATTGAAATGCATTCGGATTCAATTGTCTTGCATTTTGTTCATGTTGTCCTTGTCCTTGTTCATGTTGTGCTTCGTTATGTTGTTTTTGAGGGGTAGGTAATGGAAGATTATGTTGATTCCTCAATGCGGCAACAACATCACCCTCGTCAATACCAGCACCGATACCACCACTATTCCCTGCTCCTCTTACTATCGCCGACGCTAATTGTTGTTGATGATGTTGAAGTTGCACCTGTAACTGTTGTTGTTGTTGTTGTTGTGCCTGTAATACACGATTTGCTGTAGCTGTAGCTGCAGCAACGGCTGTGGAAGAAGAATTGTAATGATTGTTATGATTGTGATTATTCGTTGTTGTTGCGATCGGACCAACATTGCCTTGTCTTTGTAATAGTCGTGCCTTCATCGAAAGTAATTCATTACTTCGACGTGCAACAACTGCCATTGCATCAAGGGCCGACGAAGATACTCCTTGTCCTCCACCTCCACCAATACCCATCCGAATGGCATGATTGATCAAATCAAATCCAGTGCTGCTATTGTTATTGTTATTGCTATTATTATACTTCTCACCTCCAACTGCTGCCGTATTCGTCGCTGTTGTTGATCTTGAAGTAAGATTAGTACCAGCATTGGATGGAATAGCATCAGACGATGCGGTTATGGTGGGGAACATGATGATGATCGGATTTTGAGTCTTGTTTGTTCGAGATCGTTGCTTGTTCTTGTTTGTTTGTATCACCTACGTGTACTAGTACTATGAAAACAATGAGAGAGATGATATTGTAAAAGTAGTATCAATGGTGCGAATAGAAAAACAGTTGATATAATAATAAGAAACAAAGGCATCAAATTTTTTTTGTTAGCGCGAAGAAGTGCGATCTTTTTGTTTCGAGCGAACTTAGTGCTACTGAAACTTTTTTTGTGCTGTTTCGGTAATATGCATGTACGTGTGCAAGTACATTAACTCAAATACAATGTTAGCTACTTACATTTGAGTGAACAGTATAAGAATAGATGGTAATTCTTGTTTTGTGTTGTACAGATTTGTTTTGTATCGGATGAGTGTGTGTAAAAAGTTCAGCTACCTGTGTATGAATTGGTGGTCATTTACGACGGGAAATGAATTTGTGTTGCTACTACTGCCGGAGAGTGAAACGAATTTAGAGGCAACTGTAGAAGTTGTTTTTGCGATGGGCTTCTCCAAGTTAGCCACTTTTTCTTATAGGAATAATTTTCTTCGCATTCAATAAAAAGTGTCAGTCAAATACTGTAATTAACAATCTAACTTCAACTAAAGAAGAATAGAAGAAAAATAGTTGGCGAACCTACATTCCGAAGTAATTAAATTTCTCTTATTTAGAGAACCATTACCGCAAGACACTTCTGTACGATTAAAAACTCTTAATTAAAAGGTAAAAGTACAATAATTAAATATCGGTTGGTATTAAATCAATTAATAAAGACGATTGGTGCGACATGAACTAGTACGTGATGGGCACAAAATTAGGTAGCTTTACATTGGAACATCACGTTGAGTGGCGAATTTATCAGTACCGTATGACATATTTAACAAATCGGCTCATTTTTCGATTTCGCTCATAATTTTTTTAATTATTGTGTTTGGCCGGTTAGGGTTAGGGTTTGGCCTCGTCGCGTGAAGAGAATATTATAATTATTTAAGAGCTGCCGCTGTTTCTATTGCTACGGTCACGATGTTTGTTGATCTCCTCTACAATGTACCTATTATTATTATGTCTGGCCTCGTCGCGTGAAGAGAATATCTATATCAATATATATACAATAAGTATATATTGTGACGAGTCGAGTATTACATAATGAAATTTAATATTTGTGTGAGCTCAACATCTTCACATCTTTACTCCGGAGTTTTGACAAAAGCGCACGCGCATAAATTCTCCTATATTGAAATTATACAAATTATACAGGAGTACTAACACGCCGCCGATAAATTCTCTAAATCTTAAAAATGACGAACTTCAACTCTACAAATGTTATACGCGCAGAGTGAGAGAGTCGCGCAGGGGAAGGCAAGAAACAAAGAGAATTCAACGTCTACAAGTGTAAGTACGTAGTATGGAATAAGAGGAAGCGCAAAGTCGCCAACAAGGGAAGGCAACACGGAGAATTCAAGCAACGTGCTAATACGCGAAGATTCGCGTAGTAAGGGAAGGCAAAAAAGGAAGAGAATTCGCATTTAGCTATGTTCAGTTCTAGTTAGTCCCGTTAAATTGTTCTCTATTGAGTCGCGTTGGAAAATTCATTTTTGAACAACACAACATGGAACCTTCTTTACAATTCAAGACAACATGCCAATACAACAGAGACAAGAATTCATACATTCGAACATCATAATACAGTACTATTAGATCTAGCACCCGATAGTTACCCAAATGATATTACTATAAATACGACTGCTGACTACGTCGGCAATTAAAAAAATCGGCTACATCCCGCTCGCTAACTAGTTAGTGGAACCTTTATTCTCTTTGAAGAAACAGTTGAAAATAAATAATATGATGGCAGTTGATGATGATGGTTCAATAATAATTTCTTCTTCTTCTTCTATTGTCAACAACAACAATAATAAGGAAGATGATGGTGATATTATTGCGGATGAGGAGCAGAACGATGGAAACGATGGAGTCAAAAATATTACGACGAGGGAAGAAGCCCAGAAATCTCCGCAACAACAGTATCAACAACAACGAATTCCGTGGCAAATGGAATGGAAACATCCACAATGGATATCATCGTTGACGTCGTCATCAACATCACCTTTCTCTAATTCCGGTTCTTCCGTCACTGCCACCAAGACATCAACATCGACAACTACAAAAGCTGGTTCTGACAACAAGACTGCCGATGATGATGATGATGATCATAAGTCTACCACTACCACTACTACTAATAATAATAATGATGATAAAGTTATTGTTGTTGGATTAACGACGGCACAATTGTCATCCCAAGAAATATCAAAAATATTACAATTTGATCTTAATAATAGTGGTAGTAGTAGTGGTAGTGGTAGTCCAGCAGAAGACAATAAAAATAACTTCATCAACATTAGTAATGATAAGGATTGTGATGATCGGCATTATTTGTTGTCCGTATCTATGTTGGGATCATCACAACCATTATCACCACCATTATCATCATCGTCGTCGTCGAGAGGAGAAGATTCTACCTCAAAAGTGGACATTGGTGAGGGAATAATTGAAACTGAACAAGATAATAATAATAGTAATGATAATAAATTACTTGCGTCGGAAGTTTTATTAGAAGTATTGGATGTTCCAAAAAGCAATAATAATAATAATAATAATAATAGCAGCAGCATCAGCAGCTCCACCACAACAACGAAAGTATTATATTCAAAACGATTGCGTTGGCCGGAATCGATTTTTAATAATAATTTCAAAAACAATAATAATAATAATGAAGAAGAAGAACAACAACAACAAAATAAGGAACAAGGTGGTAAAAATCGGTTCAAGAAAAAGAAACAGAAGAAAAAAAAGAAGAATTTATTAACGTCAATATTTTTACCATTAATGGGAATTCATGAAGAAGATGAATACGAAGTAGTAAGAAACGATGATAAGAATAATAATAATAATAATAATAATAAGGGAACAGGAGATGGTGATGGTGCTGGTGCTGTTAGTGTTGCTGGAAAAGAAGTAGTAGTTGTCGCAAATGCAAAAACCACTATTGGAATTGTTTCGGCTACATTGTGTCGACGACCAGTAGTAGTGGAGGATCAACAAGCCGGTGCAACAGCAACACATGATATTGTGGAACTGATGAGTTTCGGTGGTGGCGGGATGGGAATGGGGACAACAGCAGCAGCAGGAACACCGGTTGTTGTCGATAAAAAGGAACAACATCATCACGACAAAGAATTGGTGACGGCGATGTCGAAAGCAACATCATCAACAACAACGACGGCATCCACTAATAGAAAGGACACGACCGATGCTACTACTATTGTACCACAACAAATTGGTGAATTATCGTTTGTTTGTGTATCTCAGGCTGGTGAAGTATTTGTTTATGATCCTATCAAACTGTTACTGGGTATTGAGGACGATTCTGGTTTAGATCAAGAAGAAAGGGATGCTAAAAAAGATTTAGAGGATGCATCATCCTTCTTTTTTGGACCACAATTATTCCAAAATTTACAAGACAAATGGAAACCACTAGCAGAACCATCATCACGGATACATCTTAGTATATTTGAACATGATCATAATAGTAATAATGATAATAATAATATACAACGACAACAAGACAATAGTAATGCAACAATAATCGATCCGTTATCAAATCTTATTAAAACAAATGAGGAATTGTCAGATTGGGCAAAGTCTGTCATGTCTGGTGATAGAAGTAGCAAAAAGTCAAAAAAGAAGAAGAAACGAAAAAATCGGACTCGGCGACAACGACGATTTGATGGTGGTGATAGTAGATCAAGTGTTGGGTCTGGTAATAATCGTAGTGTTAGTAGTGGTAATGATCATAGCAGTAGTGGATGGAAACAAAGCTACGACGATTATCATGACGATCATGATGATGATGATGATGATGATACATCAACTGTAGCCACCGGTCGAACAGAAGCAGCATTTTCATTAGTGGCAAATTTAGCATCAGAATTACAAACAAATGTTGATGAAACAATATCAATGCTCCCATATCTGTTCAATCCACTACTTGAACCATCAACAATAAAAGATCGTACCACAAACAATAAACCACTTGAAATATCTGTTGCTGGTAATTCCTTTATAGTAGTTACAGGATCTGGTATACGAAGTATTAGTAAATCCTCAAGAAACACTCGTGGTGGAAAAACAAACGGACGGAGTGGTGCGTCTGCTTCTAGTAGTACTACTCGTTCGCGACGGAACAACAAAAATAATCGTCACCCTCGAACGAAAAAGGATGATACTATTTCTTCTGTCGCTAGCAGTAATAGTAGTATTGTTTCGAGCAGTATCAAACCGACGACAAAAACTACGATCTTCCCTTCAACGACAAACGACAATGAAGTAGAATCGCAATTATCATCAGAACAGCAACAGCATGGTAAGAAGAAGAAGAATATTCCTACGAGCAATCCTTTCATGGAGGAAGTAGAAGATGATGTTCCTAGTAAAGATAACAATTCCTTTTCTGATGACGACAACGACAATATCATCGGGAGAAGTGATCCATCAACTACACCATCATCGGATGATGTGAATTTAAACAATCATGAAGAAGAAAATGACGATGTTAACGACGACAACGAAGTTAACGACGCGATTCATAACAACCCTTTCGATGATGACGATGACGATGACGATGACGACGATGACGTCAACAAGGATGAGGTAGTAGACGACGACGACATACCAGCCGTATCATCGACGGGTGCGATTCCTAAGAACCCTTTCGACGAATACGACAACGAAAAAAACGAACTCGTCGTCGACAAGACACAATCGTCACCACCAGCCTCATCATCGTCGGCTGGTGAAGAGCCTTCCGTGGAAGATGACGAAGACGAAGATGACCACGTGGTAAGAATTGATGAATCGAAATCGGCTTTGGAATCTTCGTGGTGGGATGAACCTTCTGATAAGGTGGTCAGCACTACTAGTAGCACGAAAGATGAGAATGATGACAAAGAAAAGACTACTACAAATAATAATGACGAGAGCGACAGTCAACGTCACTATTTCGATGGCTACGATAATGACGACGACGATGATGAAGAGGATGAAGAGGATGAAGAGGATGACAATAAACGTGGAGGATTTGTAACCTTCTTGTCCACAGCTTGCTGGTCTGAAACACGGACACTATTTTTACCCTTTGTTCCTGTCAAGGTTTCACATATTGCGAAATGGAATGGTATGGAATTATTATGGATTATAGGACAATACAAAACACTTCTTATCCGAATGGATTCTAATACCGGTCCTGTTGCTGTCCCGATCGGAGGAGGAGATGTACGAGCACGCACTTCTGGCAATGACGAAACGGACCTGTTCCGCACCGCAACCGGTAGTGATGTCATTACATTCACTGGTCGTACCATCGCGAACGAACCATCAACATTATTGGTGAATAAGTTTCAAATTTTACCAATCGAATTGGGTGTATCTAGATCTATTCCACCTAAATTGCTTTGTGCTTCTGATACGGGTATCGATCCACCATCTCTGTTAGAACTCTATATCGATCCTAATCCAACAACCGGTCCAAATGAACCTTGTCGTCAGCAGCACCCTCATCACTACCACTCATTGGTATTGCTGAAAACTTTTGGTTACTGTACAATTCAAGGTACAGTCGTTTTACACCATGCACCATCGCATGTTGCAAAAATTGCAATCGTTCAAGACAATGAAACATCATCATCGCATGGTTTACGTTATGACGATGATCTTAGACGTATTGAACAAGAATCATGGGCACAGCACGGTCAAGGATGGTCCCTATTTGGTAATAATCGACGTACATATTTCATTTGCTGGGAAGGCTCGACACTACTTCAAGGTGCATACGTGAAAGAACTCGATCGATCTCCAAATTTACCTCCTTCCCGCTACAGTGCATGTACAACGCATGTTTTGCCACTTTGTTCAACTGGAGTTATGTTATCGACGGAATCGGCACAACATCGTTCTTCAGAACTGATGTCAGATGTTGGAATCCAACCTGGTACCATAATACACGAAGGAAGGGAGCAGCAACAAATGTTTGTTGATCCACGAAAATCATCATCGGCTATTGTTCAACTTCCAGTCATCAAAGAATTGGAACGATCCTCATTAATGAGGAATATCAACGAAGAAAGCTGCGATGATGAATACGACGTTCTTTCTTCTGCGAAAGCTTTCGGAGAAGGTAGCCGTGAAACTTATTCGAGTGGTACTAGATCGTCTACTAGTAGCAGCAGTTTTAGTTGCTTACGACGACGAAACAGTGTTCTGCTCCTGCAGCAATGTTCGAGTTGGACCCAATTGGAAGACAATATGGACGATCGTGTAGTACTCGAACGACAGGGTAAGCAAAATGAAGAAATGAATGCTCCATAATACGATATTGTCCATTTATTTTCTAATTCAAAATATGAGTAAATTTACTGACCTCACTTTTCGCATCCTCTCTATTTATTCTCGTAAAACAGAACCTGTCTTGTGTCTTCGAAGAGGTGATGTTGATTCGCCCCACTATATGCTTTCGCTTCGCCAGCTTGTCATTGATAACGGGGTTGCATCTCCATTCCAGCAAGTTCTTGCGTGGCTAGCGAAGCGAAAGAATTTCTTTGCAGCAACTGGGATTGCTCTTGATTTACTACAAGACGCAGATACTCTGTTTTATTTGTGGAAGCATGCAGAATTAATAAATGAGGAAGACGAGGAAATGAAACTTATTGGTCTATTAGACGGAATCATCCCAGTCCGATTCTTGGATGAAAACGGCACATCCACTCCATGTAATCGCAGTGTGACTGCAGTCCATCTATCTGAAATGACCGTTGGATGTTTCATCAAAGGTGGTGCTGCAATGTCGAAGTCGTTGATCCGATTTCTGGAAAAGAATAAATCGTATGATCCGTCTCGAGTATCGTTAATGCTGGCCTTCGCTACCGTAAATGAGATTGTAGACGATCAAGAGTCAGAGGAAACCGCGAAGAGAGAAGAACACCAGGACATGTATTTCGATGAATTACTATGGCCTATCAAGTGCCTTCTTGAAGTTGGAACAACACGCGATTACCTTCCTGAGGCATTTGCCTTACTGAATAATATAATCCCAGACGAGTTACGACACCGTCTGCATCACCATGGAGACGACGGTCTCGAGGAAGAAGAAAAAAAGATATCATCATCGGAATCCACGCCAAGCATGAAACTAACAAAGAAACTTGTCAAGCTGATTGTTGAGTCCGATCCTGTTGCAATCGATATCCTAATGAGCTTTGCAGACGACCGATCTCAGGGGCATTACTGGCACTCGCTAGATCATGAAACTCGTTTGAACTTATCGTTATTGAAAGCTGATTCGCACTTTCCATTTTTGAGACATCCTGAGGTACGAACATGGGTACGAGGACAACTTGATTTGTGTTTTAAAGAAAATCCACAGTCAGTTCTTCCCACATCTTGGCTACAAGAGCTAAGTGTCGCATGTTTGCATAACGCCGAGTGTGAGTTGAAGAATCTCGAAACTATTGACGATAATAACATCGATGAATATCTTCTATTATCATCAACTTTGTCAGATATGAGTGAAAAGACATATGTCACCGGCTCTGTTGTCAATACTGGTATTGCTACTACTGATCTTGGACGATCAATAAACTCAGGAATGGATGATAACGATGGCGTGTACAAATTGAATTTTGAAATTGAGAAAACTCGCAATGCATTATTACCTCCTACGGATGATAGCTACAGTCTCGATTACGACCTACTGGTACCAACATTACTACTACTCCAGTATCGCAATGCCCATTGGCATCCGTCGTCGTCGTCGTCGTCGTCATCGTCGATGAATTTTATGTCGACGCAGCCGTTACTCGATGCTGCTTGTTATCAGGCAGGACGGACGACGACACCGGTTAGCATTTCTGGAGGAGGAGGGGGAGGACGTATTGCTGCTCATCATCGTACTGATATTCTTACGTCAAGAATCATGCGTGATCGTACAGATGATGAACCATTTTTATTTGCTGCATTCGATATTAAATCTGCTATGAAACAATGTTTCCAAGCAAATAATATTGTAGCTGGTGCGAATTTAATTGGTGGAACAAATGGTTTCATATTACAAGTATGTTATATCCTCACGGAAGGACTTGGTATATCTGTTAATGATGCAGAATCATTTTTATTGAACGATGTATTAGATTTACAAATTGTTGAAGAATCAAAAATGGAAATGGTATCATTTGAATTGACATCACGACATCGAATTTTACTATTATTGCTTGATGAACACGTACTGAGTATCAAGACATTTGGTGACTTTGATTCTATTCATAATCGTGGTCGTGTCGATCCTGTATTTGCCGCTCGTTCTATCTTACGGGCATGGCTATCATTAAGTTATGGTGATAAAAGTAATTCATCGAATTGGCTAGGCGATTGGTTAGCACGACGGCTCGAAATTCGTAGTGGTGTTGCTTCTTCTTCGTCGTCTCCTCCTCCTAACACTACAAGAGTTTTTGTAGATGAACACGAAGATACGAATGCTTCTACTGCATCGAATACTAATAATAATAAACATCGGTTGGCATGTGCTTCACTTGCACGATCACTACTCTGGCCAAATAACAACGCAACTCCCAAAACTACCGCTACTGCTAGAGTTAATGATGATGATAGTAAAGACAATGTCGGCGAAGGCGGCGGCGGCACAATGGTATCACTTGCAATATCAATGAAATTTGAAAAGCAAATATTGATCCAACTATGTCAATCATGTTTGGGATTAGTCGAATCTGTTCCACCAAATGCAATGGAAGGAATGAATAATGCATAGCCAAGAAAAATAGAATAGAATAAAATAATAAACATTACTTTGCACAATAATACAATGCGTGATCCAAAATGAAATTATTATACCCTACTTGGTTATAATTTTGGATATAATATAATTTTTGTTTTATTTTTGAGTGTATCTGAATATTCAAATCTACATAATTATTAATACCCGACGGTATGTAGACATTCCATGAAAACATTAACATCGACGGATCCCTTACCCTTTCCATCAGGATCATCCGATGTGGTTCCCTGTTTAGCCATCTCCGCTACCATAAGCAATTGTTTAATTCCGATAGGTTTGCTTTTGATAGCTTTTGCGATTCCTCGTGCATCATCTTTACTCATGTGGGCAGCGACACGTAGTACCTCACAAACATCTTTGGGTTCATCTAGCAGTGGTACCGATTGAGCTACACCAAAAGCTTGAACTAAACCTAGATCTTCTAACAAATGTGGACTAGATGTAGTTCCTAGGACCATAAGACGTCGTCCCTCATCTGGTGGGACCTTCTTGAGCAATACCAATAATGTTTGTAATACTGCATTTGAAAATCGTGGTCCGATCGGTACGTAATCAATTAAACGTTCGATGTCATCTAAAAATATAATAGATAACGGACTTTTATACGAATCCATGAACGCCTTATGGATCATCTGACATTTAGATGTGTCGGAATAACCGATCATTTCATCTGCGGAAATCATCCTCACAAATGGAAAACCAGAATCGACTGCTAACTTGGCCGCGATTGCAGTCTTTCCTGACTGTGTCGGACCCTGTAACAATACACTCATGAGAGGTGTCCGATCACTTGATCGGACCTGTTCGACTAACCGTTCCAAGGTCGACATCATCATATCGAAAGAATCACCGTAGGGGACGAATCCATTACGATAAAACGCCTTGAGTTCTTGGGAATGAGCTCCAAATTTCGGTTCAACGTCATCAAGAGCCTGTTCAAAATCTGCGTATTGCAACATAAGATTTTTTGTATCGGGTGCCTTATTAAGATCCTTTACGTCGAGACATCTTGCTAATGCAAAAGAACTAGCCGCCTTGACTAAACCTTCTAATTCAGCACCGGAAAAATTCTTTGCCTTTTCTGCAATAATAGGAATCTTTTTAACCGCCTCAGGTGTTATACGTTTCGCCTTTTGCATGTTTTTGGTATGGATATTAAGGATCTGAAGCCGTCCCTTCAAGTCGGGTAAACCAATTTCGACATGTACCTCTAATCGACCTGGTCGTAATAATGCATCATCGATCATATCTTTGCGATTCGTCATTCCAATTAATAAGATATTATTGAGAGAATCAACTCCATCAATTTTTGACAACAACTGATTAACGACTGAATCGGATACACCTGTCCCATCCTTTACTGAACCACGTTGTTTGCAAATTGCATCCATTTCGTCCATAATAACAATATGTAGCATACTATTATCACCCATTTCCAATTGTTCCTTTTCAGCATCCGCAAACAATTCACGGATCTTTTCTTCCGATCCACCCACGAACTTGTTTAAGATTTCTGGTCCATTCACAATTTTTGGTTCCCGTGCATTTAATGCTTTACCAATTTGACGTGCAATTAATGTCTTACCACAACCGGGTGGTCCGAATAGTAACATACCACGTACATGATGGATGCCCATCTGTTGAATGATATGTGCCGGCCAGATCCGTGAGGCGAAGGCACGACGAAAAATTTGATTAAATTCCGCATCCAATCCACCAATCCCTAATTTTTCAAAATCAAAATCACCAGTAAATAAATTAGTGGCACCACCTCCACCAGCTCCCTCCGCAATGTGATCACCTGTGAATTTTAATAATGCACCACCTTCCAATCTTGAAAATACAATAACAGTCGGTGCAAATAATTGTCCAATTTTACTAGACGGTGGTGGTGCATCATCTTTTTCTTCTTCGTCACTTTTCTTTTTCTTTCTATTACTACCTCCTCCACCGGTATCCACGGTTGCCATACATTTTACCGTCAATTCCAGTTTCGTCCCCTCAAAGTCAATGGCCATAATACGTTTCGGTTCCATAATTTGTTCTTCCAATACCGTTAAAACAGTTTGTGCTAATCGATCGGTATCAATTTCTTTTGGTTTTGCTTTCGGATCCGAACTTTTTTTCTTGGCTAATAAATCCACCGATATTTCCAGTGTCGCTAACGCAATATTCGTGGAGGGTACGTAGGGATTTAATTTAATGGTGGTACTTAATGATAAACTTAAAAATCGTCGCTGCAGTCCATTCATGGCCACTTGATCATTCGGTACCTGCGGATGTGCCTCCACTTGATACGGATGTCCATTGACTTCGACCAGCATTGATTTACCAACAGGTATAGAATTTTTTTCATAATATCCAGCAATACCATTGACATTATCTTGTGAAATATAAATCTTATTCGTATAAGACAACCGATTGGACGGTAAGCTACCAACAGCGAGTTTCATTTTTTATTTTATTTTTATGAATAAATTATAATAAATTAGTTTTATGATGGGGGATGTCCGTGTCAGTGCCGATGGTGGAAATGCGTTTGGAATTTGAAGAAAATAGAACTACTCTCACGATCTACGACCGGTTAGATTGATTTCCTTGCTCTAATTTGTTGTTGAATGGGGCGACGTTGTGTACTACTTGTTGTGTTTGTCTTTTGCAATGCATCAAAATTCTTGTTGTGCCTACATATGTGCCAGTAACATAACCATTGGTCACAATAAATCAAGCAAACGGACACTACAGTAACTAGCTAAATACGTAATTTGAAGTCGAATCGTGGTGTTTGACTCACTTGATTCGATTGATTCAATCTGAATGAAGTTTCAAATTATTTAGGGCGGTCTTTTTGCGTACTTACAGTATTTTCTGCTTCGCTTCGCTCTACTTTCTCAACTAACTATAACTGCTAACGGCTTTACGTGATGCTGATGCAAATTAAGTTGAACCAAATCAAGTCAAATCAATTCTTTTGGATGAACTGATGATCGATCAATAGGAATGCAGTGGCTCAGTATGCTGAATATGGATCATCAAAAATAATGCTAAAAACAATCGGTTGGGATAGATTCGTACTTCGGCAGCGTAGTCGCAGTCGTCGGTGCTTTTGCGTTGGGTGTAACATATGTTGAAAAACGACAACAACATAAACGCACACGTGTATAGGGTTTGTAATAAGTGTCAAGGAAGGAGAAGAAATGGAATGGAATATGAAACAAAAGACATTCATCAATATGGACAGAATTATCAGATATGTTAAAAGGCCCGAGGTATACATAACTAAAGTATATTATTACATTCCGAAACTCTCGACAGCTTGCTTTTTGCATGTACGTCGAAAGTTGATTCAGTTTGAGAGTTGGGAAAGTATTGCAGAAACGAAGATATGCCATAAAAATATTGGACGTATATGGGTGATGTAATGCCATCTAATCCAGATGGTTCACCGAAGGGGCAAGTCTCTCCGTGAAGTTTTTCATCTGCATTATAGAAAGATAAAACAAAAATGTCAGGTTTTATTTTACCTTATAACAGTCGCCGATTTTAAGAATATGTATATGTTCAAAAATGTGCTGCATTATAAGGATTTGTAATCTAGTGATTATAGTTTATCATTGATGCAGTTATAAAATATATCCTTCGGTGCTACTGCTACAACAGCTGTTATTCCAAGGAATTTTATCACAGTTGAAAAGAACCCTCTTCGTTCTTGATCATTGTTCTGTTGTTCCTGTAGTGATGTGTTTAGAGCACAATACTTCACTTTTTCTGTTTTGAGTTTAGTTTCGACTTTCTTTAGTCGATCCTTTTTTGCTTCTATTTGAGCACGATACTTTTCTTTATCTGTTTTAAGTTTATCTTCGACTTTCTTTAGTCGGTCCGTTTTTGCTTCTATTTGCTGACTGAGCGTTGTTCTCTCCTCGCCATACGAATCTAGAGTCCTATTCAAGTACGTCCCCATTACATGAGGTAATGAATACATAGTCTCAGTTGCTCGCTGACGCAATTTTTCTCTGTATTCTTTTCCGTTGTTCGGTTCTAATTCTTCTTCAATCAAACTTTCAACGCATCGTTCTTGAAGATTTGTTAATTTTGGCAATTTTGAGTCGCTATCGTCGCTAAAAGGAGCCTCGGGACAACCGTATTTTTGTTCCTCTTTCAATAGAACTAACGCGGCATTTGCATCTACGTAGGGTAACACATTTTCGTCAGTCAACCTTTGGAAAGAATTAGAATCTATGGCTGATGACTTGTTGTTATTTACTAGAAAGTTGGCAACACTCTCGCTCCAATACTTGCTACAACTTTTCAATGGGTTATTAATAAAAAATACAACATTAAGCCACAACGGAAGGTCAGCAATTACAGCAAGCTGCGTCCAACGCAAAAGCAAAATCTTATCCAGGGAGCATTCTCTAGAGATAAGAGTTTGAGCACGCTCCACATTCAAACCAGCTGCTCGAAATTCAATGACATCCGCATACAGGAGATGCAATTTCGTTGGCGATGCCATTTCCTTTATAAGATTTTCTGAATAAATTATTACTTGAGATTCAAAGTCGTCTTCCATTTGAAAATAATCACACAAAAATAGTAACGGTATCGGTGACAGTGACGTCCCATTTAAGTCAAAATTCTCGAGGTAACAATAATGAAGTAGTGCTTCAAATGCTTTTTTTATCAAACCAAACGATTTATCAGAAATGGTCGATGGGAGATCGATGAAGCTGTGTTGGGTTTTAGATTCCGAAAATGCACCACCGGACGACGACGACAAGTCAGTACGACCATCATCATTATTACTAAAAACAGCAACAGAGTTAGACAATTTGAATACTCTATTAAAATATTCACTCTGAGTTCCGAGCAGATTACGATGCACATAGAACGTTACTGCCAACGACGATGTTCCCTTTTGTACCGTCTGCGACGACTGATTGGGCTTCCCCTTTTTTGCTAAGGTTATTCTCCAATCACTAAAATCTGGTGCTTCACCTGGTTCTTTCGACCATTGAACCCTTTTCCTTTTCATGGTGCTGCTGTTGGTGTTTGCGTTGGTGCCTAGAAATGGCAGCAATATTCGAAGTGCTGGTGTGCTACAAAAAAAAATTTTATTAAGAGAATTTTAAGTTTTAAGGTGTATTTTCGTGCGTGAAGTCGTGGGTAAGTAACGTTACTGCTAAAATCAAATATCTTTTTAAAGAAATGCAAAGTAGCTAATTATTGGGATTGTCAAAGATCACATTTTTCTATGTGAAGTCCATTCGATTATAAAACAATCTGCACTGCAAAGACTTTACCGATCAATCTGCACTGCAAAGACTTTACCGATCAAACAAGGCAGGAAACTCTATAATAACTACATGTCATTTGGAAAATAAATTGATGTTTTAATACTAAGAAGAGTATATTATGATAGAATTAGAAACAATATGGTCTTTCCTATATTCATGCTTATCCTATTGTAGTCTTAACGTAATTCATTCGTAATTTTAAGAATGGTTATTATGGTAACATCGGTGTCGAAGTTGGTTGGTGATCATGGTGAGCATATTGTCGCTGCTACTGCTGCAAATTTCCCCTTCGATGTCGTCGACGTCATCGGTTCACTTAGTTGTTTACCTGTTCGTTGTTGTCGTCTTCCTCTTCTTCCAGTTGTTCGACGTGTAGCACCAGTGGCGGTGGTTTCAATTGTATCAATAGAAGTATCATTAATATCATTGCTATTAACTTCGTCACTACTAGCAATATCGTTCGTTGGCGACGACGACGACGACGATGGTGACGAACAGCACGCTATTTTTCTGAATAAATAACTCGAGGCAAACGTGACAAATGATGGAATCGTCGACGAGAATGAGAACGGCGACGACGACTGTCGTTGTTCTTGTCGATACTGCTATTCATTGCCATTGTCATTATTGTCATTGTCAACGTCTTTATTAAGAAACGGAAAATTTTACCACTACATCTTTATAGCTACTAGATGCAATCCGATTTATGTCATATAGATGTGAGAGAACCATTCCCGTTGCATCAAATCAAAAGAACGTTCCCGTGAGGCGCAATTATTTTGCATGCTGGACCGGCTTGAGGAACTATTTCGGTCTCCAATTTTTTTTCAATCATAATATCACCAAGGGAACATTTATAATATTTATTTGTATTTATTTGCAGATTGTTCCTCATCTAACGACATATCGATTAATCTCCAACTAGCTGGAAACTCTCTGGCATAAAATTGCTTTTTTATTGGAAAGAATTTTCGCATATGATCGAAACGATCCGGCATAGCGTAATAATACGATGGGATGATCCCTTCCTCGTATCCAGGTAATTTGTGATCGTCGGTATGATACCCACGTAGCCGATTGATATATCCGGTGAACTACAAAAGCATGATTAGTATTGTGAGAAGAGAGAGCGGCGAAGAAAAATATAGAATAGGAAATTAATAAAACAATAACAAGACAAATTGTATTCAAGTTTAGATCGCTTACAGTAGAGAACCAACAACCGAAAAAGGCCTTCCCCCGACTTGCAACTAACTGATCGATCATGCCGTAGTAGTTAGCTGTAGTTGTTTGTTCGAAGTCGTAATTTTGAGAAAGAGAGAGAGAAGAATGTAAACGAGAATGATGAGATTGACTGATCCATATTTTTACGCCATAAAGCACGACGATGACGTCAAACCAAATGTATCCCATGCGACACCACGAAGACAAAAATAAGGTACAAAAAGGAGAAAACTTACTATTCACTCCTTCTAATTCCGTTTTGAAATCATCTACAAAGACGACATCGGCATATTGATCTATGATGGCTTTGAAGAATGATTTATCTCGTTCATCTGTAGCTATAAAAAGTGTCGTACCATCATCTAATACCTTTTTCAATTGTTCAACGATTTGAGAACCATCAACTCTTGTTTCTTTATATTGGAAATCTCCACGCCGGATATGAATGGTATCAAAGTCATTTGATTTACCATCAGTACGATCCAAAACACGTTTTCGTAATGATGATACGATTCGTGCTGCAGCACATTGTAGTTCATCGATGTATCGGACATGATCTCTCACAAATCGTTTCATCCATAAATCCTGCTTCCAATCTTGAAAGAATAAGAAGGCATAAAAATGTACCAGTAAACGACTTTCGTCGCCATCAGGAGTTTTCACCCCAACAGGAAAATGTATCCATTGTTTATTTTGTATTTCAGGTGTGTACACACACAGTCTTTTACGTTCTGCATTCATTTCTTTAAGACGTTCTATAGGTGATGCATCAACAGGATTCGGTTTTCCAATGTATTCTTCATAATGTGGAAATCCACCCTCCGACTGTAAGATCTGATCCGGTAGTGCTTCAAGTTCCTTCGCATCGGTTTCTGTATTACTTTTTGGGAATGCCGCTATATAATACAAAAGGACGATTGATTCAATTATTAGATACGGGGTCAATGTCAAATGAAAAAGAAACTGCACACGCACAAAAGCACAAAGAAAACATCTCTTACCTAAACAATTATCTGGATCCCAATGTGATAGATTTTCACCACTGAATTCACGTAACCACATTTTTAATTCACGCATTTCATTTTGTGGTGCACCATCCCAATCTGTTCTCATATTTGGTGGATGAATTGGTTTACTATCATTATTCGGATCAATAACTTTACCTTCCAAGCATTGTTCTAAAAATTCTGTCATTGATATTATATTCAAACCGATATGTTCTGCACTAATACTTTCCATATGAAAAAAATGATTATAACTAAATTTATTCCTTTGTGTATCGCCTGATTTATCAATCAAATACATACCCTGATGAGGTGGAAGGACTAGTGTCCGACCCGTAGCAAATGACATTGCCAATACAGTTTCAAATGCCATACGTATGTTATTGAATCCACCATGGTCCGATTCGAATGTTAAGAATTGTGTAATCGATTGTACCTCGTTATTGTTATTGTTATCGGGATGTTCAAGATGGAATGGACTCATATGTAATGAATCTGATGGGATATCTTCCCAATAGACCATTTCTTCAGCTTCCTCATTCGAAGGTCCACCGTATTTTTCACAACTTAAATTTGCAATTTTGTGCTGTTGCTGTTGCTGTTGTTGTTTTCCGCCATTGTGAAGTTTCATAACAACCTCATCCTTCGATTCATCGACTTCTTCTGAACCCTCCTTATCAGGTGTTTCTTCGTCATCGTCATCGTCATCGTCCTTCCGATCGACTTCTTCTGAATCCTCCTTATCAGGTGACGCATCTGCAGCCTCGTCATCGTCCTTCCCATCGTCATCGTCGTCGTCTTTCCCATCGTCGTCGTTCTTCCCATCGTTTTCTTTATCGTCATCATCGTCGCCGCCGCCTTTAGTTGGAACGTCCGTTTTTATTTCCTTTATTGTTCGTATTTTATTTTTATTGCTACTACTAGTACGGAAATCCTTTAATACGGAACCTATCACACTAGGCTCTTTATGGACCGAATGGGCGTAACGGTTATTTAATATCATTGACAATGATGCAAATACAAACAAAATGATTAAGAAATATTTTGTTAGGAACGAACCCCCACTTCCTGCAACTTTTTTTTTATTAACGACGTTTTCGTTTTCGTTTTTTTCAATATCGTTCTTATTGCTGCTGCTGTTCTTCTTTTTATTATCAATACCACTGCTCATCTTTCCCTGCACTGCTACTATTGCAGCTCCCGCCGGTTTTACCATCTTAGATTAATTATAGCAGTAGTGCTTATAGTATATTTACTTTTGTCTCTTCTATTTTTGTCTTTTATGCATTGTCAAATGTCAATTGTCATTTAAAATAAATAATGTCCTCTCTCCTATTTTGAAAAGATGAAAAAAGGATTGATTCTTGATTCGGGTTGAAAAAAGATTCGGGGGTAGAACTGACAATGAAAGTCTGTTTGCTTTTCAAGCAGCAAAGTTGCCATTTTAATTCCGCGCGCGCGTATGTCGTGAATCGCGGACACTCCTGAGATTGACTTACTAAGTACTGTAGTATAGGAGGTTGAATTGACCGTTAATTGTTGCTCTTCAAACACCTATGTGTTACCCAACGGCTTAAGTACATCCAAATCGAACTCACATGATGCTCATTTCTGCTTCGGTTGTACCACGACTTGGTTTCACAGCGAATATTCTGAAGCTTACGACTTCAACTGAAATCTATCACTTCAAACTCATAAGAATACCGTAACTCTTCTACGGTATGTTGCGAGAGAGAAACAGAGAGAGAATTGTTCAAATATTGCTTTAACCACACCTAAAGCAATATTTGAATAATTCTCTCTCTCTCTACGCACATCAATAAAAAAGCCCACAAAAACAAACCTATAACAATAGGAACAGCAACAAAAAAACAAATAGAAATAGAAAACAAGATGGTGGATACTGCTGCTGATATTGATGTCGAGAAAATGAACGACATCAACAACAACGGCAATGGTGAAGGAGAAGGAGAAGGAGCCAAATCTAAATGTTGTAATTTGTATAATGGCAATGTCGATGCGATTGGTTTAAGTTGGTTAGGTAAGTAAATAATCCTCCTAAGTAAAGATCAGGGAGAACGAAGAAGAAATAACAAAACATACGCATACTAGTAATCAAGATCGATCGATAATGATGATGAACAACAACAATAATAATAATAATAACACATTGCATGAAATGATTGTGGCTGTTTTTATGATACGTGATCATGATTATGATCATGATCATGCTGACGCTCTCGACGCTACTACTACTACTGCTACGTCTACTGATACTACTACGTCTACGTCTACGTCTAACATGCTACGAGGAGGAGGAAAAGGAGAATTCAAATTCAAATCCAAATCCAAATTCAACTTACCACCAATACCACCATTTCATCCACATCATTCTGGTACTGTACATTATTCATCCATTCAAAATGCTGATAATGGTGCAGTAACATGATGCTACTTGCGGAAGGATTTACTGCTCAATCAATACCACTGCAAATAAATTGTAGCGTTGGATTGTACCGAAAAAATCAACCTCGAATGGATGTATATTTATTTTCATCTATAAGGAAGATAAACAACGACGACGATGCTGGCGACGGGAAGAGGAAAAAGAAAACGCAACTTGTTATTATGTATTGCCGCCATCGCCATCGCCATCATCATCTTCGAACAGTTCAGAAGACATAATAATATCAGATATTAATTCATCCATATCTACTGGAATGTCTTCAAATCGTAACTCAATAAGATCATCATTGTCATCATCATTGTCATTATTATTATCAAATGATCATATCAATTCGATCGATCAATCAATTCGATCAGTCAATTCCTTTCCCCCATTACTTTTACATTCTTCTCACGATATTTTTTCGTCTTCTGTTTGTATAGCTTCTGGACGTGGGATGTTAATTATGTCGAATATATTTATGGCCACATCCTTGCTTTTTTTAGCGAAGGATGCAGCGGGATGCTTTGATGAATTTGGTGAACCAATCGCTGAAGGACAATGTAATAAGTCGATTTATGGAATGAAAGCAGAATCCTTTATTACCAATATCGCCACGATTGCTGCTGTCTTAGCAGCATTATTTATGCCGATTTGTGGTGCGCTGGTGGATTATACACCTCATCGAAAATTAGTCGGTATCGTCACCGCGCTTCTGTTGGTCGCCATACAGGCGATACAGATTGGTACTGTCGAACAAACATGGTTCGCGATGGGGGTACTACAAGCACTTGCAGCATTTATTTATCAACTTCAGTTGGTGACTCTGTTTGCCTATATGCCAGAAATTGCACGACAAGTTGGTGTACTATCCATGACCAAAGTTAGTTCAAATTTGTGTCTTGTACAATTTGGCGCGTCGGCATTTTTCTTGGTGGCCATGACAGGTATTACTATCGCATTTAAAACATCGGCAGTTGTTACTGGACAAATTAGTCAAGGTGTCAATACCGTAACGTCGATGATTACTTTCGCTGTGGGTTGGTTCAAATATCTTACACCACGACCAGCAGTACGGGCAGTTCCCGAGGGACATTGGTTACTATTAGAAGGATTTAAACAGAATTGGAGAACTGCGAAATCAGTTCAAAAACACTACAAGCATGGGTTAAGATATTTCCTGTTAGCAGTCGTATTCGCTGAAGCATGTACGTAGAAAACAAGGCAACAACAACAACAACTTGAATCTTTCTTCTTTTCTTATATAACATTGTACTCACAAAATTCACTGCCATTTTGGTTTCTAATTTAAAAAAATCCCAAACACATTCTTAAAATCATTTTTTTTTTTAAATTTAACAGCCGCTACAGCAATCACCACTGTATCAATTGTTTACTTGACATCGTCTATTGATCTGAGTACCTCACAAATAGGGATTTTCTTTATTGTTACAGTGATTGCGGTTTGTATAGGAACTGGATTAGGAAGATTGATTACGAATAAGACCACGCCTCTCTTGTCATGGAAACTATCAATGGTATACCTATACATTACCCTTATGGTTGGTGCATTGGTCCTAGATGGCCTACCACATGATTTGAAGGAAATGTCATACATATGGGGAGTTTGCGTTGGTCTAGGATTAGGCTGGTATTATCCAACGCAAAGTTTATTTTTCAGTTGTGTTGTGCCACACGGTCAAGAAGCTGAAATTTCAGGATTGTTTGTCTATTGCGGTCAGATTTTAGCCTGGCTATTCCCTTTAGTATTTTCCATATTAATTGAGTTTGACGTGTCACAAAAGTACGGTGTGATCGTTACCGCAAGTGGACTGTTAATTGCCTTGTTTTTTCTCATGCTAACGTGTTCGTGGGAGGATATCTTGAAGGAATCGAACGCGGATATTGATATGACTACAACAACGGTGACAGCTGCACTAGGAGGAGGAGAAGAAGAAAGTACAAAGAATAAATACACTTACCCTCCCTTAGATGAAGAAAGAGCATGATGTAAATGGTATCCGGACAAATATACCTCAAATGCACTGGCCTATATTATTTTCTGTTCCCTAATAAGTTTATATATTATCCGTGCGATCTTGGCTGAATGTGATAAAAGATTACTACTACAGTCTATAATACTACTACCACTACTTTTACCGACAAAAGACGACACGGGGATCCATTACATGTTGTGATTAAAAATAATTTTTGAAAAGGAGGTTCAACTAAACTATCTGCTCCTGCAGTACTGTACTGAAAATTATACTACGTAGCTATTATTAAGTGCAGCTATGTAGAAAGATTCCTTACAGTCATAATAAATAGCGCAAACGTAACGCATGCGAAATGCTTGCTTACTAAATTTTTATAGGATATTGTATAACTTTATACTGTTACGGTAACAAATCATTCCTAAATGTGTGTGGTATTATTTTATACCAATTCGAATGCTGCAACTTTTCTCTTGTTCTTAGGTTGCGGTAGCGGTCGTAGTAGTAGTAGTATTGCTGCCCGCCGTGGTAGCTGCCATTACGGTGGTCGTAATAGTAGTAGCATCATTGACCGCAGCAGCAACAATGTTTGTGGTCGTTAATGCGCTTTCCTCTAAGATCCGTTTTCTATCCTTTAATATACCATATGCGGAGGTGTATGGATCATAATCTTGTCCATGTTTTGCTATATATTCGTAATGCTGTCGGACGGTGGTACGTCCATACTTTTCCCCTGGCAAAACGGTAAGCATCTGATGGTATCAAAATAAATATTTAACACATTAATATAAAATGAAACAGCAGCAGCAGCAGCAGTATAGAGAAAGGAAAAAGGATAAATTAGATAAAATGCGTATGTATGCATACGTTTTCATAGATAGTATCTAAGAGCAAAACAATTTTCACCTCCGAAAGAAAAAAAAATATATATATAATAACTTACATCTTCGATAGCATAGTATCGTACGATTCGTGCTATTTCTGCTGCGTCATTCAGTTTATCCGATTTGAAGAGGTCTGCGAACCATTGAAAAGTATTGACAATCCCATGTACGATACCGATCGGAACTTTGATGCATGGTAATTCATCATCTTGTTCTTGTTCATTATTATTAGTATCAATATTTTTGTTGATACCGAGGACGTCATAGATCATTTTTCCCTGTTGTATTTTATCTGATCCAGCATCGGGACCACCCACATTCCAATAGGTATTCTTATGTGTATTGTCCACAACTTGATCGATCAATGCGGATGCTAAATCAGGTTCACTAATCGGATTACAGGAGGATGTTTTACCATTCCCTAAATCAAATATTATATATGGACTACCACCCTGCACGGCTTCTAATTGTCCTGATACCGATTTAAAGAATGCTGTTGGACGTACAGCAACATAATCGAAAGTAGTAGTAGTCTCATCATGATCATTATCATTGGAGGACGATGACGATGATGATGAGGATGACATATCCAGTAACTCTAATTCTAATTTCATTTTTGCGTATTGGAATTGTAAGGCATGATCCTCATTCTGTTCTGCACTTTTTACACAATAGGCACTTAATAAAATAAATCGTCGTGCACCGGCCTGTTTGGCAGCCTGTGCCACATTCAAACTTGCTTGATAATCAATAGCATATGCTTCATTCTTTGTTCCACTCCGTGATGCTAAACAACAAACCACCACATCCACCGATCCTTTTGGGAACAAACATATCGACGTTGTGTCGTCCTCGTTGTCGTCGTCGTCCTCCTCTGTTACTAAACAAGCATTTCGATCCGATAGGTCGAAGCGTTTTATCGTAATATTGTTATTACTTTTGTTGTCGTTACTATTGTTGTTGTTGTTGTTATTGTTATTGGTGTAGGCATTAGCATCGACAGTAGAACCTGGCCGTAAGACAGCGGTGGTTGGATATCCTCTTCGAATTGATTCCTTAACGACTGCTTTACCAATATATCCGGTAGCTCCAACGACTGTAATCTTTTCACCGGAACAGGATTCACCTGGTATATGAATCGTAGCAGCTGCAGCTTGTGCACCTGCAATATCAATATCAATAGCAGTGGTGGTCGTCTTTGCAGTAGTAGTAGTACTAGTAGTCACAGTCATCCGTCCACAACAACTACCGCGTGTACTAATCGCAGCACCAGTACAACCAGTGGTAGCGAGGAACGCCGATACTTCATTTTTTGGAAATAACGAAAACGCCGGAACAATTACAACAACGACGATGACCAACAAGAACAGTAGCAGCAACAACATATGTTGTTGTTGTTGTCTAAATGGCCGACGCATATGAAAAATCGTTTGGGTACTTAGCATCGTCTAGCTCGTCTAGCTAGCTACTGCCTACAGTAGCACTTCGATAAGGAGAATTGATGCGTGACTGACGCCTGCCTTCTTGTCGATGAATAAAGAAGTCAACTTGCTGTCGTCTAGAACTAACTAAGCAGTACAGTAAAAAAGAATTATGTACGGTACTGTATGAGCTTTTCGAAATTCGCATTTAGTTTGTGTTCTGTCTTACTGAGTGTGTTTTCGATCTAAAGATTTGTTACACAGTTGATAAGGTTGAACTTTTGTACAGTACCTCAAAAAAAAGGATTGGCTGCACACTGTATTAACACAACAAGGGACTGGGTTTTCAATTAAGTAGATCTTCGATATGTCAGGCCATGCTAGTCGCGCTTTCTCCATGTTAATCTCAGATCTGAAATGAGCGCAAGACAGACTGTAATTTTATTTTCCAAGTACTGTACGCACAAACACAAACACACAAACAAACAGAAAGAAGCAAAACACGAAGGACGATGACGATGAATTAAATATATTTGTTTTGGTGGATTCAGAAAAGAAAAAAAAACAATCAACCATCGTTTGGAGCATGAAACATCCTAATAGTTTTCTTCGTACAACATGTTCACAACAACAACGGCAACGGCTATTGTAACAACGAAGGCAACAAGCATCTAATAGTATGAGGGAGGACGCCGCTGCTACTTTTTCTCATCAGATAATGATTACAAATGATTACAAATGATTACAGATGATTCGTCATATTTTGACACACAAATATACGGGGGAAATGAATCATATGTAATCATTTGTAATCATATCTAATCGAGAAATCGTGGAGAAATTATTTTTCTCTCTTTCTCATCGTGGACATCGCAACTGAAAATGAGAAATTTAGCGATCGAGTTTTTGATTTTCCGTTTCTAATAACAACGATGATGCTGGTTTGCCGGACCAGGATGTCGTCCGGCAACACAAACAAGCACCGACTGGTCGTTGTCTTTTCTCCTTCTCACAAAAACGATTTCATAAACAACACAACACAAAACAAAACAGTTCCTTTTGTTATCAATCGATTTATATTTCATCCGAACCGAACAATTCAACGATGAGCAGTCATAACCTCAGTAACGAAAACATCAACGAGAGTAACGTTATCAACCTAGACGATACAGTTGATGATCGCAAGAAGAAGGAGAAGAAGCGTCTCGCACAGGTAAATAAAGCTAGGAAGGCGCACCATGCAAGAAAAAATTTAGAAAAGGACGTTCGTAAGGTGTACAACAAAGCAAAGGAATTAGATAAAGACAGAGAGCCGAAACAAGGTACGTACATTCATGTTGCTTGGAATACATATCATATAATATTTACATTGAACATTCTCCTTTTCTTATTTATATTGTTAATTGTTCTTCTTATTTTATTTTAAATAGTATTGCGCCACCTTCGTAGGGCACATGACATGATTGCCGCAAATAAAGACGATGATATAATCTGGACAAGCCAAACAGAAAGTTTCGAAGCAGCCTTTAAAGATCTCTGGCATGATATAAAATGGCTGGAAGAAGATGCTGAAGAAGCACAAAAATTCATCACGGACGGCGCAGAGGTGCAGAGACACGTTGCAAGTGAACAAATTAAGGCCGATGTCGAAAAGGAACGCATTAAGGCCGGTGCTGATGTCAAAAAGGCCGAGACCACTGCTGATGTCCAAAAGTGTAGCATCAAATCCACTGCCGATGTCCAAACAGAAGGCATTAAGGCCACTGCTGATGTCCAAAAGTGTAGCATCAAATCCACAGCCGATGTCCAAAAGAATGAAGCAGTTGTTCAAGGTATTGGTGAAATTAGCAAATCCACTACCGATGTTGGTGTCAAAAAGTGTGGCATCAAATTCACCGCCGATGTCCCAAAGAGTGGAGCAGCTGTTGAAACTACGAATCCCTGTCTTCCACCGCAATCGCCGCCGTCATCTGCACCCAAGCCGCCGCCACCGACTTCTGTATGCAAGCGGTCAACATCTTCTAAGAAAAAGAAGTCCCGTTCCCATACACGACGTAAGCCTCCTCCTCCTACATCACCATATCCATATCCAAAAGAGCCAGATGCGTTAGCAAAAGGAACAACCAAGTTCGATTTACCTTGCGTAGGAGACACATTATCTTTGAATATTGTTCGTCTGCGAAGCCAAAAAGGGGTGGTATCTGTTGCATCGGTAACTGCTGCTGCGGATTCTGGTGAGCTTCCTTTCTGGAATTTATTGGTTGAAGTATTCGAGAATACTGTCAGATTGGAAAACTATTTCGCTATTAAGGACGTGGATTATGCTCGACGACAAGAAGGCTCGAAATATATCCCTTTGAATATTAAGTCGGGTACACAGATTCAACAATATCTCCAGGGTTGTGTTCTGGGAAAAAAATGGCCATGTGCACAATTTATGATGGGAGGTAAAAGTAACGTATTCGTCATTCTTTACGACGGTCCAATTTGTTCTTTGCAAAAATATGCGTTTCTTATTTTTCCATTCGAGAAACTACACAATCTTCAACCACACAAAACTATGTATTATCGTATTAAATGTGAAACCAATCGTCGTCGAAGTGACGGACACGAGACGCCTCCAAGGAAAAAACAAAAAACGATGAAAAATATCACTCCTGGTAGTAGCTTGAATGATTATATTGGTATTGTCAAGTCGCCGAAGTAAAAATAGATTCCAACACATTCATGTTACAACTTAACAACTGAACTATTCAAAAGAAAAAGAGCAAGAGGATCACTGCAATTGACGAGGAATCCGGCATATCTATTCAAATCAAAGAAGCACATATTGTTCTCAATCGAAATTTCTTCGAAGATGCGCTAGCTAGCCGTGAATATGTTGAATATAACAAAGTGAATACTAAGCAGCTCAATCCATTAAATTAAATTAATTATTGTAGTAGTGAAATTATTATAAAAAAAAGAACGGTTTTGGATATTTTGTAGATGACGACTAGTAACTAGTGCAGTGCAGCACAATGTATTGTGCAATAATTAATGATGAAGAAAACAGCGAAAATTATCCTGTCTCTCTACACATTTTCCCCCACAAAATGCGCGCTGTGGATAATCGACGTCATGTAACCAGTGTACCAGGTACTATCACAAACTGCGACACGCCATGACGACAAAGAATTTGGCGAAATATAATTATTGGGATACAGTTTCAAGGTTGAATTGTCAAAGAAAACTGTTGCATTTACGATTTTAGTACTCTGCCCATCTTAATGAGCAGCTGTTCTTGAATGTGAATGGTTTGGCTTATTGTGATGGAAGAATAGATCGTGATCCCAACCGAGCGAACGAGGACTGACTCGATTGCAGACCATTCTATTATAGAGTGGCACTACATGTGTATGGAGTTAAACCCTCCAATTAAATAGTCAATTCATGTGTTCTTATTTTTATGTAACTTTACAGTTTAATGTTTTATTAGGATCCTTTATGTATTATATATGTATGCACAGCATGTATGTAGTTAGCTAGTTCGTGAGCTTTCCCTTCCTATGAACGTCTTCGTTGTTCCTTACTTATGCTTCGGCGACAGTTTCGGGGCACGTACACTGAATCTCGAAGGTGTATTCGATGATTCCATATCCTTCGGCGTATTCGTCGGCGGGTTTGCAACATTTGTCAATTTCAACATCACCGCTTGAAATCTGCTTTACAAAAGAATCAGAGTTGGATGCGAAATATACATTAACAAGAGCGAAAGGTTCAACGCCTTCATATTCGTGACAGCCAACTTCAATTTCGGGTGCCTCGCGTTGACATCCTGCCGTGAATGGCATAGATGCACAGGTAGGATCCATACCATACTTGCCAACCTTCTTCACGTGTTTGATGAAGATATCTGTGTGGTTTGCGAAGGGATTATCGACCTTAAATTTGACAGTGTGAGCGGAATTGATATCCTTTGGTGCTTCAATGATAATACCGTATAGGATGGGTTCACCCTCTGGAGATTCTGCTGATTGCTTGATCATCTTCACTATACCCTGCGGCCTAGCTGGACAGGCGGTTTCACTCGTCAATGTCTTGTAGGTTTCGTTGCACGGTGGTGGTGGTACAACATCACAAATCATACTCTCGTCCTCACCGAGAGGAAGTGGACGACTAGCAGGATCGAATTCGTAGTTGTGCATTTCAGAAAATTCACCGTCCAAAATGAAGTCGCCACCAACAATCATACGTCCGGATTGGCCTATAGTCGAGAAGGTTAGATCACCATTCGGTATGACGACCGATCCCATGAGTTCATTCGAACCAACCATCTCAACTTGGCCATTCGTCGGGAACACCCAGACAATACTTGCTGTCAAACCAGCAGGGAAGGTATCAACACCGCAAACAGGTGCTTGACCAGGTGTATGATCAGCAGGATAGAAACACATAGGTGGAACCATGAAGGTACCATCACCGTCAACAACAATCATGATGGTCTTTCCGATCATCTCCTTTTTGAAGACGACATTCGAGATAGTCGTTTCGATTGGAGCGATGTTAAAGATCTGGACGGGATTATTATCAGGCCCGGCACTAAAAACAAGGACTCCATCAACAACTTCAGCGACACCGTTAGAATCGAGACTCTTCCAGTAGTTCACCTTCTGTTTCAATATATCAAGTTCATCCTCCCACCGTGATAGGTCAAGAGTAGGGTTGTGCTTGAAGTCCCCGTTAGTGTAGACGAATTGTTCTTCAAGGACGGTCATATTGGTGGGACAATCGGCACCGTTTATTTGGCAGTTGTCTTTGTAAACGAAGTGACACGTCTTCAATGTGTTTCCGTATTCGTACATGATGTATTTCGATTTTTCGAAGGATGCATCAATAGCAACATCACCACCGACCTCAACACAGACTGTATTGTCGAAGGGATGAATGAGAGAACCGTGTGTAGTTGCAGCAAGTCGTTCACACCCACCCATCTCCAATGTCATATCACCCAAGAAGACACCACGACCCTCAAAGCCAGATCCAGACCTGCAATCGAAGTTACCACCAACCAACAAACCGACGGAGTTGTCATACCCAATGGTAAATTCACTAGCGCCATTCAGGATAGAGCCCTTTGCGGGGAAAGACGTCGTCCATGCACCATCACCGGTCGATGCAGAAAGACCAGCACCAAGGTTGGCACAATCGCCGTAATCGGTAACGTTCAAGTTAGGGAATTCCAAGAGATTGTCAGGATCCTCTACGCTACTCGTGGTGATGTTTTCGATGATTTCAATCTCAATTTCAACTTCAGGATTGCCAGCACACTTGTCCATTTGACATGCGACGATTTGAGCAACGTCCTTACATGCTTCGATGATCTTATCGGCGTTTACACACAAGTTCACGTCAAATTCGAAGAACTCTTGATTATCGCACTTGTAGTCGTCAAAAGAAAGACCATCCTCGTAAACTAAAATGGAACTATCTTGATCGACGCACCAGTTATCAACACAATAATTGAAGGCAGCCTCGACACGATCGGTCTCGGGGATCATTAACGTTTGTCCATCAACACCCATCCAATCATCCTTGGTAGTACCGGTAGGGGTTCCCATCAAACCAACAGATGAAACCTTGAATTGTTCCTGTTCTTCAGCAGGAAGACAAATAAAGTAGGAAATAACACAAGACCATTCTGAAAATGGACCACCACCTTCGATCCAAATAACAGATGAGGAGTAAACATTGTCACCATTCGCGTCGACACCAGTCTTGTGTTTGATATCAATTTGATTCCATTCGAATAGTTTCACAGAATGATCTGAATCAGGTCCACCATACAGGTACCCTCCAGTTTCGACTTGAGAAATGTCTATCATTTTACCATCGAGGTAAAACATAACAGGACAAGGACCAATAACTCTCGAGCGTTCATCATAAACTTGATTGTTCTCATCGATATTTTCAAAGTTGGGGAAAGAAAATTGCATTGTTGGGACACCGTTGGGTGTATCCTTAACATAATCAATGGCAAGATCGGCGGTAATGGAGGCACCACCCCAAGGTGTATCAATAAAGACGAAGTTACCCTGAATGTTAAACATATGATTCTTCATAACAGTAAAGAGACCGACAGCTTGACAATCATAATGTAAATCATCACATGTAATGATGTGCGGGTCACCCCAGACACCACAGATTGCACCAACGCATTCACCAAGTACCTCGTTGTATGACGCCATTAGTGGGATGTCGGTACAGATACGATCGTGGACGTCTAACATGGATTGCCCTTGAAGATCAACACCACTCTCTCGTCCTGGCAGGCACTGACTGTACGCGCATGTACCATCCTCATTCTCAGAATGACAATGAGAAAACCAACCAACACAGCAATCTCCGGGACGTGGATTTGAATCTTCATAATTGTACTTGCAACATTCATTCTTGACCGAATGATCAATTTCACACTGTGCGTACCACCAATTCCCGGTACAGATGTACCCGTCGGCACAATCACCTTGTCCGCCATCTTGATACTCCATACATCTATTCCATAACATCTTATCTTCCTTAATGGTAGTTCCTTCACAAATGCCCGGTGGGTCTTCATATTTTGGTTCTAGACCGACTTCACACCATCCACCATCATTACATTCTGATCCTCTGCAGCAATCACCCTCCTTTTTACATTTGGTATTCCATGACACACAACATTCATGATCAGTATGAGGATCAGGCATACAAGCAGCATAATCTAGATACTTGTTCTCACAAACAAACCCATCAACGCATTCAGCGTATTGGACACCGAGGTCGGTACTGAAGTTGGGTGAAACAACCGTATCATCATAATGGCATCGTTCCCAAGCATGACGTTCTGGCTGGTAGACTGTATCAGGAACATCACCTTGCCATTTACCATTACGGATTTGTTCATTCAACACCCAATAATCGAAGTAATTGTATAAACGTTCACATGTTTCAGTAGTAGTTGATGCATGTTGACCGTTTCTTGAATCAACCAAATAAGATTCTGCTACTACAGTAGGATCATCCTCATCAAGAATGTAACACCCCCAATCAACTAATGAAGAAAAGAACCATGTGTTAGGACCACTGTATCATATTGTTGTAAGAGGAAGGTAATGTAAGAGGAAGGTAAGGTAAGGTAAGAGGAAGATAGAGGATAACATGTGTTGTTGTGAGTGGAATGTCCTTCTTTTTTTAATAGACGGAGTAACAAAAACAATAGCAGAGCATAAATACTTACGGAGTTTCATTAATGCTAATCTCTGGTGTTAATGGATAATGATCTTCATTAGTTTGACGGACCGTAGATACCATAAAGTCACACCAGTCATTTGGGTGGTTAGATGCCCATGCGAATGGCCACTGCCCGTTGGGAAGTAGATAATCACCTTGGGAATGTTCACAATACAGAGCTGTCCATTCATTGTCTTTGGGTGCTGGCAGACGAGCACCACAGTGCCATAGGGCATTCTCTTGTGTTCTAAATACAAATACATCGCATTTATCAGCATCAAATCCATCCACGGAATTGAAATTTATAGTAAAGGCAGTGGCGAGTAATAAAGCACTCGTCAATTGATGGGCTAACATCATCATCTCGTAGTCGTCGTTCTTCTTCTTGTTGTCGTTGTTCTTCTTCTTCTTGTTTGATTTGAAAGTCGCTGTCGTTGTTGCTGTAGCTGTTTGTTGTAGCTGTTTGTTGTAGCTGTTGCTGTTGCTGTAGCTGTTGTAGCTATCGTAGCTGTTGTAGCTGTTGTTGGGTGCGTATTAGTGTGCTTTTCACAAATGAGAATACTAATGATTATGAGAAGAGGCAACGTTAGAGAAGAACGTTGTTCTCTGCATTAACAATTTGTTGTGTTACTGTCCGCTGAAGGAAGGAAAGGTACTAAAAGTGAAATAAAATCAGTAGTAGCGTGGTAGCACCAATGTTCACTCAAAAAAGGAATACCACATACAATATATGTTAAATCAATGACATTTAATCTTGTTGTTATAAATGACTACACCCATAATAGCTTCATACAAGTGCTATGAGAAGCGGTTCATTATGAAAGTTCAGTCTGCTCTTCAACCTAACTTTCGCTCTATACATTTTCTACAGAATTGTACGACAACAACAAAAACTGAAAAGAAGATTGAAAGAGATATGAGTTAGTCCTTCAAACAGAATTTGAAAAAACGAGAATAACTACGAATATCTCTTAGTATTTTTATTTTCGTATTGATGTTAGGTTGAGAGACAGACGCGCAGCTTCAATTTAACGGTTCTTATATAATTCGATTCGAATGATCTATATATGTTAAATGTTAGCTATCAAACAAAGAGACATAACAATAGTAGTTTAATCTTCTATGGACTAGATAGATTCGGTGGTTTAGTGACTCTCATAATTATAAATAAGGCGAAGGACATACTAATAATATTACAATAAATAAAACGTACGCGACGACGACAAAGGGTGGCATACAATATATCCTCCGCAATATATCACGATTAAAAAAGCAAAAAACCCCATTACCAACGAAACATACAACAAACTGTCTTGCCAAGAGTCACTAGAAACTTCTTGGGCGTAGTTGGCAATTTTCAATTTTATCATTCGACTCAATCGAATAGAATAGAATCACAAAAAGAAACTCTACGACTACTACAGTATGGTACATTGTCAATCGAACTCTTACTTGTAAAAGCAGGCATCAACCTTTTCTTTGATTGGATTCATATATGATAATATATCCTACCTACTACACTATATATATTTCAAGTATATAATAAATCAAATTTGAATGGAAATGACTGCATAGCAGGGTCCAGTCTAGACTGACTAGTGACTTACTTACAACATCTTAACATTTCGAAAACTCAAAGCATGAAACACACATCATCATCATGTTTGTACATGTATTCGATCAGCTAGCCACAGCCAGTTGTTCAATTGAATTAAAATAAACCATGACACAATAATATGAGAGAAATGATGATGATGATGATGGAGACAGTGATGATCCGCCTACCCAAGATCAATGTTATGATGAAGGTGCAAGGATGTTATCATTGCTTATAGTAGGAGAGTTAATTATGTAACACTCAATTGGTTTTTTCTTAGAAAACACGTTAAATATACCCATTGGTAATGGGCATTAAGGTTTGGGTGAGTGCGCAGCCATTAAGATCAACCCACCCAGTGACAAGTCTGTGAGCCAATTAGACAAATCATCAATAATAATACATAAAAAAGCCAATTAGTTCAAGTTTTTCTAAACGGCAAGCTAGTGAAGCTAATGAAGCTAGTGAAGAAGCTAGAAGAAGAACTGCAATCACCAGCAGCATGGAACACATGTACTGACATGCATTCTTGCCTCCTAAAAGGAACAAGTTTAAGCCACTAAAAACTTCTCAACATTACCTCCTAAAAGAAACAAGTTTAAGCCACTAAAAACTTCTCAACATTACAATCGTTAAGGGGGCTAGCTCAATGCAGATGGGAAATAATTTTACCACAAAAGTTACTGGTCTGTCTGCCCAAGGTTAACCTAACGCAAGGTATTGTGTGTAGTAGCTAATTGCCCCTAGAGCAACGAGAGGGAACATGCCAGGGAATGCTGCTAAGCGTTTGAATATATTTGATTACTGTACTTACAATTATGCCCGGCCTGGACTGGTTTTCCTACTATCGGCTTTAGTCAAGTGGTGTGCAAGTGACTCAGTACACCCTTGCAAAACCACTGGGGATTGTTCTGTGTAAGTGTATGTTCTTACTTTTTTACTTGCATGTCCTGGTTCCCAGTAGATTCTAAATTGGCGCTGTACTACTCTATATTTCAACCAAATAAAATCTCATGCTTTGCTTTGCTTTGGTTCTGTTTGATTGTACCGTCATTCATAATTTTTCCTTCTGCTGCATTGTTATTTGTTCTCATTGATTGAGTGCTGCTGGTTGAATATTTCCTGATTCTTCACATGTTATTCTTAATGGGAGCATTTTTTTTGGATTCATAAATAATGCTCCTACCTCTGCTTCTGCTGATGATGACATTACTAACTCTATTATTTTTGCTATTACTGAGATTACACCATTTGATTATTTGTGATTTTTTCCTGTGATTACCCGTGTATGTATGTGAATCCACCTGCTCTGTTCCTTGCTTCTGATACCAATAGGTATGTGTTAATAACAACCTTTTGAGTTTGAACAACCGTTGTATTGCAATAGCAATAGTAATAGATATATCTACAGAGAGTTTAACCACCATCCGGAAGGTAGGTCCGTATTTAAGAAGGGTGAATAGCCTGGTACAACAACCGCAGCTCTCTTTCAAGGGAAGTGAATAGCAACCCTCACAGTCATAATAGAATCTTACAGTACTAAGAGTAAGACTATTAGAATCCTGTTTCACGATCGTTGGTGAAACGTAAAAGATTAACAGTCGCATTTCTATCTAGAAGAACTACTGATCAACTTTCTCTGGATTCATACTGAACAACAAAAGAACAGGAGATCCAATTAAGTGTAATTGATATTATTGAATTAACAATCTCTAAAGAAATCTAAGATAATTACAATAAAACCTCACCTCAAGTCTTACCGAATAAGCAACTAAGAGAAGTCATTCAACAGTGAATGAGCCAGCAAGAAGAAGGAAGGAACACTACAAGTCCACTACCTGATCCAGGAAGTGATACTAGTTCACCTACATTCTTGAGAGCGGCAAGACTACCAACACATCGTTCGAAGCATCAGACGAAGAAGACTACTCCTCTCCTCTAAGAGAAGACGTCTCTCAATTGACCTCATTGAGTAAGTCAAAGTTTCCACTACCTCAGAAAAGAAAGTGTACCAGAAGACTCAAGCACTTGCGTCCACCAACACCGGCACATCACATCATAGTTGATACGCCACGCAAAGATCCTTTGATATACAAAGCTAATCCATCATCCATCAAGAATCAAGCAACTGAGGAAAAAGTGGAAAGTTTCTTCCGAACCAACAATGACACGCACCATAGCAAGGAAACGCTCTTCCCCGAAACCATCGATTCTTCGGAAGATGTGAAAGGTACCGAGTGCTTCCTTCGAAAAGTGCTGTCTTAATCAACTGAGGCTAATTGAAGTAGGACGGAATTACCGTGCCGGTGTTGGTAGGTGTAGAAAGGAGATTTATGCTTACAATGCTTTCTTGCTGGCATCCACATTTGATGCAGAAAGTTATAAAATATCGCAATATACGCAAACTAGCGAATATGTTGAAAGTTACTATTACAATTACAACAGACTAACGTAGTTAAGTTGATTCATAGGTTACAATTCATTTTCTATGTATTGATTGTAAAAGTGAGCAGTTGCACCAACTCGAGGAAGCGACATACATTCCTTTCGAGGTCATCTTCTTGGGTTGCTTGCGCTTCGGATTGTGCGCACTGTGCGAATGGCGAGGTTTTTTAGTTCGGGGCTAGTTGGTATAGGGCTAGTTGGTATAGGTTTTATGGACGAGAAAAATGGCATTCGCTCTCGGGAATGATTCGTTTCGCAATTGTTCTTGTCTCCGTTGGTGTTGATGGTGGAATCAATCTTCGAGGGGAGTCCGTCGTCAGCATCTGTTCGTTCGTTCGTACGAAAGAATTGAGTTTCTAATTACTGTAGCTTTTGCAAAAGTCCTCCAATCTTATTAAACAAATCGTATTGGATGGACTTTTTCCAAGGGTTGGCCTCGGGGAATGGTAGGGGCCGGCCCAGCGCATAGAGGATGCCGTACAAACCACCCAGTCCTCCGGTATTCCCGACGGTTCGGTCCACGACGTAACCGATGGTGTACCTGGAGATCAATCCGGTAGAATGATCGATCGTAATGCTGCAAACCTGGGGCGGGTTCACCACCGTAATTCCGGTTCCGGAGTCCTTGGGAACAAAGGGAACCAGGGGTCCGGTGTTCTTTCCCTTACCCCGTGCCGTATACCACACACGGTTGCCCTCGAAGGGGTCGACGTGAAATCCATAGAATTCGCTCGTAAAGTCGGGAAAGGCGGCGCCGAAATCGACGCTTCCAATGGCATTCACAAACTCCTTCTTTCCGAGAGGGCCCACCACGGGTCCCTCAAAGGTAAAGGTTGGAGACAGCATTTCCGGATCTCCGCCGAGTCCACCACTCGATGCCAGGAATCGTTTCGCAATCACGATCATTTCGTCGGTAGCGAGTGCCGTTGCTGGTCGCTTGCCGAGCTCTTCGGGTTCGTTGATGAACATGGGGAGAGACAGAATGTCTTGGTCCTCCTCGCTTGTCGCGAATGCGCTTGTGGCTGCCGCATCCGTTTCGGCGGCAATAGTTACGACTCCACGAGACGCAGAGTTCGGTTGCACAAAGGCATTGCCAACGTACGGGGACACGGCGACAAGGAACGAAATCAAACAGGCTTTCATCATGGTGTCTTTTTTAAACAAAATTAAACGATATTATGACAATTTTATGTGTTTTCGATCATACATGAAGTAAAGGCAGTCTGCTAGATGCACACGCCATGAATAAAGTACAGCTCTCGAGAGCGGAACCGAAAACCTTCAGATGTGATTTGTGATTATATCTTATTTGTGTTCTGAGTCATTTTTTTGGTACAGTGTATGTATGATGAGTGTGTCGTCATTCATAACTTCATTCTGCCGTGTTTTTGTAATGTTTTTAAAAAATATTTTGCGCGCCCAATACTCGATTGATTGATTCGAATGGATCGAACGAATCAATCAGTTTATATTTGAAGGGGTTTTAGCACTACGCTAGTTGTAACCAAAATTTGCCATTTGTCAGCACCGCAAATGACAACTTTAATCAGGGACGAAAGACAACTACAAGTGCATCAACAACGTCACCCACTTCATCAGCAACATAATCACCATCTGATTCTCTTACTCTTTCACCCATCCATTCACTAACATATCCACCTACTGATGCACAAATTGACTGGTTGTTATGCTACTTCAGAGTAGTTTGTCCAATAAAGATAGTTCACATTAGTTTGTGAATAAAAATACACAAAGAAGAAAAACTGATATACTACGGAACTAGATATAGTAATGTAACGACAAATAATATTTCCTATATATCATCATGCTACACTCCATTGTACTGTTTAACGTTTTGTTTCTCTTCACTTTTTTAATATATGCATTAATTATGTATTATTGCTGTGCTTCTTTCGTTTCTAGACATTATACATTTCGTTCGTTGTTCGTTGTTCCGTATATATTGTCATTGACATTGTTGTTGATGTTGATGTTGGGGGCTACACCGTACTTCTTGCGTAATAAAGAATTTATTTATCAGCCACCGACATTTGTTTTTGATAGACTCTACCAAAACATTCCAGTGGCCATAGTTTATTCATTCCACCATATTTTTCAGGCAAATGTTCTTCTGAAATATATTTCAGGAACGGTTTGAGATGTTTTTTGGTATGACTACTAGTACTCTTAGTAGATGACGATGACAATGACGATGACTTCTTTTTCGTCTGTTTCTTCACTGCTGGTAAAAAATCTATCTTACTAACCATACGTTTGGGCATAATCAATTTCGCAAAGGACCATATAATTGACATCCATGATGGACTATTCAAAACTAATAGTGTTCCTACTAATTGTGGATACATATTTTCCAATTCCTTACTTACCTCACCATCCCTTTTGAGATAACTACGATTTATTTTACTAAGTCGAGTACTTCCAATATCAATGATTTTACACATTTTTGTTAACTTTCCGGTACGGCGAGTCACATCATCTAATACTTGAAAGACACATTCATTCGTATATACATTATGTTCAAGTACTTCATCATAACTAAATGCATCATGTGTTAAATCCATATCAAATGCACCCAAATCAAATACCAATACAGTACCACGATTTGGATCGGGTTGGATAAAGAAAGCAGCATTTTCACCACAACAGTTATTCACTTTTTCCCAATGCGGTAATGGTTCTGCTGCTTCTGCACCGGCTGGCATAGACATCGATTTGAATAATGCTATATCTTGTTTATCACCACTATTCAGCATACGATACCGTAAATCAACATTATTTAATTTCCTTTCATCACGAAAAATCATTGTTTGAATAGCTGCGTCGGCTGCACCATCAAAATTATCATTATCTTTCGCATGACTTAATACATATCGTAATATCCATATATCATCATATCGCCGATGACGACGACTAGTTGTTGCAGCAGCAGCAGCAGCAGCAGTATCATCAGTATCTTTTTTATACAATTCTTCATCCTTGATTTTGTTTCGAACATTTTCAATATCTTTGGAATGTTTTAAAAGTAGATCACTAATAAGTGGTCTTTCATCATAATCTCCGTTGTCGTCATCGTCTTCATGGGTTTCGGAAGTGGAGTTAGAGTTACCGGTAGAGGGAGACATATTGCTAGTTGTTCGTGGTCGTTATTGAAATAGTTACCCAGTCATTAACACAGTTATTGGTTCGTCGTTCGTTTGTTTGTTTGGTTTTGTTGTGCAACTGGTATTTGAATGATTCTTTTTATAAACTTCGGTAAAAAAATGGGATTGTGCTTGTGACGTGTCGTTGATCCTCTTTTCCAAGGATATCTACGAATAGCACGCGCTCTAGTAGTGTACAATTCTTTGAATGATTCTTTTTTTTAACTTCGCCGTACTACCGTAAAAAATTGGTTTGTGCTTGTGACGTGTCGTTGATCCTCTTTTCCAACCTATCTTAACGTTTCTTTATTATCACACTTCACCCCCTTTTCATGCTTTCCACGTGGAATACGAATCAGTCAATTTATCTCTCTAGAAATTTTGCCCGCGTCACCACCACAAACACTTTATTCTTATTACTGTATCCTACTGCTAACTTGTTACCGCACTAGTCCTAGCTACTAGATCTAATCGCTATTAAAGTATGACCAAGAACTACTGAAGCTGCTGTAATTAATTGTAACCTCAACGAACATAACATTCCTACTAGTAAAGCAAATAAGAATTCCCACCATGATCTCTAACACCGCAAGCAATGCTTTCCGATTGGCAAGTCGTCGAGTAGCTTTCCCCCAACAGGGAAGTGCTACCGCTCAGCGTGCTGTTCGATTTTCAAGTAATGTGTTGAAAACAACTGTTGTCGAAACCAACAACAACAATCACAAAAGTAAAGTACTGTTGGCAACGTCCGTTGGATTGGTGGCTGCCATTGCCGCTATACAACAGCAACAACAAACCAACAAGACACAAACTTTGTCCACGAATAAAACTGATAACTTGTTTGGAAAATCTGCTGCGACAGCTGTAAAGGAAACGGAAGACAAATTTTGTACATATTGGCCACGGAACATCATGATATTGTTGTAAGTGTGCGTGTGTTTGTTTGTTTGTTTGTTTGTTTGTTTGTTTGTTTGTTTGTTTGTTTGTTTGTCTGTGTACAATGCAATGCATATCTATCAATAGAATTAAATGCCTTGATTGGATTCTATTCGGCCTTTGCTATTGTCGATTTGCATATTCTTTTTTTCTCATTCCGTATTTTTCTTCTTCTTCTTTCTAATTAAAAAATCCGAATTATTCTATGCACACCCACCATAATGACAACAACGACGCACTACATTTGCTAATGATCAATATAATTATTTATTAATGACAACCAACAAACAGCGGTCCTCCAGGTGCCGGGAAGGGTACACACGGACCTAAAATTGAAGACTTGTTAGGTATTCCAGCCCTCTCGACAGGTGATATGCTCCGTGCCGCGGTATCCGCTGGAACAGAAGTCGGGAAGCAGGCGAAGGCGGTGATGAACGCTGGTGGATTAGTCAGTGATGAAATCGTGGTGGGGATTATCCGTGACCGCATCAAGGAAAGTGATTGCCGATTTGGATTTATTTTGGATGGTTTCCCTCGTACCTTAGCCCAAACACAGGCTCTCGATAAAATGTTAGCCGAAGAGGGTGCCTGTGTCACGAAGGTGATTGAATTAGAAGTTCCTGATTCAGTTCTAGAGGAACGTATTACCGGACGATGGATTCATAAAGCCTCTGGACGGTCCTACCATACAAAGTTCGCACCACCCAAATCAATGAAAGTTGGACCGGATAAGAAAACTCCGATCGCCGATACTATGAAGGATGATAAAACCGGTGAACCATTAATGCAACGTAGTGATGATACAGCAAGTGCACTCAAGAAGCGACTGGCTGGCTACCACAATGAAACTGTCCCTATCTTGAAACATTACCAACCAAACGGAGTTGTGAAGGCTGTGAATGCTAATCAAGGCATGGACGGTGTTTGGACTCAAATTTTGTCCGCCCTAGAACGATCAGCTTAGATTAAAAAAGGAACAAGATGGATATACTGAAGGAAAGTCGGGTTTTTTCTTTCTTCACATTTATATAGAAATAAGAGTTACTGTTACTATGGTTTGGTAACCAGTGCCTTATTGATTGCCTTCCCTTGATTTATTTTGTATCCAATGCGTAATCGTCGACATCCTTTTAGATAGGGGTTCAATCTGCTGCCTTTTGTTGCTTCATCAATATGATAAGTACAAACCCAATAAACAAAACTCAACAGCATGATGTAATGGTGTATTTTTGTATGTTATGTTGTGATGAGAACTCCAATAGTAAGTATATAAATAATAATTACATCCTTCACATATATATCAAATAATCCCAAAAGTAAACAGAATTAGATAGATAGAGTGTGGCCTTCCAATAATAGTATGTAACCAATATTGACTCCCAACGGAAACACTGTCTGGCTTCAGTGTATTTTGTTTACAAATGAAGGAAATTCTTTCACGCAGGAAGATTGAGTGAAAGACATTGAAGCAAGTGGTTGAAAATTTCCTACTGGAAGTAGAAGCACATTTGTTGCGAGGTACGTACATCCATCCACGACTGAACAGTCACAAAAGCGATCAACAAAACCTTCAAAACTTAAACAAACAACACAACAGACAATAACACAAGCACGACGAAAGTAAGAAAGCAACCCCGACAGTGAGGGAAAGAAAGTGAGATGATTCACGATGACGGGAATAATTGCAGCATCGACGATGATAGATATCGAGGATGAGATATCTTTTGTGTTACACGAATTCCGACAACAATCTTGTTCTCAGTCAACAACGTTAGGTGCAACAGCATCATCAGTGGGTATAATAAGTACAAAGAATAGTAGTAGTAATAGTACCATCAAGAACAATAAAAGTCATCGAGGATATTTTTCGGATGTTCGATATTATCGCATGACCCGAAGTATAGTGGTATCGTACTTGTTCGATAAGGTTTTGTTATTTGATTTCGAAATATCTCTTCTATTACTTGACGTTGACGACGACGACGACAAGAGCAAAAGCATAAGCAACCGATACAGAAAGTATTACACCGTGACATATAAAGCCGACGCACATCAATATGAATGTTATAGTTCGTCTTCTACTAAAAATTGCAGCATTTCAAACAATTCGACGATATCCAACAGCATGAAAGAAAAAATATCTATACTGAAACAGCGCGTTCAAATTATTTGTGATGATTTGAATCATCGTCTTGAAGAAGAAGAAGGAAAAACAAATCAAACCAAGAACAAGTGTAAGAACAGAAATAACGACAGCAGCAACAACAACAATCAACTTCGATCTTCTACTACTCCTTCTTCTTCTTCTTTATTTGCTGTTATGTCAAAATTATTACTTTCGTTGAATAATCTCCAAACGGAACTTATTTTCTTTCAACCCAATAACAACAACAACAACAACAACAACAATGAAAAAGACTCGACACTAGTGGTACGACCGATGACAGATCGAGAACGAAGTTCGCACATCTCCTATCTTTCAGCTAAAAAAAAGAGGACAACAGCGACGAAGACTGCAATCACAGAAATCAAGAAGAGGAACAAGAATATAGACTCCTTTCAAACCGATAGTACAGTCGATTTAGCATTGTTGTTGTTGCGTTGTGCTTGTGTAGGGAAACACCGTGATGTGTTTTTAAATCCAATCCCACCAATAACAACGAAGAAGGACTTTGTGGGAACATCAATATTCGATGGTGGTGTTGCAGATAAAATTTGGATCGCTACCGAATATCGTCGTCGGTATCGTCTTAAGAAGCAGCAGCAAAAGCAACAGCAACAACAAAATTCATCGGCTTCGACGACAACAAAAACGAGCACACGATCATCATTGTCATCGTCCTCGTCATCGTCATCGTCAATGGTGTTATTACATTCGATAGAACAAGAACTATTTGGTTTTCTGTATTCGTTGCCATGGATTAAACGAGGGAAGATCACGGCTGCTATAATAAAGCCGAACACGACTTCGTCACCAGCAACAGCAGCAGCAGCGAAAGCAGCGAAAGCAAATCCCGAGATGATGATGATGATGATGATGATGGATCTAGACAAAAACAGGATCAGGGTTAAAAATACAAAATGTACAACTGTTCATAGTGAAGGGAATAGGATCGTTATCGAAGTATGTCTGGATCTCGACAGTAATAATACCTATATGACGACGAGAACGATAGAAGATAGAAATAATAGAAAGCAGCAAGATGAAAATGAGGATGACGATGAGGATGACGGAAACGATGACGATGACGACGAAAGTCGCAATGATTCGTGTTATTCACCAAGGTTCGCTCGTTTATGTAAACAATATGGGGTCGTAACAGCGTATCATGGTACACATATGGATCACGTTTGGTCGATAATTAATAATGGCTTTTTCAATATGAGTGACCATCCATTGTTTTGTAAGAATGGTGCGATGATGGGTAGTGGGGTGTACTTATCAACATCGAAGAAGGTAGCAACCTTTTTTGCAACTAACAATAGCAGTAAAAATACAAATAAAATCCGTACAGCATTGAAACATGATTCTTTGCGTAACATTCTACAAATGGAAGGTAGTCTTTGTTATTTCGATGACGACGATGGCAACAACGACGAGGAGAATAGAAGTAGATACAGAGATGTAGACGAATTTTATGATATTTCTTGTTATCCTGTCTTCGAAAATAGAATTATTCGACCACCCAACAATAATAATGGTGAAGATAAAACTGGCGTTACCGGTTCCAAGAACAACAGCAACGATCGATCAACAACGCGACGAGATGGAAAGTATTACGTTGTCCCCGATGGACGTGATATTCGGATAACACGATTACATCTAACATTTGAACTGAAGAGGAAACGAAGTAATTTTCTTCAGAACTTGTTTTCGTCGTTCTTATTACCGAACAAACGTCGTTCTAAGATTACTTTTTATACATTCTTCGCGGTAATAATCTCAGTATTCATCCGATACGTAATGCCGGGAGTATGATTTATTTTCAATGATGACGATGATGCTGGATTAAATATATAGACCTGTATATAGAACATCAAAAGTAATGATCACTATTTATACCATTATTGATAGGTACTTTATGATATACTATATATATATATATGTTATAGTTCGTCTTATTAAACCTACGTTGTAATTGAATAGCGCTTTCATTTGGAGGTTTCTCGTCAAATGTGGAACTGAAAATAGATAAGATGAAATTGTCGAGCATCAGAGATATGACAGGGAAAGTAGGAAACATAGCTGAAATACGTGAGTTAAAGAAACACTTTTCTTCTACTACTATATTGAGTCATCCATCTAGTACATGCTGTAAGATAAATATGAGCAGTGTGTATTAATTTAGAAAAAAGATGATATGTAAATGTTCTTCTTAAGTATGTATGCAAATAAATGTTGATATATGAAATCTGTGTAGAGTAATTGTCTAGATGGAACCTTCAAATTTTGAAAAATATTGTTTATTGATAGAGTTGCACACAGTTGAATGATGTATAGCTTTACTAGTATCATTTACTATTTATTTTTTTGGGCATTATTTAGTTTTTGTGTGGAAAATCCTATCTTTCACGATGATCGGAAATCGAAAAATATGCTAACGCAGTGATTTTGCGCGCACGCGAATTTCGTGCACCCCCCCCCCTAATATGACCCCCTCATTACATCTCACTTGCTCGAAACTTGGCGACACCGATCAACAAAATTGTTTATGAGTCGTGTGTTTTTTTAAATTTATTTGAGATTTTAGTTAGAACTATGTCAATACAAGAGTCAAAGAGCATTCCGAATTCTCTCGTCCTACTAGCTAGCTAATGACTACTGGCTACACTTATAATGAGATCACACGAATAATCCAACCTAACTTGTTACTACATACAGCAGGCTACATCTCAAATCAGTATCTCATCTTCTGTATGCCACACATTTTCAAAAGCTATTGTTGTGTATTATTTTGCTACTGAACCATTATCCTCGTTGCTCCCGAACTTCATTGCTAGGTAATAATTTTCTATCGTAATTAAAATTCTACCATGCTCAGCATATCTATCTCCACGGCCACAGCTGCCATCCTTTTATCTTCCGTCAATTTTGTGACAGCCCAGAATGGATTTCGACAAATCGCCATACCAGATACTGGTGGCAGGAATCCAATTGGAGTTGTTTTGCCATCGATTTGCATCGGTAACTTCATTGTTCCAAAAACAATGTATACCATCGAACCAGCAGATGTAGGTGAAACCGAGGTGAAAATCTTAACGAATCCACCAGATCTAGTTGAAGTTGGCTACGACGATAACGAAGGGTTGATTTACTTCAAGTTCATTCAAGAAATCTCGGAGGGTGCAGACGATGCAGGTGTTATCATCCAGTTCCCAGCAGATCAGCTCGAATCGGTCAACTCCTGCTGTTCACAATCGGTTCAAATCAAGGAAGGTTTTACCAATTTCCAATCATTAACAGTCTCGACAAACGCCGTTGTTGATGCCTCCTTTGCTGTCGAACAAGACAGTGACATGGTTGTAGGTGTCTTTACTGGAGCCGAGGCGAATGTTAAGGTCACTGAAACGAGCGGTACTAAGAATACAAACGTAGCAGTCATCGCGACTGATAACGGCAAGGTCAACATCGACGGAGACATCTCAACCCTTTCCTGTATCGACCAATCGGATTGTATGATCGCCGGTGTCATCTCCGATCCTGCTGAAAGCAGATCCCGTGGAAGGTCTAATATCCAAACAACTAGTTGCGAGGACATTGACGTTTCCGACGATTCGATTTGTCAGTCCAAAACACCTACTGTCACTGTTGATGTAGATGGAGATTTAGTTATTTCAGGTGTGAAGGAAGATTGTGTGGGTGGGGAAGATCTCGATGGGCTGGGTGGATTATTTGATCCGTTGGGCACCGATGCACCGTCCATCGCATCAGTACCGACCATCTCTCCCCAACCGTCACAGTCTCCAGATGGTGGTAGTAAATCACCCCGTCCGACAGAATCACCAAATACAAGGACGACGCCTTCTCCGGTAAGCCCAACATTGCCTCCTACTACTCCTACTACTGCACCTGTAAGTGCCGCGTTCGATGGAGTGAAGCGAGGGGTCTTAAACTCAATCGTTGGAACCGTGATCTGTGGTGGCGCGTTTCTGCTGCTAGTGCAATAGAATATCTGTGAGGTGTTTCCGTGTATTGTTTGGAGATGAAACCATGGACGAATCTAGTAGGCGGCGTGAGAGTGCATTACCAAGTATATTGGTGTGTAGGTCACCAAGTGCAGTGAGTGTATTAAATGAACTATCTTTCGATGACCCCATGTTTCCATTTCGTGCTGGATCGCATGCTATGACCGAAAATATAATACGGCATTGTTAATGCTAAGTTGAACGACGATGTATGGAAATTTAGTCTAATCTGATGGCAGGTAGTGTATATAATGATCGTTGATGATGGGCAGGAGATGCAGATGTTGATAAAGATGTAGATTGCCATCGTGTAATGATTACTGATGCCTGAGTTGATGTATGTGTGTACTTTACGATGATATAGAGTGTGTACTATTGATTTTAAAAAATAGAAAGAAAAGATAAGAATTCAGTATGTAGCCTAGGGATATAATTTAGTTTATTTGAATTCATTTGAAAGCGCATGCATCATTGTTTGGAGATACACTTTTTTGTTATGAATTAGGACCGTTTGCTTCTCAGTTAACACTCAAACTGGTATGGTGTCTACTCGACAACCAGCATCTGATATTTCCATTTGTTGCCAAACCCCTGTTCATTTTGGGTGATAAGGTCCAAAGATGGGGAGAACACAATATTGAAAAAAATTTAAAGTTACAAGCAAATTATTTTGCACCAGCCCTATCTAGCTAGAGGATGGCTTATGCTGTTAAAAGAAAAATCTGCCGGTACTTGGAAAACTAGGCTATATTTATCTATCCTTCACTGTCAATGTGTATTTAATACCAGAAATATAAAGTACAAACATGAAATATATATCTTAATACCCGATATATAAAGTACAAACATGAAATGGAAAATTGCTTTCCTTCACTCTAATATTCTCCTTGTACAGAAGATCATTAGCATGAGCCAATGATACATCCTTGGTGAAGGGAGAAATCTTGTACTATGAGGGCCAGAGATTGAAATTTGTATCCTCAAAGTTGATTTAATTCACTATCATGACAAAATCAGCCTATATAAACCCTCACATTGTATGTAATAGTATTGTTTATTAGTACTGTACTCTCATACAAAATATGTATACTTGTAACTGTGAAAAGGCGGGGGAACTTCAAGATGAGGAAAAATCATATTGTAAAGCTAGGGGTCTGACAGGTGCATCATCACTTCGAGACCAGCTCCAGCAGATTATTTTGACGGATCAGTCCCTGTTACATATTATAGTTTGCCATGACAATTATCACCACAGAGTAGGTGACCTATAACAATATTATTGGGAGGATGAGGAGGATATGAGGCACATCAGAGTGTCAACTCCAGCAGGAATTGTTCAGCATCATACCTACTCTTCTTCTTATTTTGCATACAGCTGTTAACTAAGTATCTAGAAAATGGAATGCTGAACGATAAATAAGAAAATAGTACAAAGTACAGTATTTAAAAAAAAAGAAGTGAGAAATGAGAAGAAATTGGGAATTTAATTTCTACTTAAAGTACTTCTGTACTTAAGTAGTTAAGAAACAAAACTATCATTTATTCGGATAAATTCAGCCAATCGCGTTAAATTGGATTTTAAACGATAACAACAGACTAGAAAATTGGCGAGAGGAGCGAAAGCAGATGTCAGATGTCAGAACTCTGTACGATGATGTACCACGTATAATAAAGTGTGTTCTTTACTTGACACTTTTTCCCGCGTACATTACGTATACTTACTGTCCAGTACAGAACGGCGTTGTAGCGGTGCGGTACTCTTCTTGGGAAAAGAATGTTCTTGCGCTTAGCCTCGCTGCTTTAGCACAATGAACACAACGGCACCATAATTAAGAACTAATACGACAAACCTCACATATCTTCCAGTACGCATAAAAGTATTATTCTGATACATACAAAAGATAAACAAAATGAGGTGAGTGGTATATTGAATAGGATGTCAAGATAATATTTGATCTGTTTGTAGCTTCGTACACGCTTTGGTATCTATTTTTCCTTCCACGTATTGTATGATAATGTAAAACAACGATGTCGATATGATATGGTATTGAATGGAATGGAATGGAATGTTAACGTTACTGCCATACATGTTGGACTTACCCCTTTATTTGAACCATAAACACCACCCTCATTATGCTATCTTCCTTCTTTTCTTTTTCCTTGTTATCCTTCTTCTTTCAATTTCCTACTTTCCTTTCCACTGATGCGTCTAATGATCTGCTTGACGAACGTACTCTGCAGCAACGAAGACGTAGAAAAGCAACCTGTTCCCATTGCGGGTGTCGCAATAGCAATACCGGTAGCGAACAACGAAGATGGTTCCTCTAGAAATGTAGGAGGAGGATGCAAAACCACTCAATTTTGTTATTCGCCTATTTATTACTATATCAAAATCTTTATTTCTGTTTATGGTACCGTTACTGCTGCAATGCAGTGGAACAAGTACTCAACCGATTGTGCTGAATGGGCAAACAATATGGCGGTAAAAGCCTGGTTTCTTTCAATGATTATTCTGTGGGCAATCCAGGCAGTGGTCCATTTAGTTTTTATTGTCACTCGATTCATCACAAAACAACCCCCTTCGAATTCTTTGTATAGCGGAAAATTCGAAGCAATGTTGAGATTGCCTTTAATGATCGAATTAGTTATTCTTATTGTTGTTGCCGTTGTTGGTGTTATTCTCCTTCATGCCGCTGAGGACGAAAACGACGAATGCGTTGGAGAATTTTGGGGACTTAGAATCCATGCCTATACGTATATCGTTCTTGGACTTCTCATGATCTTAAGATTCGGCAAGGCCCCTCAAGCCGACGCCTCGGAAAGGCAATAATCGCAGTGTACAATATATATATAGATAGGACTATATGTATATCAGTGTATGTTAGTAAAATCTTATTTTTGTTGTTTGCCTAGTATTATTTTCTTTCTAAAAGAGAGGGTACGTGCGTGTGGCTATCTAAAAGATACTGATTTTCTTCTTATTAGTATTAAAATAAATAACTACTTTACGTTTTGTTTTTGCTGTACAGTACCAACGAAGTATCTATCTATACAGTATGTAGTTTGTTGCAGTTCATTTGTTAGAAAAAATTGTATGCTTTGTTAATACTGGAGACATCAACGCCAGAATCCTTAGATAACATGGTATATTGTCTCTCAGTTACCACTTACCTGTACATTGCCAATTCATACTGGGTAACCAATATTTCAAATAGATCACCACTCGCCGATGATACCTTCACTTATGATTGTATGTCCCCGGCAAGTCAAGGTTGGTACGGTATTCTGACATGGAAGAACGGTGCACTAGCGATTACTCTTCTTTGGATAAGTATGCTTGTTATGATATTCGATCGGTCTCTTTGTTTGCCGTCGTTGGAATCATCCATTCCTTCGAAGCTGCTTTCAGTACTTTGACGGTTCTAGCGTGACGTTGTGCTGGGAATTCAGGATCTAATGAATGTTCTTCGCAGCTTATTTTATGTTGACCGCATGGTCCATTTCGTCGCCAAGTATGACACAAGGATCGAACCCCCCATCGAAGGTGGGACTTCTCACGCCTTCAATATCGAAGATAGAACTTCTCACGCATTCGATGATTGGTTAAAGGATGCATACAAATATGTGGAAAAGGATGGATACATCCGAGATAGCAGGTACCCCGATGGATGGAGATTCCGAAGATAACTCAAGAAAATATGAAAACTGAGAAACTTAAAACTGGAGAAGAAATGACTGGCAGCCTAAAGGAAAGTGCATGGTGATCAAAAGAACAAGGAAGCAGACATCAATATTCATCCTTCCGCGAAATCGAGTACTTCGAACGTTAGTGCATCTATGAGGTACCCAGAGACTGTTAATTGCCTGGAAAAAATCCACCGGTGCTGGACGCAAGGATGACGAAGACGAAAGGTAAATCTTTGAGACATTCCGAGAATATGAGCGTTTTGAAAGCAATGACAGTGGCGACAGCAATGGGGCGGCTTCTACTATTCTTCCCTTTGGAAGAATTGAATAGAAGGTTTGTTAAGCGTCTTTGATGGAAGTATACATATATGTATATATATATATATATATATATGCAGGTAACCGAAACCAAAACACCCGATTATCAATACAATTGCAATGAACCTCGGCCATTTTTATGTTGATTTTTTAATCTCATTTATATACATCTGGAAAAAATCTATATCAGTTATTAGGGTTTTAGCTTTTAAATTTACGGATTACCTATATATAGTACATCATAAAGTATACTCAGACTAGCTGCTAGATGTAAAAAGTACTACGGTTGTTTCAATTGTCAACCCGATACATTCTAGGCTGCTAGGATCAAGTTGCACCCTTCACCAGAGAGAACAAAGAACAACTTCGCGCATTTTCTTCTTACACTTTACTTCACCTACTTTACTTGCTTATTTTATTCTTTATTAGTAGTTTCATTTTTATGATTCCGACCAACGGATTTCATAGCATGGTGAAAAAAATCAATCAACCATCAAAGAGATCGTGTTTGCCTGGACTGTTGGATTTTCTTAAAACGCAAAATTGTAGAAGATCCGCATATTAGATAGTCTGTCTGTCCTCCACACGTTCCATTTTTTTTTTGTTTCATAAAAAATCTTTTCCTGTTTTTGTTGTAGCGCTTATTCCACCGTGGACTTATTGTCGATTTGCCAATGAGTATGTATAGTAACTAACTAACGTTAATAGTATTCAATCGATTGCACTAACTAGCTACTGTAGTTCAATATAGAGCTGTCATTGTCGCCATTCACAAATACTAATAATGCCGAGAAGAACTACCAGGAATAATGTTCTCATCAGCAACAACAAGAATGAAGAGACTGAAGAAGAGGAGGATGATGATGATGCAATAATGATACAACAAGAAGACTCAGACGAAAATGACGACGATGATGAAATGAAAAAGAAAAAACAATATGTTTTGGATGGTATAAGATATTCAAATTATCCTGATTTTGTTACAGCTAAACGTAAAAGGAATCAAAAAGTTCTTAATGATTTAGGATTCAAGAATAACAATAACAATAACAATAATAGTAAGAAGAAGAAGAAGAAGAAGAAGAAATCAAGTAGTAGTAAAAAGAATAGCAAGGAAAAACCAACATCGGAAAAGGAGGAAGAAGAAGAAGAAGAAGAACCATCATCACCAGCTCAACAACAACGACAACGACGATTGATGTCATCATCTTCTTATTATGAAGATTACTACAGTAATAATGACTATGATGATCCTTGTATTTCCTTATCATTTGAAACTGCATCGCACGCAGCTCCTGTATCAGCTGTATCAGCTGTAACTCGTACAAGTACAAGTCAAAGTACAGTTACAAGTCAAAGTACAATTGAAATCAAAACTGATCCATTTGATGAATTATCAGATTGTTTACTTCGATTGAAACAAGCTTCGAAAGAAGAAGAAGAAAAAGAAGAAGTAGTAACGTTGTTAAAAAAAATCCTATCACGTGTTGCTCCACCAGCTCCTGCTCCTGCTAATGCTTGTGGCACCGATGGTGACGGTGACGGTGATGGTCATTATTTTCATCGAGATAGATATTTGAAAGCATTTGATGAATTAAATGGTATGCATACTATTTTACAATTATTTCGATCATTGCATACAAATACAAGTACAAGTACAAGTTATGATCATAATATTGAAGCGATATCGAAATCAGTTATCCAGATATTACGTGATGTTTGTATTACATCATCATCATCATTGTCTTTATCGTCATCGTCGTCATCCTCAATCTCATCATCGTCATCAATATCGTCATCATCATTGCAAATACCGCCGATGTCAATTCCAATTCCACCATCAACAATAATTCCTGTGACGATGATGACAAGTATTTCATTATCATCATTTCAAAATTATTCCTCGTATGCTGAAAAACTTGCTACAGTATTTGTACAACAAGAAATGGGTTTAGAATTACTGTTATTAATTATAACCAATGAATACTATTACAGAAAAAGTATCAGTGATTATAGTATTATTACCATCAATGGTGCAAGTACAGGTACGAGTACAAGCACAAGTACAAGCACAGGTAGTATCATCGTCGATAATAATAACTCCAACAACAATACTACAAATCAAGAAGAAAATTCCGCCGCCACAACTCGATGTTCACCCCGTCGTCGAAGTTCTACCAGATCAGTGAATTGTAGTGACTCTACTACTTTTGCTGCTGCTGCTGCTGCTGCTGCTACCAATGATAATTGTAACGACGACCGTATTACCATCAACAACAAACCAGAAGATGTATTGAAAATGATATGTGATGTTTGGAGTATATACGTTAATGTAACGTATTATACTTCTATAACACAAATTATGGGTCGAGAACAAATTTTGATTTTAGCAGATACAGCATATTGGTCTATAACAACGCTTGATTATAATGTTACCAATGAATTAATTCAATTAGGTCTAATCACACCATCGCCATCAGTGGTAGAAGAAGAAGAAGAAGAAGAAGAAGCAGTGAGAAAGAATAATGTTAAGAGAAAGGGAAAGCAAAAGAAATCGATTTCAAAATCAATGGTGAAAAAGTCATCAGGTAGAAAACGCAAGTCGAAAGGTAGCAGCGACAATGACGATGGTGGCATCATTGCTGAAGGGGTCAAAAATCAGAAGAGCGACAGCAGCAATAACAACAACAACATGGATGAGAATAATGAGAATAGAATTACTGGTCTTTACATCAGTAGTATGGCATCACAGATCTTAGACCTATCTTAGGTACAATTCGTAATTTGATTGCGGATCCGATAATAACAAAACGTGATTGGGACGTTAAATTTTTGTTACCGAAACTTTTAGATGTCTTATGTAAAGAACGAGAACCTCAACAAAACAAACAAAGACAACAACAACGGCAAGTTACTTTAACACAGCAGCAACATCAGCATCAGCATCAGCAGGTATTAGAATATGACGATGATATTATATTCCGCTGGACAGAACAAGAGGAAAATACTGTATGGAATGTATTAGATGTACTAAAAATATGCTCCGTAGAACGGATTTTATCCGATCCCAGCGACGTCGAACGTTTAGTGGCATTATATATTCGATACTTAAAGAAATTTGGTCCATCTAGTATTAGGATTGTACGATGTGTATTGAATTTAGTTGATGGATTATTATTCATACAACAATATGATGGTGGGGATAACGAAGGAGGGGAAGATACTAATGCGCGTATTCCGGCGGTGAAAGCAATAATAAAACGATCAAGTTACAAGTTACAATTAAATTCTCTTTTGAATATATACGATTGCAATTCTGGACATAGCAACAACAACAGCAGCAATAATATCACGGAACAGAATAAGATACACGAAGAGATCCAGACAGCAATTTCGAAGCTTGTTATGTTATAAAGTATTGTTGTTTTTGGTTTTGGTATTTTCCTTTCTACCTACTATGGTGTGGGTAACACAAATAGACTCCACAAGGGTGGCACGTAATATTTAAATATAAGAGAATAATTGCATTATGATAGGGATCAAAATATTAGCTATTATTCTCAATTCTATTGAACACGAACAATAGGTTCTTCAATTTGATTCAAATCTATATTTGTCTTATTACTATCGCCATGCCATGGACATCAATAGTCAGTGCTACAATACTTCTCTAAAGGGCACGTAATTCTATCATTTACTCTTTCTTTACACGTTAACGTAAAGACGCAATCGCTTCGATGGCGGCGGGGGGGATGGATACTCGTTATTCTCATCATTCTTGAAAACTACACTGTGGCTTGTCTCATCCACAACAGCTCTGCTGCATTTCATCGGATTAATCTTTTTTCTGAGAGTCGTTGTCGAATCGTTTTCGTACTTTTTTATGAAAACAGAAGGCACTACTTGAGGATGACGGGATTGTAACGAGTCATTCGACTGGGATGATTGAAAAAGTGGAGCCGTCGTCGTCGATGCTGTTGCATCATCGGTATGCTTCATTTGAAGATATTCTTTGATTGTTTCATGTGCAATTCGATTCAAAAACCGCCGTCGATTTTCAATATTTTTTGCTTTTGCACCTAGACTGCGTGCTAGTGCATCAATAGCTATATAATCACGTGTACTGCAAAGGATACTATATAAAATCGTAACAATAATTCTCACGTTGTATTCCAATTTTTTGTGTTTCTTTCCTGCCTCGTTACATCCAAGGAAAGACAATAACCAATCATCTTCTTTATAGTGTCTTTTCATTTCTTCGTGATCCGAGGTAAGAAATACTGTAATAGGGTGAGGTTCTGTTGCTACCCTTGTACTGAAAGAATTCTGAACTGCGGAAAGAAGATTATCCTTTGTGGCTTGATATCTTCCTGTCGTGTCATTCAATTTTGTTTCGAAAAAGGAAAGGCATGAGGTATGAATACCGCTTGCATTGTCAATTGCTAATGATGTATTTATGTGTTTACCAGGATCGGAAAGAAAAGTAACAAATGGAACTAGATTGTCAATGATACGTTTCATCCATCCCTTTTCAAGCCTGCTATTGTAATATCTGATGAAATCATTGATGGGAAGTTTTGATGAATGTTTGACTTTCGATTGGAAGGTCTCATTCACAAAGACGAGAAGTATATCACATGTAGGCAATTGGACCCAAAGTTTTTTTAATTCTGTACTTAGCTTTTGTTCAGCCTGTATCCTTTTCTTCTTCACAACTAGTGATCGACTAGGATCTGTTGTTGCCGTTGCCATCTCAAATGATAAAGTTGTTGTATTGCCAGCAGCATTCGATATTTTCTTCTCCCTCTCCATCCCGTCTAAGACAACAGCGTTTCCAGTATTATGATATGATTCCTGTTATTGTTGCTGGAGGAATACATATAAACTTAAAAACCCCATTTGCCAGGACCGAGAAGGAAAAAAAAACGACGAGCCTGCAATCATTTTTGAATTTTATCGGAAAACGTCAATTCAATCGTCATCAAGAAGAAACAAAGAGATTCGATTCAAGATTGATCCCTATATATTAAGGCGCGTATAGCAATCCGCTGATAGTGTTGATTCCACTCATTTGATCAAATAAGATACCAGTAGTGAAAGGTGGTGTAGCTTATTGCAGAACAAGATCATTGTCCGATTATTAATTCCTCTTTTCTTTTTTCTTTCCCAAAACCCAAAAAAACATTTTCTTCTATTTGTCTTATTTACAGAAAACTTTTACCCCCGACACTATAGTTTCCCGCGGCGCCTATAAATCCATACATGACTCAATTCTCGTGACAGACTTTTCACTTTTAGATTTGTTTTTACGACGTCTCATTATTTCAGAACATGCACAACTTCTGTTTCATGAGGGCTGGCTATTGACATGGCTAATCGATACCGATAAAAAGGAATCATAACTCAGTGTCATCAATACCTCTCGAAGTAACGATACATACGGAGCATTATTTTATATGCGGTGGCAGTTGAGGCAATTATCCGTACTATTACCACTGCTTGTTGCTAGCATCTCTATTACGATGGTCACTGCTGCTATAATGGGCGAAGACGTCAACACCATCAGCAACAACATCAGCAGCAACAACAACAACACAAACAACAAGGATGATGACAACTGCGAAACTTCAAATGAGAATTTGAAACCTTGGTATCAACGATGGGATAGTCAAAGGATCGGATTTCATTTAAAAGATGTTAATCCGATCATTGTTAAATATCTTCCAGAATTACTCAAAACTACTTCGACGACGTGTGAAGCTGCCGATGTTGATGTCGATTCTACTGCTACTACTACTACGAGTGTTGACGATGGAGGCAACTGCAAACAAATACAACATCGACGGATCTTCGTTCCATTGTGTGGAAAGGCAATCGATATGGCATACCTTGCATCATCATCATCATCGTCGTCGTCATCATTGTCACCATCGGTCCAATTAGAAGTTGTTGGTTTAGAAGGAATACGTGTTGCATTAGAAGAATTCATTCAGGAGCATCCTAATTTGAATATCAAACCGATAATTACTACTAACAATAATGCCAATGACGAAAACAGCACTCATAGGAGTAAGAAACTTGAACAATTCGTGGGTGATAATATAACGTTGTTAAAAGGTGATTATTTTGATTTACTGGAAGAAGAAGATTCATCATCAGCATCAATAATAGGGAGATTTGATTATATATATGATCGTGGTTCGATGGTTGCGATTGAACCACAATTACGTACATCATATGTTAAAATATTAAAAAGTCTATTAAAACCAGGTGGAAAAATTATATTGGTGACACTTGAACGCATATCAACATCAAATAATATCGAAGCAACGAAGAAAGGACCACCATATTCAATCGATGAAAACAATGTAAGAGAAATGTTTTCTTGCGACGAACACAATAATAATAATGACAACAATGACAACAATGATAATTGGATTGAATCATCTATTACATTACTAGAAGAAACCGATCAACTTGTGTTGGTACCAGAAGACAAACTACGATATCCAGATTTAGATCAATTATTAGAAGCAGTATACTTAATCCAAAGAAAAAAGTAATCGCACAAAAGATATAACAAAACGAAAAACAAGAAAATAACATTCCATACAAATTTTAGACTACTTTAAAGTACTCGAGATGAGCGCTACGCTGCGATACATAATAATACCATAAATTGTTGCTCCTTCTCCTCCTCCTCCTTCTCCTCCACACTTATTATATAATTTCTTCCTAATTGTTTAAATCTAGTAGTTAACGCTTTACTCGTCACCGCCTCAAAAAGTCTAGCAAGTCAGTCAGCAGTCAACACCACATAAATAACCAGCCACTCAGACACTTAAGTAAGAAAAAAGTCATATCTGCGTGCTAAGGATAACACCGAAATCGGTTTGTTGGTTGAAGGTGGTACAATCATTTATGATATTGATGGTTCAGCAAGTGCTACCGGCGATGCCAAGATTCTTTTAGACTTGGCATACGACGAAGAACAAGAAGGAGTAGAAGTACGCCGGTACCTTTCATCTAGCTCTTCGTCTAGCTCTAAGAATGCAGGGTCGCTGTTAAAACTAAGATTAAAAGAGATTCACACATTCATGAACAAATGAATTGATCGACTACTAGAAACCTAACAATATAACGAACAAAATAAGATCACATAATGTACAAAAGCTATATATTTGTCGTACTATATCATACATACGAATAAGAACATTAGGATGTAGTTATTATTCTAGCTAGCAATAGTTTCAATCCATTTCCCAACAAATTTTACTAGGATTGTTATTGAAATGTGTTGAAAAAATATCCAGCGTCGATTGACTACTTTGATAGATGATCACTAGTCCTAAACTAAATACAGAGCGCTAGTTACTATTATCTTACTGTAATCAGGCCTGATCAGACCATAAATTGGTAGTACAAACAGATCTAGCTTCAACTTAGTCTAATACACTGTAAGTAGCATTGAAAAATGGTATTAGTTCTGAAAGCAAAAGAAAGTCCAAATGAAATTCTTATTTCAGAAATTCTTGTTTCAATTGAAAGAGCAGCAGAAAGAAGAAAACTTGGTACAGTGTAAGTTAGTTCCTTGCTCTGTAGCCGCTTGTCTGCTCCGCTCCGCTTGCTAGGAGGAAGAGGAAAAAGGTAGTTTTAAATGCAGGAAAAGCTTAGTGTGTCTTTTACAAACTATATACTCTCTTTACAGCCTCTCAGCTGCCTCTCTCCATACTTGGAGGGAAAGATAGAGATTTTTACATAAAAGCAACTGAGGATGACTTGCTTTAATACAGACAGTAGCCAAATAATTGATTATATGTTTGCGATCTTTTCATATTATGTCTGTATGTAACAGAGTGATGTGCTTAGCTCCTCGCTCTAGCCGCTCGGCAGGCTGCAGCAACTTATGATGTCTCTTTTTAGTATATAATATTCAACAATAACCAACTAACCAAAAGACCTGTCCCATTCCTGTTGATTGTTATCATATAAGATATGTAAATAATGAAAGTAATATGCTGACATCCTGTGTTACCTGCCTAGATATCTTCATTTTGGAGAAAGTAAGTAGAGAGAGAGAGAGAGAGAGAGAGTTTCATAAAAATTGCAGCAGCCAGCTTAGGATGTATTTAACTGTGGTATGCCAGAAAACACTTCTTGTGGGGTCCCAGTGAGGTGAGGGTGTAGAATTTACATAGACTTGATATCATTGTAGAATATAATACAAATGAAAGTGTATAGTTAAGTTTATAAGGAAGACTGTGTGTTTCACTTCATACCCGACTCGTTTTGACTACTTAGATTAAAAAATAAATAAAAATTGTGAGTGTTGAACTTAGTCGAATACGGTTTAGGACGAAAGATTTAAGCTGCGAATTCACTGTACCAAGGACATTAGTATTGCCGCTTATGTGCCGCCAAGATTGACGTCAAAACTATTTTGAATTGTTGATGGGCTATTCAAAATATTATATACAGTAACTTATGCAGTATTAATATATTATTAGGATTATTCTCTTACTGACATAAGTTACTTCTACCAGCATTTAGAGAATTTTCATAATTCTAAGTAAATTACTGAATCAATCCTGTCATTCGTTAGAGAGAGAGAGAGAGAGAGAGAGAGGTAATGCTTGCCTAAGTATATTTGTTGAAGCATTCTTCTATTATTTATTTTGTGTATGGTACCATTACTATCACTACGTCCAGAATAGTCTGAAGCAGTTTTTGATCATCGCGTCAGTAATACAGTAACGGTAGTACTACAGTTTATGGCAAGCAAGCAACGCTATTCATTCTTCGCTTCTCTCAGTCCTTTTCTTTACTCTTAAAGTTCTACTAGTTATATTGTTACTTTTTATTATACACCGTTCAAAAAAGCATAATACTAATAATAACAAAAATGATGAAATCGGATGTTTGTTCAGTAACAAATTCGATGCCTACGGTGATGAAGAATAATTCTTCTACTACAAGCACTACTAGGGAAGAAGAATCATCCTATGCTTCTTCTTCTTCCGATTTTGTGGATGGTAGTAGCACCATCGAAAGAATAAATACAACACCAGACAACAACAGCGGCAACAGCGACAGCAACAGCGACAGCAACAGCGACAGCAGCAGCAGCAGTAGCAGCAACAACAGCAGCAGCAGCAACAGCGACAACACTATTAATACGAATAACAAGAATTGTGATGTTCCTTCTAAATTACCTAATCCTGCTCATGTTCGAACTATTTGTGGACTGAGGATCGTTCGTGGTAATAAAGAAGGTGATGAAGATGTAAATGTAAATGTAAATCCCTTCTCTCCCGCTACTACACGTACAACATATTATAATAATGAATTATCATCATCATCAGCTGCTCCAGAAGAAGAAGAAGAAGGAGTAGTAGTAGGAGTACCATTATCACCAACACATACAGTAGGGACAACAATGTCAATGAAGACAACAGATACTACTACGACGAATTCAGCATTACCAATAGAATTACGATTACTACGATCACAAGAACGTCAAAAACGATTAGATGGAAGATTTAAAAGAGAACGAACCAAGCGTCATACTATTGAACAGGATCGTGATACTGTCTTACATTTTATGAGTAGTTTGTTATCAGTAGAAGAAGAGGACAACGACAACAATAACAATGAAAATGATAATGATAGACGGCGAAAGGAGGAGGAGGAGGAGAAGAAAGACGAATGGAATCAAGATCAAAAAAAGAACAACAACAATGAAGAACAACGAAAAATAATTTCATCATCGATTCGTAATTTTTTGTCCAACTACAAGTATGATAATACTAATACTAATACTAGTAATATCATCTCTACCGGAGACCTAAAAAAAGTAGTGGAAGAACAATCAGGATGCAAGTTAGAAGAAGAAGAAATGAAAGAGAATGATCATAATCATAATCATTATGATAATGATGATCTACTGTTACCAGAAATGAAAGGTTATCGTGTCAATAATAATAATAATAATAATAGTGTTGTTACTGAAAAACAACAACAACTTCAGCAGGGTGTTGGTGAAGTTAATAAAACAGTAACATGGAATGAACAGGAACATGATAAAACAGAAGAAGAATGTAGAGTACTCACCAACAACAACAACAACAACAATGTACGGATTATTAGTGATCTTGAGAAAGAATTAAAATTAACTTTGCAGAATACTAGTAGTAATGAAAAGAATCTAAGAAATCGGATTGATGATCTTGAACAGTATATCAAATCATATGAAGGAGAAAATAAAATTGAAAAAGAACATCTGAATAATCATATTATTGATATTGACACCAAATTAGATTCCTCCAACAGTACTATTGAGCAGGTAAAAAAAGAAAAAAATGTCCTGGATGATAAATGTACTATGTTCGAGAAAGAATTACAGAAATCCAAGAATGAATTACAGAACTCCAAGAATGAATTAATAGTTCTTGCTATTCAACATTCTCAACAACAAGAATTAACAGAAATAGAACGTCGTCATTTGGAAGAAATTACATTGATGGAAGAGAAGTACATAAAAGGATTGACAGGATGTGAATTGCGGGATGTTGTTCAACGACATTCTCAACAAGAGGTTTTAAAAACAATCGAGAATCGTCATGGTCAAGAAATGAAAATAATTACAGATCAACATAATAAACTATTGAAAGAAAGTAGTAGTATTCATCCTACTACTGCTGCCGTGGAGTCGTTGTTGCAAAAAGACGTAGTAGAAGCTGATGATTCTGATCCTAGTTCTGATTCTAATCTCAAACAAAAATTAAAAAAGAAATTGAAACGTCAACATATCAAAGAATTGAATATGATTCAAGACGATCACATTAATGAATTAAGACGAAGAGATCTTCAACATGCAGAGGAACTAGGTCGACATGCTATAGAATTGGAAGGACTATACAGTAGTAGTAATTCTATACAACAGGATCCATCCGACGATGCTTCTGATGAGCTGCAACAACAACAACGAAAACGACAACAACAAGAAAATAATTTACGGGAACTTGATTCTAGTAGTAGAATGGGGCAGGAACGAGATGAAGAAATCCGTGTACTGAAAGAGAATGTATGTGAACGCAATTCTAGGATTGAAATATTTGAAGTAGAATGTGCCCGGCGGGATGAACAGATCCAGGTACTGGAAGAAAGTTTACTTGAACGTGATACTAGGATAGAGGTCCTAATAGAGGATGGTGAACATATTCAAGAAGAATTGGAAAAAACTATTCGAGAAGAATTGTTGGAGGATCATAATAAGAATCAACAACAACAAGTCACGGCATTAACTTCCTCCTATATGGATAAAATAACAAAACTCCAAGAAACTTTACAAGTGAGTGAATCTCAATTTGAAACGTTGGAAGAGGATACGGGTCAATTGGTACGTAAGCTGGAGGAAGAATTGGAGGAAACGGATCAAGGAGTACGTAAGCTGAAGATAGAATTGGAGGAATCTAAAAACCAGCACAGCAAGGTGATAACGAAGCTCCAAGAAACTCAACTAGAACAGGAATCTCAATTTGAAGTATCGAAAGGGGATACGGATCAAGCAGTACGTAAGCTGGAGGAAGAATTGGAGCAAACTAAAATCCAGCGCAGCGAGGTGATAATGAAGCTCCAAGAAACTCAACTAGAACAGGAATCTCAATCTAAAGTATTGAAAGGAGATACGGATCAAGCAGTACGTAAGCTGGAGGAAGAATTGGAGGAAACTAAAATCCAGCACAGCGAGGTGATAATGAAGCTCCAAGAAACTCGACGAGAAAAGGAATCTCAATTTGAAGTATTGAAGGAGGAAACGAATCAATTAGTACGTAAGCTGGAGAGAGAATTGGAGGAAACTAAAAACCAGTACAGCGAGGTGATAATGAAGCTCCAAGAAACTCGACTAGAAAAGGAATCTCAATTGGAAATATTGAACGAATTGGAGGAAACTAAAAAGCAACACAGTGAGACAATAGTGAAGCTCCAAGAAAGTCTACGAGAACGGGAATCTCTGGTGGAAACATTGAAAGGGGATACAGATCAATCAGTACGCGAGGCAAATGAAGCAGTGAAGGAAACCAAAAGCGAACACAACGAGGTGATAATGAAGCTGCAAGAAACACTCCGGGAGAGTGAATCTCAGGCGGCAATGATTCAAGTGGAAACTGATCAATCATTGTGCAAACTCGAGGAAGAATTGGAGGAAACCAAAAGCGAACACAACGAGGTGATAATGAAGCTGCAAGAAACACTCCGGGAGAGTGAATCTCGGGCGGCAATGATGCAAGTGGAAACTGATCAAACATTGTGCAAACTCGAGGAAGAATTGGAGAAAACCAAAAGCGAACATAGCGAAGTGACGATTAAGCTCCAAGAAACTCTACAAGAACAAGAATCTCGGGCGGCAATGATGCAAGTGGAAACTGATCAATCATTGTGCAAACTCGAGGAAGAATTGGAGAGAACTAAAAGCGAACACAGGGAGGGGGTAATGAGGATTCAAGAAAGTCTGCGTGAACGGGAATCTCAGATTGAAATGATGCAAGTGGAAACTGAGCGATTATTGTGCAAGCTGAAGGCAGAATCTGACGAAAACGAACGCCAACATAGTAAAATTATAATAGAGTTGGAAGAAAGTCTGCGTGAACGAGAATCTCGTTTAGAAGTATTGAAGGGGGAAAAGGGTCAAACGCTGCACAACTTGGAGAAAGAATCGAAAGGTAACGAAACCAAGCATACAGACAAGACTGAAAAGTTACAAGAAGCTTTGGAGAATGTCGAATCGAAGATGGGCGTACTTAAATTGGAAAACGCCCAAGCACTGCACAACCTGGAGATCGAGCTAAAGGAAAAGGAAAGCCGACATATCGAGCATATTGCGAAGCTGGAAGAATCCATCCGTAAACGTGATTCAAAGATCAAGATGGTAAGAAATGAAAGTTCTCAAGTTTATCTCACCTTAAATGACGCGGAAAACCAACACACCAATGCGGTCGCCTCCTTCACGTCTGAGATTCAAGAATTGCAGAAGTCTTTGCAGGAAAGAGATTTGAGAATCAAGGACGTCAATAAAGAAACTGAACAAACACTTATAAATCTGCGAAATGAACTGAAGGAGAACAAGAATCAACACGTGGAGGATGTTACTCATTTTGTAACTCAACTTCAACAATTATCTGAGTCACTCGAAGACCGAGACGATCAGGTAGAAATCTTAAAAGGGATCAGTTCTGGAATGATGAAGATAGTAAAACCCAAAGAAAAATCATATGATGCTACGGTCGCGTACAACCAGGCTGGATACCAGTCGCGAGCGCTAGAGGATGCGATGAAACGATCATCACAGAAAAAGAGTGCTTCGTGGTTTTATAACAGTAGTACAGTTGCTTCGAAATCGACTGCCGATTCAAGTATGTCGCGTACTGCTTCTTCCACGACACTGACTCCAGATTCTGTTTGTTCTAGTAGTAAGAGTGATGATGAGACATCCGAGAAAACGTCAAATGCATCATCGATACCCCCCAGTATGGCCTTTTTGTTACCACCAATCCAAGATACCACAAAGCAATGCGATGAAGATAATACAGCCCGATCAGATTCGTTGTCATCATTGTTGTCGTTGTCGTCATCATCACCTGCTGAAGAAAGTAAGAAAAGCGATATTGATAGAAATAATGATGCAAACGCATCAGCAGCTGAGTTACAAGCATCTCTTCTACAGTCAGTTGTAGAAAAGAAAAAAGCACCTCGTTTTCGACTTTTCGGTTAGAATCCAACGTCATCCTCGCATCGTACGTACGAAGTACTAACAACACCTGCGATCAGAACTCTATTTCTACCTACAGTATGTTTATGAGCCTGCTGCTCAAAATATTTATAATACGTATAGAATACCATATAAATTCTAGAAATCCATAACTTGAAGCAACAACAATCTTAAAGAATTAAACATTCTTTTATTTCACTTAATACTATTATGTAATACTGTGTAATATATACGCATATTTGACTTGATCTGACTTGATCTGACTTGACTTAACTTGATACAGTCAAAGATCGTCATCCGTTACGATCACCTATGAATGGTATGTGATACCATCTTGCATGACTGTGGCGGGAATTGCAGTCATTGGAATAATTGTAGCAGGAACGAATGGTACAAAATCATCATCGTCATCATTCAAACCCCTTATAGTAGGGATTTGGTGATGTTGCTGTTGCTGCTCAGGATGATGAGTATCATCAATGATTATGTTTGGTTGCTGTTGCTGTTGTCGATGACCATTACGTCCTTCTTCTTCTTCGCCTTGGTCTTCACTCACAATGTTATTGATACTTTCCTCTCTTTCCTCCTCTTCCGATGACGACATAGTTGTCATTCTTCCTCCTCCTCCTCCTTCTTCGATACGAAGATTGGTCACTAATGCAATATGTTCCTGTTCCCCTTCATGTTCATCTTCTTCTCCTTCTTCATCATCGGAACTAGTGGTGGTGGCGGTGGTGTTGTTATTGTTGTTGGTGGTAATGATATTATTCATTGCAGTCACTATAGGTTTCACTACCAATTGTGATATAGAATAAATAACAATCAACATGGAACATAACATGGTAACAGCGGTAAATAATGTAGTTTCCTTCTTGGCCGACACCACATCACGAATAACGTCATGTTGTAGTTTTGCATTATATTCAAAACGTTCCAGCATTAGTTCTTTATCAATGGTACAATCCACACTGACATGTGTTGTTCCGACTGGGATTGGTGTGTTTAAGTATCGTAGTAGGGAAGGACATAACAGTTCCTTATGATACTGATCATCTGCCATAAGGTTGTAACATCTTGCAAAGTCTCCAACACATTCATCGGGCCAGAAGGTAATATATTCTTTAATTTCTCCAATCGAATTATCAACTCCACAGACATCCGATGTCCCATGATAATAGTAATTGTTATTATTATCATTATTATTATTGTCGCCAATATTAATTCCTCCTTCGTCTTCCAAAGTTTTAGTAGTAGTACTAGAACTACTACTACCGGTAACACCATGGAATGTGATAATACAGGGAGATAGAACGGAGGTATAGATACCTCGAGCATTTGAGAAAGAATCAGAACAGGGTGGTGCTCCTGATGGAGACACCGACGGTGATGTTGCTAAATCAATTTCAGAAGAGAACTCATCGTCGTCGTCGTAATCAGATTCTTCTTCTTCGACAATAATACTCATCGCTTCTCGTTCTCGTTCTGTTGTTGCTTCCTCGTCGACTGATGATAATACGGCGTCGCATAAAGGCAACGATGAGGAAACAATATCTGCAGTACTATTAGTGTCATCTGCTGCTGTTGGAGCTGCCGATACAATTATTATTGTGGTTGCTGTTTTTGACGATCTCGTTGTGATCATCGCCATAACTATCATGGCGACTATCGTACGTGCACCAGCAATAGTATTCTTTCTTACAGTCCACATGGTGTGGTAGTAGTAGTAGGAGAAGGAAGGAAGGGAATAAAGTTAAATCGGCGAGATATCGGCGTCGAGTTATCAGAAAGCTGGCTGAACATAAGCGGAAAGCTGAAAGTTGATGGCTTGTTTGAGTATAGTAAGACCACAACGACGACTGTAGGTGTAGGTGTAGGTGTCTGGGCGTCTAGGTGTAGATTCGATTTGATTCGATTCAAATTAAGATACTAATAGGAAAGATACCAATTAACTCTTCAGATATATATTACTTACTTGAAGGCAATGCTGTATGCGATCAATCGAAATAACAAATCGAAACATGCGCAATGCAGCATTATTACATACCGTACGATACAAAAAGCAGCTGCAATGCACTCCTACGCCAAAGAATCTCTAATGTGAGTGATATGCTTGATTTTGAATTGCAACGCGTCACATGGCGTGAGGTTTTGAGTCGTGATTGCCGCCAGGTGAAAAGTTCCATAATAATGCATTAATAATTATCGAAGGCGACAGGCACATCATGTCAGGTAGGAATTTCCACACTACGCAAGAGGCTGTTAATAGAAGGCTATAAGGCTCTGCACGCGGTGGACTTGGCCTACGGCGATTTTCAATTGTGGTATGTTTTGTATTTTGATATACTTTAAGGTTTTACAGTAACCTAATGTTGCAAGCAACACATCCTCATAAAAGTGATGATTTGACTTAGATAGACATTATTGGTCATATGAGAGCTGCTCCACTTGATGATAACGTATTATTTAAGAAGAATGAGGAATTGTTTTGTTGGTGGTATCATCAACCAACCAACCAACCAACCAACCTAAAATAATCTTTGATGTGGTCCAGCAAAGAGGGGCCATTAGGAGGAGACCTTATATATCCTCCAACTATTCCATAATATGGTTTGAAGTAACGCAATACTATATTTTAAAACACAGCATGGTAATAAGTCAGCAGCACATGCTAAAGTTACCTAGTGATTAATCTTCTGAAAATGTAATTGACGCATCAAAATCACAATTTATAAGAATACAGTAACACATTTACATTCGTTCGGAGACAACGTCCGACCGATATTATCACATATATTATCTATACAGTAAGTATCGATATCGATATCTGGTCTTATTTAACGCGATGGATCCTCTTAAAAGTAGTAATTTAACGGATGGTGATTGGAGTTTGGACTTTAAAAGAAAGACAAAAGGTGATACATTCGATGAAAGTATTGCGAGTAGATGGTTACAGCAGCAGCAACAGCAGCAGCTTCAAAGGAATCAACAGGCAGAACCAAGAAGAGTGAAAATCGAGTTAAGCAAGGAAGCCAAACGCGCAGTAGGGAAGGCAATTTGATCTGTGGTACGGTCTCCAACGCAAGGGAGAGATTCCACCGGATCTTCTGCAAGTTGTCCTCAATACTGGAATTACTAAGCATGTCATTTTGAATGCAGCGCGAATGGCACTAGAAAGAGAGGCCTCGAAACGACAAGAGCTACGTATCCAAGATCTTGAGGAACAATTACAACAAGAACAAAGCAATCTTGGTGATGGAAATCTTCGTGATGGATCATGTGTTATTTGTATGGACGAACCACGTACTAATGCATTTGTTACATGCGGACATGTCTGTACCTGTCAGTCTTGTAGTAATGAGTTATTCATGATGGGGACGGGAACGAACGATGGACGTCGCCGTAATCGTCGCGCTCAATGTCCAATTTGTAAATAATATTCAAAAAGAATCATTCAACTAAGTTATACCAACCATAAAATGGAATGAAATAATTACAGTAGCAAAGAAAAACATACAATAATCAAAATACAATAGTAAATGTACTCTATATGAGTGGGTATTACTATTATTCATGGAACACCCGAGCAATACCACTCCCCCCGATACAAAAATTTCACTTTGGATCGATCGGTCATACCATCACCTCTACTTAGTAAATGGTACCACTAGCTCCCTCCCCTCTTATTCTTATTCTCGTCTGTCACTACTAGACTAGACTAAACTAGACTAGACTAGACTAGGAATCTCCTTATAATGACGACGAATTTCAAAAGCCTATCCATTCTCTTCAAAAGCCTATCCATTCTCTCCCATCCTAAATGATGCAACACAAAAGAGCAGTGCATAAGAAATTCATATGAAGCAATAACTTCTTTTTCGATGAAGATGATGATGAATTTCACAAGCGATGACTCGGCTGCTCCTTTTGTTTCGTTGTTGAGTCATTTTTTAATCTCTTTTTTTGTGACAAGATCCTGGAATTTTTTGTAGGATAGGAATAATCACCACCGCTACCACCAACCATTGTCATCCTCATCACTATCATCATTACAACACTTTTCGGGAATTGTCTTCTGCCTCTTTCAGTGAACATTCCGATTTTCTTATTCAAACCGGTATTATTACTAGGTTCGCATTCACGAAGTTGGTACTCGTCTATAATTCTAATACAAGTAGTATCGAAGGATTTTCCTTTTTTTTGGCAGAAGATGAGACCTCACTTCCTTTGTCTTCTCTTAAGTCATCAGATCATTTTTCTGGTTTATAAGGCATACTGGCCATGTATGGTGCGTTTAATTTCCTCCTGTATTTTTGTGACACGTTCCTGGAAGGATCTGTAAGAATAATCACCATTATTACCATTTCCCTCATCATCATCACCATCATTACTATTTCCCTCATCATCATCATTACGATTGATGTCATTACAACAACACTTTCGGGCATTAATTTCTGCTTCCTTTAAAAAATATTCCACCGTACTTCTATCACCACGAATTGCATGTGCCATAGCAGATCGAAGTTGTCTTTCCATTATATTTCTATGAAATGATTTTTCTAAATCTTTGATGAATGTTTGTTTAATTTTAGTAACCTTATTCAAGAAAATCTCATTAGTGCAACAACAACAAGAAGAAGTAGACTCGTCATCGTCATCACCATTTTTCTTATTAGCATGTTTTTCTGCATGTTTGATGGAATATAACATCAACTTCTTATCTCCTTTTGATGCATATATCATTGCAGATTTAAGATGTCGTTCCATTACCATTAAATGAAACGATTTCTGATTACAACCATCCTTATTACTCATCTTTCTTTTCTGGCGTTTGTTGGTGGTTGTCGATTCGAAATGCATCACAGTTCCTCCATCCGTTTCTGTGGTTTCGTTCTCGTCTACCTGTTGAGTCACAGCAGCGGTAGCGGCAGCTTGACTTCGAAATTGTTGTATACCTTTCAAGTTGCTATTGTTGTTGTTTTTGTTGTTGTCATCACAACCAAAAGGAACACCAGGTCGCTTTCGATTACTAACATTACTATTATTATTATTACTATTGTTGTTATTATTGCTGTTGTTATTTTCTGAATTGTTGCAGCTCGGCGACGACGATCTCGTTTTCATTTTCGATGTTTCGATTGCAAGATTAGAAATTGCAGTTTCTCTCCAATGATCACGATCGCGACGAAGTTGTTGTAATTCATCCTTCATGCGGGCGAGTTCCACATTAGTGTTAGCATAAGTATTAGCATCAACATCAACATCAGCAATATCTTTAGTAGTACCTATTACAGTCGTAGCATTATCTTCTGAACTTTCGATTTCAACTACCACCGGCGAGTCTTTTGATGCGTTGTTTGCAATGTTCATGAACGATTTTGTCAACGACGACATCTTTGCAAGCTCACAACTTTCAGTATAGTATCAGCCTAGTGATATTACAATAGTTTAGCAGTACCGTAGTAGAATTACAGCAAGACTAGAAACTTTTTGTATTGTTATGAAGAATGAAGAATGTAATAATGTAATATTACTAGTAAGAATGAAAGCAATCAATCCATCAATCAATCAATCAATCGTCAATCGTCGAATGATGAATATGAGGAATGATCAAGTCAATCAATCATTTTACACTCGCTGAAAACTACTTTAGTCTCTTAAGTCCCGCGGGAATAAAAGAAATCAGAAAAAGAAAAATAGATTTTATTCAGATTTTACCGCATTCTTCTTCTTCAGCATCTTCATCGACTCATCATTTATTTGCTTTTTCTATTTTTTTCACAAAAATTGATCATCATCATCACTAGATCTCATTAAAAAATTGGGCACCGTATATGCATCTGCTATAATAGCTGTATGTCATCATTATTATGCATTTGATTAGAATATCTTTCTTCGCTGCGTTTGCATTGATTGCTTCATCTTTCATCGCTGTTATCATTACTGTTGATGGCTTATTGCTTGAACATGTACAACATAATCAATTTGCTGCGGCAGTAACAGCCAGTACTACTACTACTACTACTAAAGTTTTCCCAAGAATAAGTAATGATTCTAATCAATACAAGAATCAATACAATAATCATCATTTGACTGATGGTATCCTTCTTCTTTCGTTACTGGATCAACATGATAATAATGGTAATAATAATGTGATTGTTGCTGACGCTGACAATAGTAATAATCACCTGTTCATGATGACGACGACTACGACAACACTTGCAAGCAACAGCAACAGCAACAGCAAAGATACATACTCAAATGATAAAGTAGAAAGAATATTAGATGCTAATACGATACAATTAAAAAAGATGGGAACAGTACGCTTATCCGATGTGCGTATGCCAAGTGTATCATCTGGTAGTACATTTCAATTTTCATCTTGTTATACTAAGAGTCCATCCTACAAAATACGTCAATTACTTCCATCGAAAACATCAGTACGAGTAGTTGTAACAGCACAAAATAATAGTAATAATAATAATAATAAAATTCCACAAGTTGTTATAATACGAAATGATGATTCACTTATTATTAATGAAGAATTAGTTAAAACTGGTTATGCTGTTGTTAAAAAGACACAATCGTCGTCATCATCATCATCATCGTCGTCGTCGTCAGCCTCAGCATCTCAACAACGTCAGATATTAGATTTGGAATCTCTTAAGGCATTACAAGAACAAGCAAAGGCACAAGGTATAGGGATTTTCACAACATGTGAGATTGAGAATGAGAATGATAGCAAAATTACAGCAATATTTGAACCATTAGAAAGATCCGTTGAAACAATTTATGGTGTCGATGGAGGGAGACAGCAAATTCGTGATGAAACAGAATTAATAAACAAACAAAAATTAAATATTAATCCAACAAATAATCCTGGTGGTATTATCAAAGGTTGTTCTGATTTTAATACATATGAACAAGCATTAAAATGGTATGAATATTATTACAAATATTATGGTTATGATATTGCTAAATTAGATAGAAATAATGATGGTATACCCTGTCCTGGATTGTCACATACAACTTCTCAAGAGAAATATCGTATGAAAGTTCCTACTCAAATAATAGATCAAAAAATAATGATACAATCGAATCAATAAAAAGTAAAGAGCATAGTCCAGTACAGTAAGGAGAACTACACTATAATACCTATTGTGATAAATGATGAATGTTAGTTTTATATTTTCTATCAAAAGGCGCGCTTCTAGGTAGTTATATGTTGTGTAATCACTAAAGTGTATTGTAGTGACTAGACGTGTAATGAGTATAGTGGCGCCACCGTTACTACTTGTTATGGCATTCCTCTTTTATAGAAGTACTGAACTATATGGTCCAGAAACTAAAGAAAGAAAGAGAACCATCGTTCAACCCGGCAGCTTACTACGAATGGTGTTCGAGAGTCAGCTGCACGAACGACAGCAAGAAATGACGAGATCAGCTAAGTTAAAATAAACGAAGCTATCTCGATAACCCCGCTTGATAGTAGAAGAATGGAAAAATTCCTCGATCGATACGACCACCTAACGAATACGCGTCGGCATAATAGCCAGCGGCTTTTTGTAGCCAACTTTCTTTTTCGTCCCAAGAATCGGCGGGTGTGTTTGCTGCCATAGACATACATCGTTCCGCCCATTCACCTACATATCGATCGTGGGGAATGATTCCTTTGGATACCAAGAATAACACCAACACGTATCGTTTTCCGGATGTGATAGGTGACGCGGCGTGTCGGACATCGCCGGGATGTAATAAAGCGTGACCCTTTTGTAACCTTATCGGTTGTTTATTGTCCTTCGACAAAGCTTCTATTATAGTCCCTCCACCTTCGAATTCATCTGGACTATTTAAAGCGATGTTGACTGTCATCAATAGAAAATCTCGATGCATTCCTAATTCGACCTGTCCCTTGGCCTCCTCGTATCTGACCACACGAGCACCACCAACCCGTAAGTCATCCCAACAATGTAGGCAGTCAAATGCATCAACGACCGATTGGAATATTCTTGGAAGTAATTGTTCGTTGATCATTTGGTTGGAATTTGGAAGTCGTTCTAACGGTAGGAGAGCACCCACCCGATTCGACTGAGTTCCGTGTCTCGATCCACCTTCCATCCATGTTTTTTGTGTCGTTTCGTCCGCCTCATCAATGAGGATTTGACATTCCTCGTCGGTTAAAAGAGGAAGGAGACTTACTCGAGCCAAATCATCTTGACCGAATGGATGACGAGGAATATTTTCGTCATCGGACGACGGAAAGAAATGTTTCTCCCACGACGACGTGGTGATAGCCGATGGTGACGTCGAGTGTTCTTCGACGGTAAAATTGTGCCAAGGAAACAAATTCTCACAGGAACTGATAGCATCATTGTGTCTTTCGCTATTCATCTTCAAAGTATGGGGAGAAAGAAAACTTTCAGCGGCGACAGTAGCGGCAACAGTAGCAGCAACATCTTCAACTTGCGTTAGAGTTGATGTTGACAACAATGAACGCGTTGTTGCTGTCGTTCTTAATCCTTCTTTTTTAAAGGAATTTCCACCGACGATTATTGCACCGAAGACAACTAATCCGAGATGCATACTGTGTTTAATACGTCTTGTTACCAAGCATAGATACAGGAAACTTCTCTTTGACCCATATTTGTATGTTGGGTATCGCCATCGTCGCCATCGTCGTCTTCTTTTCTCCTTCAAAAAAAATTGATGGCTCAAAAAGTGGGGGCAGAAGTAAAAAGTTCGAAAGTAGTGTATGCAAAAATAAGAAGAACGAACTGCTGTCATGCGTCATCGCTCCCCTTTTTCTACATACCCTGAATACTGTACTAGCCCCTCTTTCATCGAATCTTATGACAAGCTTATTTCAATGCTTGATATTCGAATGCATGGTGGGTCTATCTTGTTCATAATCCAAGGACACCCTCTCATATTGGTAACAAGCTTATCTGCAAAGATTTTTAACACCCATAAGTATTCCAGTTTCTGGCTCATTGTTGCTACCTTTAGGAGCCAGGCCTGGCATTCTATTCTTGGTAGGATGACTTGATGAATGCTTACAATAGCCATACAGTCGAGAAGGTTGTAAAACAAATCTTGACTTGGTGGTACCACATCTCCTGGTCTAGTTACTATAATATTCTTACCAGAGATAATACTTAGATGACTGTGGGGACACACTGTTTTTCAACTGAATGCTAGCTAATATAATATAATATAATGAACTCTATGTTTGTAGAGTCGAAAAGTGAAACCTGTGCACTACAAAACATATACAGATTACTAGACAGAAATAATGGGATTCCAGTCCTGATGTAAATATATGCTGCTACCAAATAAATAATCATTGCATCCCTAAAAAATGTAGGGACAAACTGTTAATTTTTGCACCAGACAGGAAATATGTAGATTTTAACAGAGGGAGAATATTGCCAGAGATTTGAGCATATCTAGTGTCATGCTATTGATAAAGGGGTTTCACAAAGGTGAATATTTATTTGTGCTTCTCTTACAGCTGCATCACATACATAATAAAATTATTGATATCCACCTGCCTTTTCTTTGTGATGATGAGGTTTCACACCTGTTTTTTGTGTACATTTTACTACTACGGAGAAAGAGAAACTAGTAGCTGTACATTCAACGCCTGCATGTAATCATCATGAAGAGAAGCATCGTCAACGTCAACCCCCTCCTTGTAGACAGTTCCTCTTTCAAAAACTTGAGGACAATAACGATGAAAAAGTAGACAAAATTCCTTCAAAGGTAAGATCATTTTCCATTATCTGTAATCACCCAAACACTGACAGTAGGAAATGCATCGTAGCGGCAAACAGAAAAAATAGAAAAGAAATTACGAAAATGTATCAAGGACAATTAAAAATATTGTGGTAGTGATTTATGGAATCACAACCATAAACAAGCAAAGCAATTGAATGAATCAAAAATCAAAAATCAAAACTTATGTATTAATGAATAATGCTATCAATAAAGAGAAGATATTGAAACAGCAACAGCAACAACAGCAACAGCAACAACAACAGCAACAACAACAATAAGTGATTAATTGTTTTGTATTACGCAGCAGTAGTAGTAGCAGCAGCAGCAGCAGCATGATGTCGAACACCAAAACAGCATTCTAAAGTTAACAACAATTGGTCTATATTGCACCGGACAGTCACATACACCTCTGATGGAAGTGATTCCTTCTGCAGGTATTCAATGGAAATATACGCAATTTCAGATTTTTTTTTTCCTGGATGGATGTGTGCGCATACAAACAGTAGCAATTTTACAAATAACTTTTTCCATTTAAAGAAGTATAATTTATTTATTCTCTATTCCATCGATTATTCAACTTTGTTGGATAAATTCCCCACCACCAAAAATGATCGATATGGAATGCAGTTGACATATTTCTCTTTTTTTGTATACCCTTTTGTTTTTACCCTTTTATTTAACAATATATGATTCCTTGTAGATACATGATTATTAGCGACGTATCAATCGTCACAAGAAAGTACACCACACACTGCTTAGACGCAACGCACGCACTCCTCAAGTCGAGTTGAATCTCCACATATAATCCTCTTCCATACGACACCCCATCACCACCCAAAAAGAGAAAGATCAAAAATATTGTTTTACTTTTATTATTATCTCGACATTAACGTTGGCAAATTTTGAATGTTTTTCAATGCATCTTTCGTATCTCTATGATCCGACCCTAATGTGACAGCGAAAATCGACAATGCATTGCCGTATTCGACGCATGCTGCCTTTAAGTCACCCATCCGTGCTAAGCAAGCACCAATCTTACTATAAATTTCACCAGTATCTGGATGGTATTTACCACCACCTGCTGAAGAAGATGGAGAAATTTCTTCAATGATTAATGCCTGTTTGTATTCTTGAATAGCTAGATCATAATCTCCACCATTTGTTTCCATTAATTCGTCACCTTTCCTTTTATGTTCCATACTAGTCAGTAAACATGTCAAGTAATCACTAACGTCTTCATCTGGTAACCCCTTTGCCTTCAATACATCATCGACACATGAAATTACATCCTTTGTATGATTATGACTCTTTCCTAGAAGAGCAACTAGTATACGTAATGCAGATCGGTATTGTCCTAACGCGTTATCATATTCACGTTGTTCTCGTAGGGTATGTCCAACGAAGCAATATGTTTTACCTGTATCACGATGGTCTCTACCTAAAATATTTTCACGGATCTTTAATGATTTTTGAAATTCAATCAATGCCGCTTCATTGTCATGAATTTTATATAACAGATCAAATCCACGTACAAATTGTACCTCTGATATCATTAATGATACCTGATCGACTGCAACATCTTTGCCACATCGGGCCCATAATTCTTTAAATAAACCTTCTGCTATAAAACCAATTTGTTCTCTAGAAACTTCCGATAGAACACCATTCCTCCAATAATCTTCAGGACCACCACCACCACCAGAGGATGGTTGAGCAGAATTTGTTCGTGCTGCTGCAGACGATTGACGAGTTCTTGTCGACGTCCTCTTGTTGTCGGTGACACTGTGTTGTTTGCTGGCTCTTGACATAGTAGTAGTAGTAGTAGTAGTAGTAGTATAATAGTAGCAGTAGCAGACTAATGAATAGTTTTAGTTGTTCCGCTATGCCCTTTCTGTTCCATTTGTTTTGCTGCGTTTTTGTTGTTGCTGCTTTCAATTCTGTACTATCTTGTAACTTGCTGGTCGGTTATAAAATTCCACAAAGTCCGACAATTAACGCGACGATGAGATAAATGTTACCGTTATCGCTTAGTGTGCTACCGGTTTGAAGCACCTTTCTCTATGAATAATCGTACTTTTGTTGTAGAGTAGAATTGAGTGCGAATACCGTTCCATATATTGGGATCACTGTAGCATCGACCAACAAAAATAATATCAAGCTTCGACGAATACATCAACAAAAAAAGCACATCATCGTTCCATTGTTCCATATTTATTTTTGTTCTCAAAATAAAAGGATTGACCTCTTTTGTGACCTAAAAGTGAAAGGCGCGCGCTATATAAGTCCCGGATCGCTCGTGAATAATGATGACAGATTATTTATTTTATTTCTCAAACGCCTACAGAAGCGCCCAGTCTGAAAAATTCAATCGTGGAAAAAAGTTGAAACACGCGCGAACACGGTTTAATTATTTCGCCGAAAAAGGGGGATGATACTTTTTTTTAAAAATTGCAATTTTTTTGATTTTGTTTTTCCACGATTGAATTTTTCAGACCGCGAAATCTGAAGAAAAAGCTTTTTTGGCGCTAAATAGCAATGAGCGTGCGGAGCGACGAGGATGTGAGACATAAATCACATGTTGTTCACGCCATAGAGACAAGATCTATTTTTTAACAATACACAGTAACAAGATACGAAGCCCAGCAACGCAATATATCATCATCACTCAGCACCAATTTAAGAATGGCAGAAGAAGGTGAAGGCGTTAAAGCCGAGGAATGGCTTTTCCCACCGTGGACTTATTCTATTTCGTTGGTTCTTGTTCTGGTATCACTTGTATGCTCCGTTGGATCATGGATATTTGTGTTCTACTACCGAAAGAAACGTATAGTTAGTATTGGACAACCAGAATTCCTTTACAATCTCTGTCTTGGTTCGTTACTAATTCTATTATCAATGTTAATTTGGTTATCTGTTATGTTTTTTGGAGATAGGAATGAGGCAATTCCTGTAGACTCAAAGACTGGAACAATTTTAGATGTGTGCTGTAATTTCGCAGGATGGCTGTCATACATAGGCTTTGCTGTGGTGTATACAGCATTATTGTGTAAGATATATCGGATTATGAAGGTCACAGAACAACCTTTACGACGAGGACTCAAAATTCTACCTAGACATGTAATATGGCCACTTGTCCTTGTAGTGTCATTAATGGTTTTTCTATTGGCCGCATGGAGCGCTACAGGAACATCAAAATTTAAGACATTTAAAGATCCATACACAGATAAATCCATTGGCGGATACTGTGCAATCAGTCCTCTTGGTGCAGAAACACAATCCAAACAATATTTAATCGCATTACAAGTGCTTCTTTCAACAGTTCAACTTGTTCTTCCAATTCTAGCATTTAAGATCAGGAAAATAAATCAAGAACTTGGAGACAGTAAAAGGATCTTATGGGTATCACTTACTCAGATCATTACCTTTGTTGTTTTATTCCCTATTTCTGTCTTTGCAGGTGACAAAGCTGTACTGGTACTTGCCATTCAATATTGCATGTATTCTATTTTACCAGTTGGTATTATGATTTTTCCAAGAATGTATTACGTATGGTATGAGCATCAACACGATCGTCTCCCAGAAAACGTGGTGATGATAGGCGGAGGAACAACAACCGTTCGAGGAGTGAATCCAGGTGTTGGCAGTAAAAATGACGGCAATGGCAAAGATGAAGACAAGAAAAATGATTACAATGCATCGATGACGACGACGACCACAACGACGACGACGACGACGACTAGATCGTCAACGACGGAGTGTTAGAAATTCTTGACCTGGACAATACTGTAAATTACGACTGTGGCGACATAGATTATAATAACAGTAATAATAATAGCAGGAATTGTCAATTTACTACTACTAGCTACTACGTGTCCAGTACTATAATTACAATAGATCAATACAAAACAAATAGTATGCACAACGCAATATAGAAAGTGGACCCAACCCCTAATAGTATCCATCTTCGATGGATCGTCGATAGCATCATCGGCATCATCATCATCATCGGCAGTAGTAGCAACCGCATTATCGGTAGCTGTAGCAGCGTTGACGACATCGTCGTCATCATCATCTTCAGCAGCAGCTGTAGGGATAGCATAAACGGCAGCAGCAGGCTGCACTTCTTTCACAAGAGAAAGATTGTCCCCACTAAGCATTATCTCTTTTGCGGCTCCTGGAGACGCTGTGTCATCTTTATCATCTTGGGGATTGGTCTTGGTCTTGTTGTTGCTACTTGTAACTTAGTTGTAGTCATCTTGCTTGGCGAAAAGATATTAGAAAAAGGCGATGTGCGACATTGACCCGTCTGCACGCCAACCGCTAAAACGGTTTTAAATATCCCCTTCAAAATGTTGTCAACTTCGACCGTCTATCTTTTGGGCTATTATGTCTAAGGTGATGTGGCTGATATGTACAGTAGCAGATTCTAGCGTCAAAATTCTTCGAAGAATTTTAAAGATTTTTAGAATCTGAACATTGGTCCTATTGTAGACACCGAACATGCACAAGCATAGTAGGTACGTGGGAACGAAGAGCGACACTTCGCTCAGAATGAATAACTACCGTATCACAACTTTGTTATCAGAGTTAATCAATAACCTACCTCGAACTAAAGTCAGTAGTATAAGATTTAAAGGTACCATCCTGATCAGTTCAGTTTAAGTATCTGCTGAATGTAAAACAAAATCCGCCGCTCTTCCTCTACTTTTTGAAGTAGCAACGCTTGATTTATTTTTCAGCATAGAAGTTGACTTACTACGTCAACCTTCTATTCTAACCGCTCTGTACCAGGCCTTCACAAGATTACCATTCAAGTAGACAAGTCAGCCGCTATGTCGGAGGAGGAGGAGGCCCCTCAGAGCAGGAGTCATGATGCAACGACGAATCAGAAGGGAAATGATGAGGCTATGGGCGCAGCTACCTTGTGGCAGTTTGTTAGCCATACGACGTCAATGACGAAGCGAAAAATAAAATGGAAGCGAAAAATAAAATGGACCATAATGTCAGCAGTCGCATTATTTTTTATTCGATTTAATTGCAGAAATTTATTGATGGCATTAACAATAACAACAACAGCAACAAATGATATCACGACAACGGGTCTTGAACAACAGGCAAAGGTTGATCTTCAACGTCCAACCAAAGTTAAAGCATCCTCCCCAGCGAATCCACAGAATTCTTTGCGGGATCTAATGTATGACGCCTCCAATAAACAGATGGACAAAATATTTGAGCATTACCCAGATGCCCATGTGAGAGTTCCAAACATCATACACTTCATTTGGGTTGACACTGAGTCATGGGAGGAACCAGCACAACAACGCCCTGTCCCATCTGACGTCCTTGAAATAATTAATGCTTGGCAGAAACTCCATCCTGAGTGGGAAGTGATTCTCTGGACCAATACCAGCGCATTGTTATACTTCCCAGAGCTCTATGTTACCCTTCGATCAATTAAAGTTGCTAGCTGGGCATCCAACTTGATTCGATATAATGTACTTGCAAAGTTTGGTGGGACTTATTTTGATACTGATATTATCCCACTGAGACCAATACCTCCCTCCTTGATGGAGGCTGCTTTCACGGTGTGTGAACGTCCCCGCGATTTTGACCCTACGAACCCAAATTCCAAATGCCGGCTAACATGTAATGCTGTGATTGGAACGCCTCGTGGAAATCAAGATATTCAAGTTGTAGCTGATACAGCATTACAGAATACAAAAGCCCGCTTAAAAAAGTACGGCACAAAAGCTAGGTATAATTTGAATGTATCTGGTCCTCCGCTCCTGACTCAAATGGTGATAGCAGAGGAATCTTCCTTTGCTATCTTACCGCCTCATATGTTCTATCCATGTGACTGGAAGGTAAGGAAGAAGTGCATTGCACATAATTTTGCCAATGATACCAATGTTATTGCAATGCATCTATGGAAACAATCTTGGGGATCATTCTAGTAATGTGTTGCGTTCATTGCCATGCATGAACAATAGGAAAACAAGGTTAAAGGAAAACATGCGTATATACATTCTATAGGAATAGCTACGTCTATATTTAAATCATTCCAACAAGAATATAGTCCAGTTATGCGTCTTACTTCGTAGTCTTTACATATTATATTGATTAACAGTTAGCCTTGCTGAACAAAACAAATAATGATTAAGACGGCGCGTTATCTGAAGGTGGTAGTCGTTTGTCTGACGATGATACGGAAAGTGGTTGCAATAGTAGCGGCAAAGAAGTTTCATAATAAATTCTCTTATTCGCTGCGGTTGTGACGTTAGCGATGTTGATTAGCATGATGGCGAGGGTAGTGATGATGATTGCAATCTCGTCGTCATCGTCCAACAACGGTATTAAAAATGATTAGATATACTTCTTTGTAGTAGTTAGTAGTATTCTTTTCCTTCAACACAAACAAACAAACAACAGCACATCCGTATCCATCCTGAATCCATCCATCCATCCATCCATTCATTCATCCATTCATCATTTCTCAATTTGGGACTAAATTATACCCTAATGTATTCTATCTCATTCGTTCATAACATTATTTTAACTTACTGTACTACAGATTACAACATGTTCGAATGTCGAACAAGATTCAAGATATACTGTACGGTAGATCAGAGATCTGAAAGAGAGACAATATAATCTTCAATTCAATATTCAATTCAATTCAATTCTACACTACACTACACTACACTATCATGCCTTCATATTCCCGAGATTATTTAAAACTCTTCTTCCTCTTGGCTTTGACATTTGTTTCGATGGGTACTCTATTTACATCTCCGAGTATATCAATGAAAAATCCTTCGATGCTGACAGCGTCGTCGTCGACGACAGGAAGAGGAGGAAGTACACAACAATTTTGTATGGCACCGATGAAGGCATTAAAAGAATGTGAGAAAAAGCAATCGATAATATTAGAAGAAGAAGAAGAAAAACAATGTAACGATTTAAATGATCGTCGACTCAATGTACAGAAATGTGATATGATTGTGAAACGAGCATTTCGAAATATAAATATGAGTGGTTGTCCGAACCAAATCAAATTTGTTACTCTTTGTGAGGATGAATGGTGTCATCACACGAGTAGTGCAGCAGACCAAAAATCTTGTCAAAAAGAATGTGCGGGAGTAAGAGAATCGTTGAATGTTTGTATAAATCAACGTATGATGGAATACTTCAAATGGAATGGTCTACAGGAGGATGGGACAACCATGATATGATATGATATGATTTAATGTGATGTGACAACGTGTGTGAATCTACGTCGAAAGCAAAGAGAAGGAAGATGATGGAGCAACTACTATATCAAAGCTTATAAAATATCAATCCCCAGAGGAGTAAAAAGAAAAAGATATGACAATGAAAGTCCTATTTTTTTTAGATTCAGCGTCAAGAAATTGGTGTCTCAGTATAACATTGTTATTGGTTGTCAAGAAGCACGCCGAGAAAGCATTTTGTATGATCAATTCTTCCTGATAATTATTGCCAGAGCAATTTTGTCGCACCCGTTCTGTATTGCTCTAGCTATAACTAGCATGGGTGAAACAGTAATTGATATGGATCAAATAATCACGTCGACAATGCATGATCATCATCGTTGTAATCATTGCATTGCATTGTATCGATCGATCGATCGATCTAGAACTTAGCAATTCAATCCAATAGTAAATTTAATTCCTTATCAATGAGTTGTAAGGCTTTCAATGATGTTTCATAAATTGAAATCACATTCGATTTTAGTATATTGATATTATTATTCTTGAGTTGTTGTTCCTCGTCTTCATTATTGTCATTATTGTCACTATTATTACTGCCGTCATAATCATCATCATCATCATTGTCGTCGTTGTCATATATTCCTGCATCTTTTGGATTAATACGAATTAATGTTACAGTACTTTCATTATTATTATTATTTTTGTAGTCGTTATTGTTCTTGTTATTGTTATGATTATCATTATTATTCGCCACCGTTGCTGATGCCGTTCTTGCCAATGCTAATTTATCCATACAATCTTTTAATATTTCTTCACTTTCATTCCGTACGGCAGGAACATTTTTCCCACAACCAATTTCTATTAACACAAAATTTGTACTTTTACTACTTTTATTATTGTTGTTGTTGTTGTTGTTGTTGTCACTGTTATTTTGATTACGTTGATTTTCGTTATTATTAGTAGATTTGTTACTATTATGATTACTAATCAATTCCTCTTCTATAATAGCTTCCCATTGTTGATATTGAATACGTTGTTTTTGTATTGAATTTAATATATTTATATCTGTATCGTGAAATAATAATACATTTGGACGCATTGGTAATGTATTACATTCCTGACATTGCCGAATAAGTTGTTGTTGTTGCTGTTCTTCTTCTTCTCCTAAATCATCATGGACGACTTCGATTACATTGTTATGACAACGATCTGTCATAACTTCATTGACTCTTACATTCCAACGATTCCATATCTCACCCATTCTCGGTTTTAGTTGTTGGTGTTGCTCCTGGTCTTTCTCGTCATAATCATCATAATTATAATCATAATCAGTAGCAGAAGCATTGTAATATCCGATTCGACAAGAGCAACGGAAGCTGGAAGCACTACCATGTATTTCACAAACGTTTCCGTTTCCATTGTTGTTATTACTGTTACTGCTACTGCTACTGCTACTGCTACGTTGAAAACTTGGATATTGACAGAAATGTCCATCAACATTTGACGTATATACCCACCACTTCTTACTAGTAGCTTCAACTATATCTTTACTATCGCAAGTAGTAGTAGTAGTAGTATTACTTTTACTATTTCTGTTACTGTTGAGTCTTTTTAATTTCTTTCCATGACACCAATTATTTAATATATCATACCCTTGATGAGGTTTTGTATTCGTATAATTGACTGCAAAATTATACCAAAAATCTTGAAATTCTTTCTGTTCATCATCCTGTTCGAGTTCATTCTTATTCTTCTCGTCTTCGTCACCTACTCGTCCTAAGGTAGTAGCAGTAGCAACAGCAGCATCAGCATCAGCATCAACAACTCCTATTAGTTTTATTGGATTACAATATTCTTTATATTTTTCTGACATTGTTTCATATGTTTGTAATCCACTATCAGCAGACATACCTGCACCAGCTAATATTAATAAATAATCACATTGTGATAAAATTTCTGCTGCAGCACGATACATACTATTGCTTTTGTTGTTGTTGTCGTCGCTCGTCATCATTTTTTCTTGCGTCATTTGGGTTCAGTTCAGTTCAGTTCAGTTCAGTTCAGTTATTAATTGTACAGTATGTACCGACTTGACGCTTCTTTTATTCCCTCTAGTCTCTCTTCAAGTCCTTTTCACTGTTCCATTCACACTTGTTCGAGCAATGATGTGTAATAATAGACACGAATCGAGGTCCATCATGTCGTCCGATGTGTGATGATGGTGATGATTGATGAGCGATCATGACGAATGAATATATGAATATAGAGATAAAAGCATAAATTTTGATGATGCATTTCTTCTAAAAAATCCGGCCGAAAATTTTGTTAGATTAGTCTGTCCTCCGTCCAATCCATCAGCACAATTTAAACATTTTGCTTAAATACTGAAGAACCGAGCCTAGATTACTGCAGTATTCATTATTATTTTACTATCTACCTACCATAAAAAAGATATACATTGTCGGTCGTCAAATCAAGGGTATTAGCTATTCCTAGATTGATACAAAAGTTATGCATTATTATTGTGTTACTATTCATAAGCATTGCTTTGATGTCAACATCGATATACAGTACAGTATCTATTTTGTTTTTTATTCTCTTCTATCTTCAATATCGATTAGCGTCGTTCCATTATTCGAGTTAGGAACATTCGTAATGCATATAGCGTCCCTTGTATCGACACTGTCTAGATGTTCTCCTTCTTCGACTGATGATGGAATTAATGATTTTGTTAGGAAGAGCAACTGAGCTTTATGCGCATTAACTTTATTGACTTCATGTTCAACGTTATTAAGATCGTTTCGAAATGGTGATTCGTCATTAGTAGTTGGAGTTCGATCGTCACAATTATTGCTGTTGTCGATGTTGTTTCGCTCAGATTCCAATCCAATCATAAATGAAGTTTTTGTCTTTTGTTTACTTTTAGTTGTGATGGCAGGGCGGGTTGGTAGAGTATCGTCGTCTAACAGCATGTGATTACTACTGTGCGATGATGGTCTATTGATCTTATCAACATCCATGGCAGAGTTGTTAATGCTAATACTATTGTGTTGTTCGTCGTCGTGGGAAGAAATAATCGTAAAGTGTTGGGTCTTGGTAACTTTTTCCGTACTATCTCTCCGTGTTGAAGTTTGAATTTGATCTACTTGTTCTGTTGAATTATTACAGAGATCCATCGATGGATGAGTGCAACTAGTACCCGCACCGACTTCATACGAAGTTGCCGTTCCACGATTGACACTACCTTGTCGACTTGCATTCTTCAACGACGAGGTAGTAGCTTTTCCTACTGCTTTCTGTAGAGAAGATCGTCCATCAAGATCGTGTCGAAGTTGTTCGTGTGTCAATTGAGACAGTGATTCGTCGTTACTTGTACTTGAAGTATCATCTCCTAGTACATCGATTTTAGTCTCTTCCTGCTCTTGTAAGTACTCCTGTTCCTGTGCTTCCAGTCTTGAGATTGAGTCATCTAGTTCTTCTCGTACATCCAGATTTGAGATTGAATCTCCTCGCATCACTTCCAGTATTGCCTCACTGTATGATGGAATTAATGATTCAGTTAGGCAGAGCCACCGAGCTTTATGCGCATTAACTTTATTGAATTTATGTTCAACGTTATCAAGATCGTTTCGAAGTTGTTCTTGTGTTATTTGAGACGGTGATTCGTCATTAGTAGTTGGAGTCCGACCGTTATGCGGATTAACTTTATCGAATTTACGTTCTGCGTTATTAAGATCATTGTGAAGTTGTTCGTGTGTCAGTTGAGACAGTGATTCGTCGTTACAAGTACTTGAAGTATCAGTTGTTTCGCCATTAATACTACCTGAAGTAACAGTCGTTACGTCGTTACTAGTGCTTGTAGTATCAGCTCTCTCGTCGCTAGTACTTGGAGTACTAAGAGTCGCGAGAAGCTCCGTAATCTCCTCTTTAAAAGATTCCTCCTTTTCGTGATCTTTCTTTTTCTCTGATACTAATTCTGTAATTTGATTTTGAAGCAAATCACGTTCCGATTGCCACGCTGATTGGTGTTTTGTGAGTGTTTGTAAAAATTTAATCTTCATTCCATTGTTGTCTGACTTTAATTTTTCGATACATCCATTGAGGATATCCTTCTCAGCCTTCCATGTTTGTTCGCTATTCTTCTCGGTTTCATTATGTCCTTTTAATCCGAATGCGAGGGATTCGAACCGACTTTGAAAATCATCTACGGTAGATATTAGATTAACAATATCGTCCTCATATGTCATAATAGAAGCTTTTTGGATTTGATCCCTCCGTGCTAACGTCGCAGTTCGTTGTAAGAGAGATTGATTCTCTCTCTTCAACGATGCATTATTCCCAGCAGTAGATTCCTTTTCTTCTGTCAAAGACGCGAGTTGTTGAAGCGTGGATTCATTCTCTTTCTTTAATAGTTCGATTTGTTTTGATAGGTCCTCATTTTGGGCATAGGATATATCCAATAAACTTTCCGTTTCGATTATTTGACAATCTATCGATACTGCCTTGAGTTGCAGTCGGTGTTTTAAATCATTGGAAAGTTTCTTCTCGGCAATTAGTTCCTCTTTTATAGCATTCAATTCTATGACAATATCCTCATACTTGCTTGTTTCTGTTTCTCTCATTGTAATAAGAGAGGAAGGCATTCCGTCGGTAGTCTCGCACATCTCTTTTTTGTTGGTTACATCGGTAGTCTCACACATCTCTTTTTGTTGTTGTTGGTTAAAGTGCCCCGTAATGACTAATTGGTATATCGGTAACCTAGTTCATTGTTATCTTCACTATTGTTGCCTGTGTAATCAGGTTCCCATTCTTCTACACTTCTACCAGCGAGAATGTCACAACCTTGTTCAAGTTCTTGTAATTACGTTGATTTTAATATTTACTTTTTTATGAGCGACAAAAAAATGAGGAATGGAAGACACGGGCTTGACACAAGGCTTCCATAACGTAAGGATAGTATTAAGGCGCAATCTTAAGTAATCGCTCATCAACATTTTTATTTAAGCGATTGTTCGCCGTAGAAGCTCTAGAAGGTCTTCTTTTAGCACGTCATCAACGCCACTACAATTGAAGCTTTTATAAGTCACGCAGGACTGAAGTTAAGCCATATTTTCATATTTTCTGATCTCTCATCATGTCCAATCATTATATTTATTTTCGATTGAGTCAAAAACGTCATCGAGTAAAGTCGTAAAAAAAAAATGTCGATCATGATGCGATACTTCGTACTTCCTTCCATAAATTTCAAATCGGCTCATGAGAAAAGCCAAGACCCAACAATGGAATAAATCTGTCGGTCATTCTCAGTCAGTACACTCTGATTGAAACAAAGGAAAGAGAAGAGTGAGTTTTAGTTACTTTAAGTCAAAGATGGTATCCTTATTAACTTCATAAATTGTTGTTAACGACGATGCTTCTTCCGAGGACATCAGCTGTAGATATTTGCCGTAAGTTCCCACAACTAGCATATACATTAATGGTATGCTTGCACTTAAATATACAGAATCGTTTTCGCTCGAATAAATCTATCTGCTTCATATCTTACATGTACGTCTGTTCTCTATATCCATGTATTCCCTCTTCTAGACTATTCAAAATAGTAGTAACAAAAACAACGACAGTGACAACATCGTTGTCGTACAAGAAGTAGGACTATGGCATTATTAATACATCATCTACTGGTAGTACAGCTTCTTCTTCTTGTGTTGGTCGTTGTTCAAGTTTATGGATTGTCTACACAGTTACCACCACCACAGTCACAACCTGCCCTTACAGCATTGCCGCTGCCGCTGACTTCGTCACAACCACAATCAGTGAAGAAACGACGGTCAGGTAAATCAAGTTTCCTTTATAAACAGGAAAAACAACATCAACTATTGGTAGAAGTAGATGAAAGTTCTATTGATACTACAAGCAGTATCAGTTCTTCCACCGCTGCTGCAGAAGAAATTTGTTTATTGGGATTGGCACAAAAACATTCAAATAAACGTCCTGGTTCGTCACAATATAAAAAAGCATGGAGACATTGGTTATCTGCTGCAGTAGATTCAATACGGGATGATTTATGTAGTAACGTATTATCTGTAGGAGGATTATTATCCAACAGCAATAATAACAACACCACTGATGATATGATGATGATGAATCAAAAAGTTACAGAAGAATTTGAAAAATTACATTATGATTTAGGTGTTGCAGCTGATATTGGTATTATGCCAAGTTTTCAAAATCATCAGGCAAGGATCGGATATTCGTTAGAATTCTTTTGTCGTGCAAGATCACTAGCAGAATTCTTTCTAGAAACCAATGTTGATATTATCTATGCTGATGCTGCTGATCAGGATAACAATAAATATCCAAAATTTTGGAGTAACACTCTTATTAACAACGAATGTCCTATATTGGCTTCGTCTACATCTTCGTCACCACTCAGTCCCTCATTGTTATCAGAAACAACTGCAACATATGAGATTGTTTCATTGGGAGGTGGACCAGGATTTGATTTTGTTGGTGTTGCCTTAGCGGCGACATTTTCTTGGTATGCTCAAAGTAATGATAATGATAATAATAATAGTTGCAGCAATAATATGAATATTCACGTATCAGTATTGGATTATGAAGAAGGTTGGAAGGATTTAGTTAATGCTATGGATGGTTCCACAAGAAATATTTTAACAACTGTTCCTGTTCCATCATCATCGTTATCAACAGCAGCTACAACATTACCATCGTTGTCATGCGATTGGGGTGGGAAATGTGATATTACTAGATCTCTGTTACACGATCCTGTGAACGTTCATTGTTTAAAACTTGTACATGGACGTGGAGACGCAGAAATGAATAACAGTAACGATGATGAGGATGGCACTGCTCAACCACCACCAACAGCATCCCCAGCAAAGTTATGGATTTGTCAATACTGTGTTGCAGAAAATGCAGAATTATTACGAAAATCAAATTTTGTCTTCTTTAAAGAATTGATTGAAGTTATACCAGTTGGAACATTATTGTTATTGACAGAAGTTGTACCACGATTATGGCCAGAATTTGTACATCAATTAGACAATGATGGATTACTATCATATGTTGATATTGGTTTTTGTAAAGGTTATCATGGTAAACAATTTATGTTACAGAAGAAAAGAGCGATGATAGAATCAGAATCATCTTCAACGTCCTGTTCCAACGACAAACATGAGCAGGAGCCTAATAATCATGGACTATTTGAACAATTCGATCATCGTACACGAGAACAGTTGATACATTTCGAAGAATTATCTGTTTGTCACGACCGGAAGTTACAGTCTGGATGGGAACGAAAAGAACGGAAATCAAATGAATCAGCAGAATATCATTATGAACAAGAACGACGAAAACGAAATACGAGGAAATAACGAAGAAAGGAGCAACAGCATCAAATTTATCATAGTCCTAACAGGCATGTAGTAGCCTATGACCTCACTGGCTTTTCGAAAACGGTACGTTCCCTCCTGAAAAAGAAAGAAACTTGTCATGTTGTACTTTTATTTGTCTTATTGTCGTCGTAGGTGGGTTTGTATGTTATGTAATAACGATGGAATATTATATGCACGCTGTATCTCCGGGCTCCGCTACTTCTTCTATTGCGGTGTCCGGTCATCAGCTAGATGCTAGAGAAACGAGAAGATCTTTATAGTTGGACTGCCTGTATATTCTGTGACAGCTTGTCCTGGTAGATCTCTTACAATTTTATATATTTCATATACTTTCATTTTATTTTTTTAGTCCTACCAACTAACGATGTTATTTGTTTTTCCTGTCTGTCATATCCAAATACACACAACGGCCTTTCCCTTACAAAGAATGCTTCTAATTTATCGATATACTCCTGTCACTATGAAGTTCTACCTTTTCGACTACAGTATGAAGGGACATAATAAGCGGTACACGTTGCGTTCTGAAGTTATGCATAGTATCATTCTGATGCGATAGTTTATCAAGACGATCGATTGCTAATTGTATTGGGGTGCTGTTTTCAGTTGAAGATTGGCTCATACACTGCACAGCAGCAACTATTGCTGCTATTGGATAAAGCTACCACAAAATTAACAGGAAATCCTAGTATGCGCTTTTATCATATAATCGTAGACTTTCATTTATTTTTCGCCTATCATTATTTTATTTATATATAGTAACTATATACATTACTACGTGCATGATACATTCTTAACTCAGGACTAATAAATGTTGCTGTCACTTTTCAGTAATGAGCCGGATGCTTTCGATCCTGTTGTAACCAAGTCTAGAAATCTTGAACGGATCTCAGACCAGAGAGTCTTTAGGCTCTTTTGGTCGATGTTACAGGAGCTCATCTTCAGATTTTTCAAAGTGTCTTGAAAGCACAAATCTTTGGTTTTGCGTAGGGAATCGAGAATGAAATCAACTTCATTCTTTTTTCTCCCTGAAGTAACTATAAGTTCTACTAATCTCGGTAGTTGTTTTGTCATCTATTCAAAAAATGAAGATTGGATTCGAGGGTCGGTAGTGTTAAGAATCTTCAAATTGCTGAGTACCATCTGCACTGGAAAGTTACCGTCGAAAAGATCTGGTGAGCAGAAAAACAGCTGAAGCGATCGGAAATATTGTATTGAAAAAGATCGACAGCTCCACACTGTAAGATCTGTCAATCTCTGAAGACGGATGTCGGTATCCTAATAGCAATATCTTGCAATACATGCAGTAGAATCAGCAATCACACAGAAAATGAACGCTTTTGCGTGTTATTTGGCGCACAGACAATCGATACGTCGTAAGGTAGTTACAAATAGGATGAAGAAAACAGACCAACTTATATACAATTTTTTTTGTATGTATATGTTGAACTCGAGATGATTGATTAATTTATTATGGTGCAAATACCACCAAGACTATAAAGTTTCTATATAGAAGTGACTTTTTAGGGGCAGGATGTATTTTCTTTGCGCCACGGTGAGCATTCCAATGCCTTATGAGCAAGTTCACTTGCTATGGTCGGATTGGATGCAAAATGTAAATGATAATAACTTGCCAATGTATTATGTTTCCTCAGTCCAACGTATTCGGATTGAACATTCATAACAGTCTCGGGTGTAGCCTTGATAGGGAATTTCTGACCAATATTTCCCCGTTCGTTGATTTCAACGTCTACACTGCTTTTATCATGCTTATTATTGTCAGTAGTACATTCTGAAAAATGGAATTTTTGACCTCGACAGTACTGTCCTGGTGTAAAAATTGGATTGTCTTCCGTGAATTCAAGTGTGGCATAATGCATTTTCATTTTAGATGTCATCCGACTAACAACATCAGGAAAGACACCACATAGTTGCGAAAAGCTGGAAGCACTTTCTTCTTCTTCTTCTTCTGCACTCTTCTTCTCCTCGGTGTGAATACCTCCCGTTAGATACATCATACCACCACATTCGGCATAAATCATACCCCCAGCGTTGGAAAAATCATATATGTCCGTTCTTATGGACTCATTAGATTGTAGTGCTTCGGAGTTTAGTTCAGGATATCCACCTCCTAAATAAAGTCCATCCAATTGATGGGGTAAGTGGTTGTCATGGATTGGACTGAATGGAACAATTTCAACCCCCATCGATTGGAGTAACGATATATTATCTGCATAGTAAAAACAAAACGCTTCATCTAGAGCAACACCAATTCTGCAACAACCATTTACCTTTAATAAATCATGTCGTATGTTTGGAGTTGTTCGACTCAATGATATGGAAGTGCTGACCGAGATCCTTTCAAAAAACTCTCGACCACGACGTCTTCCAAGTTCTAAAATACAATCCAGATCAAGATGTTCTTCGACTGAGTTTGCTAATTTCAATAATCGATCAGTCTTATTTCTCTTCTCGGTTGGCATAGTGAGGCCCAGATGACGTTCCGATATTGTCACCGACTGATCTTTTACCATACCACCCCCAAATGCAAGTAGTTTTTTGTTGTTCTTCATACTACCGACACGTCGTTCATTCATATCTTCAATTGCCTCTCGAAGCCATGTCACATGATTTTTTCCTCCACCGACTTTATTAGCGATTATTGAATCCACGTGCACATCCTCATCAAAGGTGGCATATCCTAATGCCATAGGAGCAATCGATCGTGCCATCTTCCCCGCATCTATTACCAACACGACGGAGGCATTCACGTACTTCGCAACTTGAGCGGACGATCCATCCTCTGATGTACCATTCTTTGAATCGAAAAGACCCATGCATCCCTCAATGATGCAAACATCTACAGCATTGTCGTCGTCATTGTCATTGTCATTGCCATTGTTATTATTTATACCTTGACCACAATGCCGTAAAAAACAATCTATAACAGCTTTTTCTCCTCCCATCATCCAACCATCCAAATTAATTGTTTTTCTTTTTCTGTTGTTGCCTTTTCTACTATTAATACTATCGGTGATTATTATTGCATCAGTTGCAGTTGCAGTTGCAGTGATTGCAGCTTCAATAGCCGCCTCGTGATGCATCGCATCTAAGAAATCAGGACCAACCTTGAAGGGTACCACATTCAATCCACGACGGGTGAGAGCTGCTATAATACCACAAGTCAGGGTGGTCTTTCCAACTCCAGAGGATGTCCCTGCCACCATAATAATGGCAGGAGGTGGTGACGGGCAACTAACACTACTACTACGACGACGATGAACCTCATCATTCGAATTCGAATTCGATGATTGTTTCATTGTTCTGTTATTCCAAAGTCCTTTTAAGTCCTGAACGTAGATCTCATAAAACCTAAGAAAATTGCTGCTGAAAGATACGATGTACAATATTCAATATACAATTATGAAGAGGAATTCATTGACAACATACTATTAGTAGATGAGATGGTGGTGGTGGTGGTGGTGGTTGCAATGTCGTAATAGTTGATGGGCGAGATGATCGATGATACGGTATCGGCAGTAGTGATGGAAGCAAATCTATCGTATCAATCACGTTCTTCGTTTGGTTCATAAAACAAAAATAACAAACATTATAAGTTTCCTTCACCCTCCATCACACTCGCGACTTGATTAAGGGACCTTATTCCCGCAGACAAGAACGTTCAAGTAAGAGCGAAGATGGTTGATGACCGATGTCTTGCATTTTGAAGATAAAAAAATCATATAAAGATTTCAAATTCTTTGACTTCACTCGTTTCATACCCCTTTCAGTTATTTTTTTTGGCGTCATTACCAAGCTGCGAGATTGAAACGTAGGGTATTGACGACGACGACGACGACGACGACGACGACGACGACGACAACAGGTGATAGAAAGAAGAAGAAAATACACAGAAACATAAAACACAGAAGAGAATAAAGACAATTAAATTATAAGGTACCTTCATGATTTCAGTGGCGACAATGCAGCAACAACAATCATCATCATCATCACATCCCAATAATAATAATGGAGGCCATCAAAACAACTCAGAAGAGCTCACATCCGCCATATCAGCGGCATTAAAGGACGACGAGTCTTCAGTAGAAGAATTTGAAGCTGCTCCTGGATCATCCTATTCCGCCAACTCTTCTTTTACCTCCATCGATGTGACGCAAGAATTAAATGATTTATTAGAATCGGTAGGAAAAGAAGAAGGAGAAGATGATGGTGGTGGTGACAACAACTACGATCACGCGTTCGATATCGATGCTGGAGATGATGATGACGACAATGACGACAATGAGGATGAGGATGACGACAATGAGGATGAAGATAAAAGTGAAAGTGTGCTTTTTGAGGATATCGAGACAAAAGATAACGATGAAGGTGTTCTTTTTGAGGATATAGAAACAAAAGACGAAAACAACGGAAGTGGTCCAATATCCGTAATGGATAATGCTGCTTCTACCTCTACTACTACTACTACTACTACAAGTAGTGGCGAAAAATTGTCATCGTCATCACGACTACAAAAGAAAGAATTCGGAGATTCCCCTTCATTCGACGATGGTGTTGCTGCTTCTGCTTCCACGACAGTAATCGATGATGCCAAGAAAATATCTGTTGACGTTGACGCATCGAAGAGAAATAATAATGGAAAAGAAGAGAAGAAATTTAAGAAGAAGAAGAACAACAAAAACAAGGACAAGAATGACAAACAGCAGCAACAGATACAGAAACATATTGATGTTGTACCTTTGAAACAATTTGAAAATGCATTAGCATTAATACAGGATTTAGAAAATCGGATACACGTATTAGAAACAGATCAACAATGTGTACTAGAAGAAAATGAGACATTACGTGAAGAAACATTAAAGCAAGCCTATATGATGGCACAACTGGAAGATAAACTAGCATTATTTCCTAAATTATTAGAAGAAACGGTCACACAGGAGGCACAGGTAGCGGCAGCACAGGCAGAAGCAAAGACAAAAATTTGTTTTTGGAGAAAGGATATGCAACGACAAGAAAAGGAATTACAAGACGAAAAATTAAAACAAAATCGAAAAGGATCCTATAGTGCCACGACACAATCATTGAAACAATCTGATTTTTTAAAAGATGTGGTGGAACGGAAAGAACAAGAAGAACAACAATCGTCATTCAATAATTCTTTTAATATTAATAATAATCATGAAAGTCCAATAACGTCACCAGTTACTACCAAAAATAAGATCGCCGGAAATGGTTTCTTTTCCAATTTTCGTGTTGGTTGGGGAAATAGAAATAATAATAATAATGCTGATAATAATGATGGCGGCGACGACGACGACGACAATGACAACGCTTCTTCGAATATCGATTTGTCAATCGAAAAACCTAATAAAAGTTTTGAACAAATCGATAACGGTGATAAGAATATTGATACATCCTCTGGTATGAATAACGGCGTGGAAGATGATCGTCACGATGATAAAGGTGCGTTGGATTTGATGACATGAGTTCTTCTTTTCGTCGTTTCAAAAACAAATAGAGAAGAAAGTTCCAAAAAAGTAAAATAATGGCACGTGACGAAAAAATATCATGCAAGTAGTACATCGTAAATCGGGTATAATCATACCAAATCAACCAATCAAATAAAACCCCTCTGAATTATAGATTGATTTCGCATCCACCATCGCGAAATAACTAAAATTAATAACAGTACATAGTACATAGTACATACGATCTATTACATATTACATATACGGTGTACATAGACCCAAAAAAAAAAGCAAAGCATCCGGGATTGTGATTATAAATAAAAATGATTCCTATTATGTTTCTGCTCGTACTGTACTTGAGTTCAAAAATTATGGAATCCCATCATGAAAAACTAAACGTTTTGTCTCGCCCAATATTTTTGTCTCATATTTGTATACGTATTTTTTTGTCGTACCACTACTGCGACTGCGACTGCGACTGCTACTGCTACTGCTGCTCCATTAATTAAGATCGAGTGACGATCAGATCTTGCTTCAGTCAAGTCAGATCGCTTATTGATTATAATATATTATATTATATTATATTCCATGCGTTGATAAAGTATTTTATCTTCAACATGGATATAATATACCCCCTCCCCCCTCTCCCCCCAAAAGAAAAAATTATAATTCCACAGACTCATGGTCTTTCTTTTGACTAGTGGCGGCGTTTTTAACAACGGTCGTTTTCGTTTGTGTAGCACTTATGGTGTTGTTAACAGCGTTCGTCTGTGTTTTCAATTTGTGTTGTTTCTTCAGTGTCTGTGTTTGATCTACGAGCTTTCCATTCCAATCAAATCCAAGTTTTGTTAATTTATCGATTTGTTTTATTGTTAAGAGTGATTCACGACCTTTTGTATAATATTTGAATTCCGATCGTTGATATGATACCCATTTCGTTAGAGGAGTTGGACTTTCACCAGGCTTATTCATTGGTACGTTACAATTCCCAATACTCTGTTGATACTTTTTAAGCTGTTCATAACTTTCATGCCATGATGGTTGTGTGGGATGTTTGATGCCCCACCAAAAAGAGAGACTGTCAAGTTTTATAATCTGTTCCGGTGTTATTTTGCAATTACAATGTGTTGTACCATCCAATGTAGCATGTGCTTCTCTTTGTCGTTTCACCCACTGTGCTAATTTTGGATCATCTTTCGTTCGTGAAGCTTTACAGTGTCCATTTTTGATTCGATACTTCCGAAGTTCTTTAAACATTAAATTCCAATTCTCTTTTGTTCTGGCTGTGTGTGGGTTGCCGTCTACAATCTGTACTTCATCGTCGCTTAATCCGTCATGATTCTTGTTGCTGTTTCCTTGCTGCGTTTGTCGTAGCAGCTGCTGCTGCCGTTCCTGTTGGTTCATTGTCGATCCTGCTGAGCTTGCTCCTTCGGCCGTTGTTTTTAACACATTAGTATTGTTTATGATCGCATTTGTGTTTTTCACCAACTTTTCAAGTAAGAACTCCACCCGTGTAGCACGTTTTTCTGCTTTCTCTTGACGAATTTCAGCTTTATTAGCACGTATGTCAGCTTTCCTCGTATATTCTATCATTGTTGCTACTAGATCCTCAATCGACGTCGCACTTGCTGCACCCCGGCCTCCTCGATCTCGATCTCCATCGTCGTCAACGACGACTTGCTGGTCGTCACTTGCCTTACGTTTCTTATTATTATTGGTAGACATAGGCATGATGGTTAGGTTAAAATGTAATGTCGAATACGGCAACAATGCAGGAGTTAATGTAATGGGAAGTTGTGCTGTTTTGTGCCATGGTTGATTGTGAATGGGGGGGGGGGGGAGGGGGATCATTGAATTCAATGACTTTTGATTTTTGTTTTTTCGCCCATGGCTACTTAGACGACGCGAAAAACACTGCCACTGTTAAAAAGCTCTTTGTATGTAGTTTATCAAACACCCTTTCATTGAATTCAATGGTATTGTGGTTGATGTGTTACTACTGTATGAAGAACACCCCATAACTGGAAAAGTGACAATCATTGAATACAATGAATGTGTGTATTGAGGTGATAAGTTGACAAGGAAAAGAGACCAAACTTCCAATCGAAGACAATTAATAAACTGCATCTAATTCTAAAGAGTTCTATATCAGTTACTTTTTTAGCTAAATTAGAGTAGAACATGATTATATTACGATCATACATAGAAAAATAATAACTTTTCCATGTTTAATTGTCTTTTTTTGGTGCACGGATGCTTAATTTCATTAGAACAGCTACCTGATAACACATGGCATGACGTACAATAGAATGTTCCCCTTTAACAGGTAAAGAACATTTGAGTCTGTCATGCACAACCGGTGCTGCAACAAACCTGATGAAATCGATTTTTACAGTTTTTTACCCAACCTTCCCTTATATTCCATTTAGTACAATTTTTGGGAGCACTTGTTAACACATGATTGTTTGCAGTTCATTGTCTTGGACTGCGTCTTGGCTCGTTATTACTATCCTGTACTCCATCATCTTCATCATCACATGTATTTTGCATCATTTCTATTGACAATCCTCTACTGAATGCATGGAAGTACATCTTGTCCAAGTCATTCCACACCCAATGTCAAAAGCAAAGAAATGCATTGACTTCAGATACAGCAGGAAAGAAAGCAAGTACACAAAGAACCCATATATGTGTTCTCCATCTTTCTTCAATGGATGGCCTCATATGTTGCCAGTGATTGTTGTTATCCACACAATGTCAATAGTGGAAATGATTTGCTATAGGCTCTATGTATACGAATTCAACTTTGTCACCATCTGCTATCATTGTCCTCCTTGCTTTCATTCTTTGATACATGGGGGGGGGGGGGGCATTTACTACCATGTATGTTGCCATTATCTTCATCACATAATCTTCTTCTTTCATACAAAAGATATTACACAATATGCCATCAAGCACCCAATGTAGAACATCAGTCTTTCCAACTTCATAATCATAACAAAATTTAAGGTCAATCATTCCTCCTGTTGGAATAAAACATGTGTATAGAACACACAATGTTTTGAGTAGTATCAACAATATTTTAGATGCAATATATACATATATATACAAATAGCAATGAAAAAAATCTATAAAACAATAACACATACCTTGTATGTATGAAGGCCAATATCTTCTTTTCTTTATGACTGCACCTGCATATAAACCTCTCTTGTATTACACAAAATCCACTATCAGGAATGACTAATAACTTCCCAGTGTGCCAGATCAATCGTGTCAGTCTTGCTAATAGTGAACTTGTTTTGCCTTCCTCTTTTCCATATTCATGTACATAATCAGGTGGTGTGTCTTTTCCCACTACAATTTCTGCAGCATAAAGGATATTAGTCATACTATCAGCAATAGTATGGTTTTTATTTGCCAACAGGATGTGGTTTTCTTGGACAGAAAACATATCCAACAGGACAATTCCATCTCTCATGTTCTATATTGATATCGATTCACCTAAGCAGCTGACCCAAGAAGGAATATATATCCTGCATGTTCACATTCCATGCAGAAATAAGATTTCTCATTTCCCAGAATCATTCGGTTTGGTTAAAAGGTGTACTTGTTGTGATAGTGAGACAACTCATAATCTATTGGAACCGGTAGCCAGGCATGAACTGACTCAATCAATATGGTGCACCTGCCTCCAACAATATTGGAGCTGATGAGAAGAAGTCCTTTCAATCCACTCCACTGGAGCATGACATAAAATAATATACAACCAAGGAAGTGCATAAACTCACCACAGGACAATGGCAAATGTACCTGTCCTACTAACATCATGCTTGTTTCAAACACAGTAACATTCTCAAGGTAATCAAGAGGAATGACCAGTAGAAACATATCAAGCTTTGACAAGATTTTCAGATCACTCTTGATATAGTCTTTGATTCTAGGACCTTCATTTGTATGATAGTGTGCGGTTTTTGATGACAGGTACCATCCCACCCCCAAGTTTGTCCATATAGATTACTAGTTATATCAATAACTACATCTTCTGCAGGAACATATTCTGGTGCAGGTTTGTTACTGTCATCAACCACGAATCCTTGACTACATGCCAAAGCAATATCTTCACTTCTTGAACCTGATCCACCCATGTCAAGAAGAGAAGTGTCAATTGGTCTGTACACATCATCAGGTGAGAACATTGGTGCATTATTTATGATAGGCAAGTTTAATACTATCTTATCAAAGTAGCCATCAGGTTCACCCTCAGCCTTAACTTTTACATATCTTTCAGCACAATAGATCAAATTATCACTAAATATATCATGCTCCACAACAGTACAAACTTTTGGTCTTCTTTTTATATTCCTTATATCTCAACTCACAACAACACAACCCGTGTAGTTGTTGTTTATGTTCCCAGCCATTTATAGGTATGAATTGATCGATCTTTTGTTTAGGATGTAAGTAGAGCACCAACACCCTGTTGTTTGCACTTCTTTTGTGGTGGCATGATACATATTTTTTAAACAAGTTGAGTTAATAGATATTGTATACATACCATATGATGCAAACATGCAAAACCAACAGACTTATCACACATTGTGATCAGGAGACAAATGGGAAGCAGACAATACATTCAAGTATTGGTCCAAAAGCATCAGAACGGAAGGTATCGGCTGTATGTTAAATAGTTACCCTATAGGGTAGTTTGTTGTTGACACTCTTCAATCACATTTTATTTAAAAACATTTGCCTAGTATTTCTATTATTGATTTAGGATTTAGCTTTTGAGTACGGTAGTACAGTAGACAAAGTATGTGTCAACGATCAATGATTGGTAGATAGGTAGTAACGTTTTACGCTACTGTAAAAGATCGGAGAAAAAAAATCTTATTGCTTTATTATTGTACGATCTTTTTAGACGTGACTCGAAAGCCATTGGATTCAATTAACTATATCTCAAAGTTCTATTCTTTAAATTTGATTCGATTCGATTCTTCCAGGAACCAATTTTACTGGAGCCCCTCTAATTATAATTCAAATTCTCATCACAACCTCCAACAAGCCTACTTCTATACTATACCTCCATGATGATCTCCAGTGTGTAATTTAGTAGAATGAGGACCACTTTTCTCCTACCACCATATTCTCTCTACATACAATTCCATCAAAAGTACAAGACAAGGCTTTGACAATCAAAGTTCAAGAAAGTACAACAGCATGTGCAACAGAAAATATAAAGTATTATGTACTACTGCACCAACAGTTGGACTAATAAAATCAATGTAAGAATTTAAATTATCTACAACATGGTCAATCAAAAATAATATAGCTGTTAAATGCTTTGAATAAAGATTAAATAGAAGATGGTGCATACATAACTGCTCCTTATTTTACTATTTTATATAAGATACTACCTATTTAAATAAAATACTGCAATCTGTTTGTGATGGGGAATAACTGCAATATGCATGGTCGGAGAGGGAGGGATAGTAGGTCTTGGATTTTTTAATGGTACAGTGTATATTGTATATCATCCTGGCTAGTTTACTGAATCATACCGCTATACTGAGTCTTGTTATTCAGTTGAGTAGACATGGCCCCTCTGATGGTGGAAGGATGACATTGTCAGTATTTCTATTATTGATTTAGGATTTAGCTTTTGGGTACGGTGGTACAGTAGACAAAGTATGTGTCAACGATCAACGATTGGTGAGACAAATAAAAGATCGGAGAAAAAAAATCTTATTGCTTTATTATTATTATACGATCCTTTTAGGCGTGACTCGACTCACTCAGATTGAAGATATGTGAATACGGTAAATAAACTTTGTGAACAATAAAATAGTCAAGATCTATGACACCATCATGACACCAGCACACCACATGCCCTCTAACATGTGTTCACAGTAACGTTACATTGAAGTCGTAAGTCGTATCCCATTCGATTGCTTCTCTCAATTCTGACAGTCTCTCAGGACGCATACAACACATAACAAACCAACGATACGACGACAATATAGAAATGACAATGGATTCAAAGACGAAGACGACACTCATTTTGTTCTTGGCATTATTTGTATCTAACGGACTTGAATCAGATTGTTTTCATCAGATTCCAATTTCTTCTTCCATCTCATCGACCCCTCGTCATCCCTTTTCGAGCAAGCCTATCTCGTCGAAAACTGCCAGAACCGGTGCTCCCAACAGCAGTAGGGCTAGTGCCACCAACCTTCAAATGGGATTTTCTTCTGCCGTAATTGGTGCTTTGCGAGGAGGAGCTTCATCAGCCTCAGTAGTAGTAGGTCCGATCGTCACCGCACTTCAGGGTGGTGGACCATTGGGTGTTGCAGCTCTGACATTGGTCGCATCCGCTGTTATTACTCCGTTGACGTTGTACAGACAAGCATACTCCTTTTCAGTTGGATATGGATATAGTGTTTTCGCTATGGGTGTAGCGCTATTATCAGTCTTTTGGAAGGAACCATTAGTCCATGCAGCGTTGACAACTAGTAACTATGCTAGTACAGGAGCTGCCCCTATCTTTTTAGTTGCGTCGATGATCTTTTATGGATTCCGATTGGGTTCGTTTTTATTACTTCGTGAATTGACCGTTCCATCAAAGCAAAAACAAATCAAAAGTTTTGATAAAACTCCACTATTAAAAAGAGTACCATTTTCTATCAGTGTTGCTATGTTTTACGCATTTATGGTCACACCGGTTATGTACGCATGTCGGCAATTTGTTAATACAGGCACCCCACTTACGAAAGGTGCTAATCAAATTGCATTCTTGGGTGCTACAATTGCATGGTTCGGTGCATTGATGGAGGCTATTGCAGATGGACACAAGTTTTTAGTCAAACGTGGTAAGGATGAATCAGCAGATTTTCATGGACCGACTACTGGTGTATACGCAATGTCCCGTCATCCTAATTATATCGCAGAAATTGTATACTGGTCTGGGGTGTTATTATGTGGTATTCCATCGTTCGGTAAAAGTCCAATCGCATGGATATGCTCGTCATTAGGATTTGTTGGTATCTTTAAAATCATGGTCGGTGCAACCGATCGATTAGATACCAAACAGGAAGAAAAGGTAAGAAAGCACGTATGCTCCAAGCTGGTGAGATCAAACTAGAGAAATAAATGTATCTTACGTCTTCTTTTATTTTTATTTTTGAAGTATGGTTCACAAAAATTATACGATGAATGGAAGAAGACGGTTCCTAAATTATTTCCAACGAATCCAATTGCATCATTCATTCCGAGTCTTTTTTTGGTTGGTGGAACGGCAGTAACAATGAAGGTTGTGGCTATGATTGCTATGTATGCAACTGGTATCCCATCCCCATAATAATACATTGTATACGATTTGACTTAAATACTTATGTGTTATGACCAGAAACAATCTACCAGTGTGAACGTTATTAAGTGAGAATGTGGCTAGCTGAAATGAAATGAAAACGAGATACGTTCATTCATCAATAATATAGAAGTGATTGCAAAATCATAGTGCAGTTGGAAATACAAAGAGAAATAAAATTACATTAAAATAATAGCAATACATATATGAGCTATGAGCGTCCAGATAGACAGATTTTTTGTGTGTGTGGATGTGTGTGTTCTTCGGTTTTTGGATTCTAGTTTTACAGAGTATGGTCCTCGCATGAACAAGGCTCAGAAAATAAAGAAGTGAAGATTGAAGAAATAGTCCTAGTTTTCTTCTTCTTCTCATGATCATCGCACTTAATGGTTGCGGTGTCATTCATATTAACGGTATCCTTACTTCTACTAGGACTATCCCAAGGAGACTTATAGATTAGTTTTTCATCAAAAGATTCTCCTAGAATAAGCGAGAATGATCGATCATCATAGTTTTGTTCCTGCTGTGGTAGCGACGAACACACCAACAACGACGAGGACGACGATTGTAGTGATTCTGTTGCTAGTTGAGTAAGGATGTGAGTACCCATACCTTGGATAAGTCCCGACAAGGGAAATTTGTTCAAGTTCTTACGAACAAACTTCAATAAGATACGTTTATCTAATGATTTCGATAATGCATCATCACGATCGAGGAGACAAATATAAAAGAATGACATTGCACCGATCGGAACTTTTTCATATTCAAATAAGTGCGAATGATCATTCGCAACCAATAGATATTGACATTTTCGTCCAATATGCTTCTTCGATAGTAACACACGAATATCATCATCAGGTTCGATCTTATTCTTAGCATCATAAAACGAGACATGATCATCACCGGAACCGTTAGTTGTTGTTCGAATTAATACTTTTAGTATATCAAACATCTGTCCCATCCAAGGAAGGGACATAGCGTATCCTATACGTCTTTCCAAACATAAATCTACTGCAGTAACCAATTTGATTCTTAGATTTCTATGTTGGGTGTCATCGCCATCGCCGTTGCCATGACGTCGTTGTAAGATGTCAACAACGGTAGGACATAAGACAATATATGCCAGGAAGTTCCATATCGTTCTAAGCAAACAATAAGAATGATCCGGATCGTTAGGAAAATCATCATCGGTATGACGTTCAAGTGCAAAGATTAATATGCCAATTGCGTGACATTCAACGAAGACTTCGGGTGTAAGTTTTTCATGAAATGAAAACCGACGTAGTAATTTCAGTACCTCGTGGACAACTTCATTATCGTCAACGTGTGTACGGACAAATTCAAGTAATTCAGGTACGGCCTCCATTTTAATTTGACTAATATGAAGATCGATTTCTTCCCCGGTCGCCTCGAGTGTCCAGGTATGTAATTGGAACAGTCCATCTAAAGAATCATCTCTTGACGTTATGTGATTCGTTACTGTATCCAAAAGATCCATCGGAGAATAAAATGTTGGTCTATATAACGCCTCGTCTACTTCCACCAGAAGAGCACTTTCCTCACTATCGTCGCTAGTATCAAGCACCGACGAAAATGACGGCAATGGTGATGATGCCGACGACGAAAATGACGACGATGTTGATGTTGATGTTGATGGTAATAATCCATCGTTGCTGTGACAATTGCTGCTATCATCTCCTTCCGAAATAGGTTCTAGATAACGAATCGAATTTCTTCCACAAGCAGAGCTATTATCGCTTCTACTTCTGCTCATACACATATGCTTAATCATATTCGACGGTAACTTCGTCGTCTCTGCGGTGCATCCCTCTTGACTGTCAAATTTCATTCCGCTTGTCTATTGTACTTTTGGTATCTTTGTCTGTTTCTCGACTGTTTGCTCTCGAAGCAGGAAGTTCTGTTGACGTCTTTAGAATGATATTGGGGAGTTTACTAGTACATGACATGCTCTTAATTAATTTTATGTGTAAAAAAAAATCGGATTTTTCTTGTTCGCCTCCAAAGTTTGAAATTTGAAATTCGCCGGTTCACGGTTCACGGGACAGGATTGCTCGAAGAAGATAGTGTTCATCACGTGTTATCTAATTTCAAAACTCAAATCATACGAATGAGTGCGTGCAGATGGGAACCGCGCGTTATCCACGACTCGAAAGAAAAAACGCGCGTACGTCATCAGGCGATCAATCCATTCAAACAATAATAGAAATAATAAAAGCACATAAACAACGCAAAAAAGATCTGTACAATTTTAAAAATTGTTGCTTGTCGTGCCGATTTTATTCGAATCATTATATAACTGTCGGCTGTCTTGACATGTCTGTCAATACCACTATCGGAACAATTTAGACTGCTTTTTCGTCTTCTTATATATCATGATCTACTAAACCTTTTAATGCTTTGACTACAACAACCTACTAATGTTACTATTGCGTACGTACACGTTATTCGTGTCAGAAGTAAGGTGGTGAATCGGCATTGACTTATTATAGTGCTTCAGCTGCTAATGAAAAGACTGCTGGCTGCCTAGCTGCCTGGCTGCTTGCTAATCATGATCTTTAGTTACCTAAGATTGATACACCGACCACCAACTATCGGCACCGTACACGGTGTATCGTCGATACATCTTGTTCATGGTTTCCACCGATACAGTATAATTGACTAAACCTTCGATGTACAGTACAGGCAGGCGTTGTCATACACAGTTTGAATAGTAATTTAAAAAAAATTCTAGAGTCCAATTGTATCATCTATGATATGCCTGAGGTGCCATTTACGGGAGCCGGCTATTACCAATTAGAAGAAGAAAAGAAAACCTCATTCATAATTCAAACGTCACATACAGCATATTCCTGTCAAGAAACTAATATAGTTTTTCGACGTCTCGTTCGACCACAATCGACGAATTCTAAGGTAGCAATCAATGTATCAGGCCTCAACTAGAGTAAGAATTTTAAAATCTATACACGTTGCAAATCATAAATAAATAAAACGTTCTGTATTACAGATCTGATACAGATATTTTTCTCATCAGATTATTACCAATGCAATTATTGAATAGTAGATAATTTTACAACAGATGACTTACGCAAAAACTAGGGCAGTCAATATATTACATTGGTATAGTATTAGTTTCAGTCCTTGTTTCTTCTTCTGTTTCTGATGGTTGCGTAGTATGTATATAAGATAGACTTACTAATTTTACAGTATATTTCCTTATATCATCTTTCGTCATTGCTATACATGCAGATATAATTGGCTGGATTCCACAAAATAGCAGTCCAACTTGTATAAATTCAGACCTTTGATACGCTGAAATATAACATCCAGTGACTACAAACCCCATTCCAGGAAGCCAAATAAGACAAAACACAAAGACAATACGTAAAAAGAACCACACCTACAAATTTAGTGGTAGATAGACAAGAAAAATTACCTTCGTGAGTATCTTCAAGGATGACAAAGTGACGCGTGACATGCAAGGAAAACGAGACAAATCGCAGGAAAATACATACCAATTGCTTTGTCTTCTCTGTGACAGATGGCATAAAACCGTTACATTTGATAGTAATCCAAATGTAGAAGAAAAAACCAATTGGGAAAGCATATGTTACAAACAAACTCCAACCCAAATTTGCTAAACTTAGCCTGGCCAATTTGTTGAAATCATTACCAGTTAGATAAGATTGTTTTTCTGCTTTGAACAATTGTCTTCCAACAAAGTAATGAATGAAAAATACTATAACTGAGAATGAGTAAACACCCACTGCTTGCAAAGTCACCCTTGATAGACTGGGAGGAGTGTGTGTCACAAAATGATCAGAATGCCGTAATAGTATAAGTATTTCATATGATACAACACAATTTAAATATAAATTTGCTGTAGAACATGCAACAACAAATGCAGCTTCAAATGCATCACCTTTTTCATTGAATTCATCGGCAAAAATAATAGACCTAATTACCAAACCATTAAAGTTTGGGTTGCATTTCTGATTTGCATAACTTCCATACATTCCAAGAAGATACATGTTGAGAATAAAATCAGGAAAAGCTAAATATACCAAATATAGGTTATAGCTGCTGTAAGTAGATGCTGCTGCTGATTGCCGTAATTTTCTGTTTGTTGTTCTATTTGTGCTCCCTTTTACACTTGCTGATTGTATTTTAAGATGCAGCCATAATGGAATTAAAAGCGAAACAATTAATATAGTGCACACAATTACAGCAATGGTAGATAGAAATATCTGTGGGTACAATGTAGCCTTAAATGAAGTGTCGTTCTTAAATGTAAATTTCCTTTGTTCTGTTTTACAACAATCTCCGTTCTCATTAAAATAATGAAAACCAATTTCTGGATCTGCACAATAAATTGGATATATGTTGCCATACTCATTTTTATTACTATCATGGGATATCTTTTCGTAATTCTTGTTTTGGTAGGGTACACATTCTATATCATTCAGAAAGTTAGTAGTTTGATTGGGAATTGAATCACAGCATATATATGATTCTACTGAATCATTCAAGAAGGTGCGGTTTTCCATTCGACGTGGATATGGCCGGTTATTATCTTCACAAATCATACTATTATCAAAGCCAATGGAAAGTGTTGTATTGGAACAATGACGACTTGTTTTTGCATAGGACTGTGGTTTTGGTGGACAACAAGTGAAGTAATAGTAAGAATCACCATAAAACTCAGAATAAACCATAGGCTCATTCTCAACAATTTTAGGTTGGTATCCATCTGCACACATCATATGATAGAGATCATAATCACCAGCAAGAGCATAGCAGGTAAACGAATTGTTGAAGTATTCCCGAAGTCCAGTTGAGACGCATTTGCTTTCATCACAACCATCTATGTCTTCGTCAAGGATACGGCGATCGAAAGGATGTTGAAAAGGCGTTGATAATGATGGTAGCTTCTTATTGGATTTGACAGCTGGATTAGTAGTTGCTACCACTACCAGAACATTGACGAAGTTGAATGCTGCGACAAAAAAAGAAACTTTCATTCTGCTATTATTGGTGTTATTAATTGTACGTGATGGAGCTAACTTTACTGTACAACTTGTAGTTGTATATGAAATAATTTTAGTTTGCCGGAAGCAAGTATCGTTCTTATCATTCAGAATTGATGTGAAGAAAAATATTTCGATTGGCAATAGCAGTAGATTGTATGTAACGTTAGTATCATAATACTGTACGTAAAAATATTTTGATTTTAACGAAACGTTGTTTTTGGAACCGGTACCGTTTAAGAATAGTATTCTTAAACGGTACCAGTACTGGTGTCGTGCGTGCTGATGGCTGTCAAGCATGTGCATTTTAGCAATTTCGCCTTTTTTTTATGATTAATGATTTTTCAATTATTTACATCGATTTTATTATGTATTGAGTCGTACATGGTTTGTGCACAACAGAGATACGAATGAGTGCATGGGAACCGCGCATTATCCACGACTCGAAAGAAAAACGCGCGTACGTCATCAGGCAGAAAATCCATCAAATAAAAAAATACAAAAACATCGAAAAAAAGATTACAATGTTACCTATAAATTGGTACTATATGACATAAAATCAGTGGTAAGGTCTCCTATACAAACAGATAGAAGTATAACTTTATTGATTCTCATACGACCTGTGGTGGTGTTCTTATCTGAAGTTTCGACTCTGTATCATTCCTGATTAGATTCTACTACTCACGAAGAAAGATAGATCGATAGATCGATAGAGAGACGAGGATGATAGCGATGAAGATGATGAAAGCCGTCACCTTGATCGTTTCTTTGGTTCATTTCGCAGACGCCTTTAAAGAAAGCCACCGGTTGTTATTATTAACAAGAGGAGGAGGAGGAAGTAGATCAAATAGAAATTCTAACCTGGGTAAAAGCAGAACTAATATTATCCCAGGGTTGCCATTATCGTCGTCGTCGTCGTCGTCGTCTATACGCTTCGAAGAAGAAGAAGAATCGTCACGACAACCCAAAGATCTACAGCAAAATCCTCTCTTCGTTTCGGGTGGTGCAACGAATTCAAATCATGATGTTCAAAACAACAACATCATCAATGACAGTAATTCTGCAAACGGTAACGGCGAAAAAATAAGAACAACAAACTTGTCTCAGATCGAATCACTTCGAAATTTAGGAAAATCTCTTAATCCCTTTGGCAACAACAGCAACAACAAGCAGAGTGCCAGTACTACCGTTGAACAACAACAGAAGAAAGCAATATATATTCAGAGTGTAGCAGCTGGATTAGCAGTATCACTTGCAATGGTTCCGGAGGCTATTTCATTTGCATATGTTGCAGGTGTATCACCATTGGTAGGATTATGGACGACCGTTATACTGGGTTTCTTTGCTGCATCATTTGGTGGTCGAGCTGGTATATGTAGTTCTGCATCTGGAGCTTGTTCGGTTGTTGTTGCTGCATTATGTGCACAACATGGACCATCATATCTAAGTGCATGTGCAATATTAGCAGGTATACTTCAGATTGTATTTGGTGGTTACTTTGGTATGGGGAAATTTATACGACTTGTTCCTCATCCTGTTATGTTAGGGTTTGTAAATGGACTCACAGTTGTTATGGCAAGAGCGCAATTAACACATTTCAAGGATAGTGCAAATGCATTCCTATCATTATCGTCGTCAGCTGGACGGTCTATGTACGGATTAACAGCATTAACAGCAATATTGGTACGAGTATTACCAAAGATCAAATTATTCAAATCAATTCCACCAACACTTGGTGCGGTTACGATTTGTTCTATCCTTGCCAAAGTGTTAAAATTACCAGGTGTGAAAACATTAGCAGATGTTTCAGGAAGTGATACATTCCGTGGTGGACTATCAGTTTTACCATCAATCTCAATATTACCATCAATACCATTCACAATTGATTCATTGAAGATCATTGTACCGTACGCAATTACAATGGCAAGTGTTGGCGCAATTGAATCATTATTAACAATGCAATTATTAGATAATATTGTTGATGATGGTAAGACTGGTTCAACAAGGGAAGAATGTTTCGGACAAGGCGTAGGAAACATAGCAAGTGGATTAACGGGGGGAATTGGTGGTTGCGCTTTACTCGGCCAGAGCGTGATAAATGTTCAATCTGGTGGAGGATTAAGTCGATTATCTGGTATGAGTGTATCCTTCTTTTTAGCACTAGGGATCGTGTTTGGTGCACCATTGCTAGCAAATATTCCAATCGCTACATTGGTTGGTGTGATGCTGTGTGTATGCCAGTCAACATTCAGTTGGAGTTCATTACGGATACTAAATAAAATTCCTAAATTGGATGCGTTGGTGATATTCTTAGTGTCATTCATTACTGTGAAAGATGATCTAGCAAAAGCTGTTGTGGCTGGTGTAATTGCATCAGCACTAGGTTTCGCATGGAAACAATCGACTGGTATTACAGCAACAGCAACAGCAACGACGATACCATTACCGACATCGGCAGCAGCAACAACAACAACAGAATGGAAATCATACAATATTAATGGACCATTATTTTTTGGTTCGACGACACAATTTACGAAACTTTTTAATGTAAAGGATGATCCTACTGATATTGTTATTGATTTTACTAATTCACCTGTCTATGACCATTCGGCATTAGAGGCTATCCACAATATTGCTGATAAATACGATGAGGTTGGTAAGAAGGTCCACTTACGACATTTAAGTGATGATTGTACGCAATTATTAACAACACTCCATGGTGATGGCAGCAGTGATAGAAGTGATAACAACGACGATGGAAGAGATCGCCGTCGTCCGTATAAATTGATCATCGAATCAGATCCACGAACGGATCCTGTATATTCTATCGCTTCTAACTAACTTTAAAAAAGAAGAAGGAGGTACTGTATAGTAAATAAATTTTACATATGGCTACGTCTCGCAAATAATTAGTTTATATACTAGTTGAATATGAACGATGAAAAAATATAGAATAGCGTATTCATAGAGACTCTGTAGCTTTTTCTATTTTTTTAAAGAAAACTCCACTGTTCTTTTGTCTCTCGTATCTATTGCGTTTCGACATCCACTCAATAATATCCTATCCGATTAAAATCAATTTTTCTTTTTCGATTGAACTGGTGTCATTTCAATTCCTACGTTGTTGACCGTTGCTACTGATGGCGTTGTTGTACTAGTAGTAGTAGCTGCAGTAGTAAGTCTTTCCACCTGTTGTTCTAATTCAGCATGTTCTTGCATTAATTCTGTCAGTCGTCCAATCACAAATAATAATGTGAATGCAAAACCAACTAAATACATATTCCGTCCAGTTTTATATTCCTTTTCTTTGATGAGATGACGATCAAGAACACTACTGTCGAAAAGTCTTTGTTGTCGTTGTTGTTGTTCATTATTTTCTTTTAAATAAATATGTTGTAGATATGTTGTTGTATCTAATAATGCAAATAATAAGGCAAAAAAGATACCAATTAATGGTACTCGTAATCGTTTTTTCAATTCCAATCTAGAAACCTTCAAACAAATCCAATTCCTCCATTTACGTGGAATAGGTAACACTAATATTAATGTTACTACCAATTCAAACATTAATAATACAAATACACTGGTCCATAAAAGTGATCTCACCATGATGAATTATGTACTTATTTATGGCTAGAATTCCGAGAAGGTGTTTAATTGGGGTTATGGCAATTTATTTGTGATTGTTGTTGTTGTTGTGAGTCGAAAGTTGCGATTTGAAAGTCGTGAGTTGTCGTGGTTTTTGATGTTGCTCTACTTTGAACTTGTTGATCATTGATATGATTCGACTGTTTAAGAAAAAGTAAAAAACTGTTTCGTGTAGATTTTTTAATCGTGGATTGGGAACTTTCGTCAGTCGTACTATTCTTGTCGTGATTTATTTTTCTCGTGAATTCGACGTCACAATTGACAATTGAACAATTGAAAAACGACACATCATTCAGTTTTTAACCTTCTTGTTTTAATTGTTGCGTGCGATGTCGTCGTGACAAAACTCTTTTATCACACCTTTTTCTGTCATTTAGTTACTTCTAGTCTAGTACAAGCGACTTGGTTATTTCTTCTAATACAGTAGTTATTATTAGAAAAAAGCAATAAATCTTAATTCACAATGGCATCGAAAGAACAATATCACTGTAAGTTCCGTACAAGTAGTCAAAGGTTGTCGTCGTCGTCGTCGTCAACAGCCACAGCCACCGTAATCGTTCGTTGTACGATCGTCTGTCAGTCAGTGTCTAAATTATCGCTGTTTGTTTTGATCACGAAACCGTCTCGCTGCTCGTACTTTTGTGTGATAAATCGTATAAAAACTACCACCCATTTCTCATTCTCTCTCTCACACACACACACACACACACACACACACACACACACATGATTGATTTGATTTGATTCGATTCGATTCATTATTTCCATTCAATTTCTTTACGGGCACTTCCTCGCTTTTAAAAATATCTTTGACGTCTCATATCATATCAACGATATATCCGGAACAAAATGAAAATCACAAACAACACCAAAAAAACAAAAAAAATGCAACACAAACAACCAATACAACAACAACAACAACAACAAACAGCTGGACATGATATAAAATCATTAGCATTAAATTTAGCAATGAGTATATTATTCGTATTACCCTTTGCGATCTATTATTATCCAGACTATTTACAAGAAGAAATTGGTGTAATGGTGGGTGGATTCGTTCTAGCCTTTCTAGCACCACCATATGGTGTATTACGTCCACATCCGTATAGTGATCAAGAAAATAATAAACCATTCTTATTTCGAAAGAGTAAAAGTGTTGGTACAAAAAATGAATAGAAATATATAAAAGATGAAAAAGTTGAAATTGAAATTGAAATGAAATGAACTGAACAGCAACAATAATACTATACTATATTGTAATAAGCGAAATCATGTTTATTGTGGGAGAAAATAAATATTGTCGAATGTTCTTGTCGTGATGAAATTGCATAATATGTAATACGATACGAGCCTTTGATTATACGATAACATCCATTCATACAAGTAATGGTTATATGTTTCTGTTCCTCATTCTAGATAGATGAAAAGAAAGAAAAGGAATAGATAGACCACTAGTATTTCTGTTGTTGTTGTTGGTGTTGTTGGTTGTTGTAGTTTGATCGTCGCTTTTTTCGACGATGTACAGAATTATTTCTTTTTTGGATAGCTAATAGCTAGCTCGTGTTACAAGTCCCCTTTTGGATTGAAGTACTTCAGTTGACACACTCCAGGATTTGATGGTAAATGATTATTGACAACAAGAATTTGACTCCATCGTCGATTCACAACTCGATTCGATGATTCGATTTATTCTTGTTGATCTTTCTGTCATTGCTTCTGTTCCTCAACTCGGGGGCGCGGGACGTCTAAATATTTCGTATAAATTTTTATCCACGTATGAATTAAATATCACCTACCGATCTCGAGATTGAAGATCATCCGTTAGGCTATTTTATTTCTGGTCTTTCGATGTTCAAAAAATGTTTAATGTTCAATGTTTGTCCATTCTCAATCTACTAACTTACCATTATTCGATAAATGAATCTCGAATCTATCGATAGGAGGAACTAGCTAGCTTAGCATACTATACGCCATCACAAAATATAAGAACGAACGAAAGAACGAACGAGGTGACCAAATCTGAATCTGAGGTGACCAAAAATAACTATCATATCGTAACTATACACTTTTGATATACTACTTACTTACGACTAGTATACACAATACAACAAGTATGACTGATCCCGTCCAAGAAGAAAACGACAAAAATAATAATGATTTAAAGCAACCAGGAAAGGGTTGGTCGAATGGTGATGTCCGTCCAGAAATGTTTCCACTGACAAGAAATGGAAAATTACAATTATATTCTGGTACAAGACGTTGGATTGGTCTGAATAAGGGTTGGTCACGTGTGGGTGGTGATAAGGATGGTGATCAATACAGTCATCGTACCAGTACATCATCCAAAATGGGTAGTTTATTACTATCCACAAGTAGTAATACCAGCAGTAGCAGTATCACTACTACGATGTTAGAGGAGGAAGCATTATCGGTACGAAGTTTAATTGCACAATTATGCGAACAATATTATAAATTTGGTTGGGCGACTGGAACAGGTGGCGGAGTTTCGATACGTGTGGGTGGTCCATCTGAAAATAGACCATGGAGAGTATTTGTGGCACCATCAGGGATACAAAAAGGTACGTCGTCTACAGTATCTATCTTGAATTCTTCTTTTCTGCGCCTACCTGTATGTCATCGTCATAAAACTGGTGGTAAATTTTCGCATTATTAAGAATTGCCATATAATAAAGATCTTACTCTCTCTCTCTCTCTCTCTCTCTCTCTCTCTCACACACACACATACACACACACGTACGCACACTTTTTTTAAAATTACAAAATAGAGGATATGATCGGGGATGATGTATTTGAACTTGATATGGATCGTAATGTTGTACATAGACCTAAAACGGATGGATTGAAACTATCAGCATGTACACCATTATGGTATTGTGTCTTCAAACATCGGCCGTCTGCAATGTCTGTGATACATACACACAGTATGAATGCACAAATGGCAACCTTGTTGGACCCAACAGAGGAATCGACAACATTAAAAATTACACATTTAGAAATGTTAAAGGGTGTTGGTGGACATGCCTTTGATGATATCTTAGAAATTCCTATTATTGATAATCGTCCATCAGAAGATTTACTAGCAGCACAATTGGAGGTTGCATTAGAAAAGTATCCAAATTGCAATTGTGTATTAGTTCGACGGCATGGACTATACGTATGGGGTGATTCATGGGAGCAAGCAAAGACACAAGCAGAATCATTTGATTATTTATTTGAATCGGCAATTGCTATGAAAAAATTAGGTGTGAATCCATCAGTCATCCCCCCACGTGGTACATACCGTACCGATTATGACGAATATCATACAAGTACTGATGGTAAGAAAAGTGATGAACATACAAACAAAAAGAGAACAATTACATCGTCCTCGGACGAGAAAGATTTAGTAGGACAACCTGCAGCGAAACGTGCCAAAACAAACGAAGGTGGCAAAAGTGGTACTAGTAGTGGATGGAATGGTGCTGGTACAATTGATAATGCAGATGATTTAAAATTGAATACGATTCCAATTTTACCACGTGATTACAAACATTTATTATTAGATATTGAAGGTTGTACTACTGCTATTTCATTTGTAAAGGATGTATTATTTCCGTACGTAGTAGAACACGTTGATAAATATATTGAAACAAAGTTATCTTCCGAAGAACAAACTACGTTGTTGCAATCCTTAAGAAATGATTTAAAACCCGAACAACTGAAGGACATTGACGATGACAACAATCCTGCTACTATTGTTAAATACATGGTCAAGAATGATTTGAAGGTCGCATCATTAAAGTCGATGCAAGGTGGAATGTGGAAGGATGGTTACAAAAATGGTTCATTAAAGGGTCATGTTTATGATGATTTTGTACCGATGTTAGATTGGATGACATCGTCATCGAATGATGTTAAAGTTTATATTTATTCATCTGGGAGTGTCCAAGCACAAAAATTACTGTTTGGTAATTCTATTAAGGGTGACCTAACAAAGTATTTTACCGGTCATTTCGATATTACTACTAGCGGAAATAAAAAACAAAAAGAAAGCTACACGAAGATTTGTAAAGATTTAGGTATCCCACCATCGGAACTAGTGTTTTGTAGCGATTCAGAAGCTGAATTAATTGCAGCAAATGAAGCAGGGATTGGAAAAGTCGTGATGACAATCCGACCAGGAAATGCACCACTTTCGTTGTCTAAACACGAACATCCACAAGTGTTCTCTCTGTTGCAACTATGTGGTGGTAACTAAAAAATGAGAACTAAAAAAAAGCTGCAAAAAACGTGCAGGTTATGATTCTTCCTGTTTTGTCGAATGTTGTGTTTAATAATGCAATTGAATATTTTGAGAAAAGTAATAGTATTAACATCTTTTATATCTACCTGAGCTAGTCTCCCCGTGTTTTTTAAAGTAGCTAGGAAAGAAACCAATAGTCACAAAATGAAACAACACTAACGACATGCTATTAGCAAGTGTATGCGATCATTGTGATTGCAGCCCCTCTCGTTCTCTTTGTAGCTTTCCACCATAAGAAGCTTTTTTTTTCTTCAGATTGGTCTAAGTCTCTCCTAATGGAGCTATATTGATTCAACTACAATCAATAATTATACTAGATATAAACTACAAAAAATCTATAGGTACGTTAATTTTCTCCATAACATCTACTAGCACTACTTAATTAATGATACCCTTTGGTGCTCAAACCATCCTGCAGAAGCCAAAACACTGATATCAAAGGAGAACAGCTAAAACTGGGTTGGGTATATTATGTGTGAAAGTGGAAAGGACTTCTGAGACTGTTGTCAGTAATAATGTGGCAGAATTTTGTCAGCACTTTACTTCTGCAATAATATAATAGCATAATATCTGCATGCATGCATGCAGCATCCTGAGTTTGCAACTTGATTATAGCGCACTGTCATTTGTCCGCCACAGCATTTGTTGTTTGGAATGGAATGAATACTCGAAGTACTTCTAGTAGTAAAATCAATCAGCAGGACTCCCTTTTTACTTTATTATTTTTTGATACAAACTTGAACGGAAATAAAAGTACAATGAAAGTAAGCCCCATACTCGTCAAGATAAGAAAGAACACCAGAATTGATTGAAGGCTTATATAATTTTAGTCGGTGTTGCCTCCATTAAGGTGGGCGCGTGAAAAATTCAAATTACTATGGTGGGGGGAATTGTCAGCACTCACTCGGATCTAAATTAAAATACACATGATGTTGTGTTGTTTTGATAACTGCTCACAAAACATCATACAAGAAACGCATTTTCGTCATTTTCTTGATGATTGCCATTGTAAACCCTTAATAGGCATTCATTATTATTTTTCTCAAAGTAGAAGTATCAATATTGTATATAGTACTGTAGTTACCATGACAGTCGATAACGATCAGTTCTACAGTGTCGATGTCGATTTCGATGTCAATAGTACCACCCGCGGCAGCATCAAAAGTAACAAAAATAGAAAGTTGAAAAATCCAGCAGGAAGGAAGAACCACCATAGAAACAAAAAGAAAATAGCACCAACATCGACGACGACGACAACCACCACAAACTACAATAACAATAACAGTTCCAACAAAAGTAGTTCTAGTTACAATAATAATATCATCAAAGGTAATTGTAGTAATCGATTATCTCGATCTGTTAGGTTTTCTAGTGACGGAAGTTCGATTGGTGTTAGTGGTAACAGTAGTATCAATAGTAACGGCTGGTCTAATAATTTCGGAAACAAAGACTGTTACAACGATGATGTATCAAGTCTTCATTTTGATGAATATGGATACGATGCGAAAAGTCGTTACGGTGATGATGATGATAATGATGATAATGATTCAGTAAGTCAATTTTTCAACGCACCAACCAGACGTGAATTATCAACTGCATTATTTAAATTAGTGGAACCGAATGGTTCCACAAGTGATGCATTAAGTTCTTTAAGTAAATTACGTATGTGGGGATTAGTTGCTGATACTGATGAAGTAACCACGAAACTTTTATTAGAATATCAAGCTGTACCGACATTACTATATTTTGTTCGTGATATTATTGAGAAACGAAGAATTTTATCAATGAAAGTTAAAAATAATAGCGCTAGTAGCAACAGTAACAATAACAATAACAAACAAATACAAATACAAATGCAATTGTATATAGATGAAGCAAATAATAATGAACTATGTCTCCATCAAGCTATGCAAGTGATATATCATTGTACGTGTTTTCGTGATGGTGATAGTGGCAAAAACAAAAACCAAAATAATAGTAATAAAGCAACTATTTCTGTTGTTGCAAATGCAAATAATTGTGCTAATACAACAACGTCGTCAGCTACTATAACCAATGCTACCGGTATCGACGGTGGTGGTAACGGAGGATCGTCATCATTATCCGCAAAGCATAATGTTATTACACAACTTGTTGAAACAGATGGGATTGAATTATTAGTAACTATTCTTGAAGAACAATTACGTATACTTGCACAAGCAAATGGCAGTAAAAATGCATTTTCAAGTTTATTAAAGGGATGTAAATCACCACCAAAAGCTACAAAAGAACAATTTGATACTAGCATCAATAATAGTAACTCAACAATTGGACAATATAGTCATTCTGTATCTAAATCGGTATGGTTAATATTAATGAATGTTGGTACATGTGATAATGCAATAAAACTACTAAAGACTACTAGTCAAAAAAAGTATTCACATCAACTTAAAAGATTTGTGATGGGAATTGTGATTGGTTTAAACTATCGTTTTTACGTTTCTGGATTAGGTGATGGTGGTGGTGGTGGTAGTAGTGGTGGTGCTGTCAATCAACATCATATTATGCCAATAACGCAGAACTCGTCACGTGATACTGATGGGAATCATGGTGGCGATGCATCATCATGGATGGAAGATTTATTCATTACATTATGTCGATTGGTTGGTTCGAAACATGCTGATAGTGTTGATAATAATGAAAGGAATGAGAAGAAAGGAAACATTCAAAAAGAAACAACAAAGCAAAACAACAACAATAATATTATCCAACCGGATGATCATGATGAAATACGATCATTGTTAATTGAAAAATGGATTGTGAAAAAATGTTTGAAATTATTACTGGATGAAAAAAATAATGTTTTAGGGAAAGATTCATTCATAACAACATTAGCAATGTCATTCTTTTATGCATGTATACAATTTTCAGTACGATACAAGAAATTGAATAATCCTAAAAATTGCATCATCGCCAAGAAGAAACATAATAATAATAATGAGAATGTCGAGAATGAGGGCGAATACAATGGCAATAGTGACGACAACGACAATAATATCGATATGAATGCCGAAAAGACTGTTTCTAGGTCATTAGATTATGATCGATTGATACATTTTACATTGAAAAGTATGAAAAGTTTTCCATCCCATCAATTAGTACAAGCTACGGGTTGTTTGATTTTAGAATCAATACCAAAACCATACAAATTATTATGGATGAATACAAATAGAGGTCGTACCATGATGGTATCAACAACAGCAAAATCATCGATATCAACTGATTCTACTTCGAGTCTTTCATTTACGCCTCATCAAAAAACAATTGCGTCAGCATTTGTTAAAGAAGTCCTCGAACCATGTAGTTGGTATTGCGTGGATACTTAATAAAAAGATGATGCATTGCAAACAGAACAGAACAAATAAACCAACAGGAATTAATAGAAAGAAGAAGCCGCAGCTGCGATTCGTATAATTTCCTTATTCGCTAGCTATATTTGGACGAACATGCGAAGTATACAAGGATCCGCTTTTTAAGAAAATCGCTTCGCACTCTTCGGCTGTATAAAATCAAGGATTGGTAGCGGGAATAGTGGTTACTTTATTTAGTATTAGTATTTTAGTAGACATTACATACTGTTCACTACATTATTCAACTAGAATTTCATACAGATTTTCGGTAGTAATGAGGATTCAAGGTCAAGCCCGTCTTCGCTGGTGGTTGTGCTGTCGCCCAGCGTTAATGTATTGTCCGTAGCACCAGCTTTAAAGCTGATGTCACTCTCGACGTCAAAGAGTTGCGTCGCATTGTGTACCATGTCCTTCACCATATGGCGAGGACGAAGAGAGGCAAATCCCCATAGTACGAAGAGCTGTACCCCCAGTACGATCGCACAAGTGGAGATGATGGAAAGCGACCAAGCTGTCGGAAATTTGAAAAACAATAACCAAACACAGACACTCTGCTGCAAGGCGAGATAAACAATATAGAATGTCATCTTTACCCATTTGTTGAATTCATATATTTTGTCATGCAGCTCAATTTCGTCAGCGAATCTAGCGGAGCAAGGCAAGTTTGGATGAAGAATGTAGAGGCGAGGATCATCCGGTATTTGAACCTGTCTACCCGCTATACGATGCGCTCCAGGAATTGTCTTCTCATACCGTAGAATCTTAGATGTCGAAATATCTATCACTGCATACTGGACCCTTGCCTTCCAACCCAAAGCGAACCGGTGGACAACTTTCCCTTCCACAATAGTCCCATTGGTAATGTACTGCTCTGAGAGTTGCCTTCGCGTGCGCTTGTCAATAATGGGACTAATACAGTATGCGCTCGATAAGAAATACACATTTAAGAAATACACGCTTTATAAGAAATACACCAGATCGGTTTTCGCGGTGACTAAATAGCCTGTAGTGGATCCCGTGTACCGAAAATCATAAGAAACACACTCTCTATAAGAAACACACCAAGTCGGTAAATTGAGAGTGTATTTCTTATCGAGCGCTTACTGTACACCAAAGTCCTGCACCCAAGGCAATCATTAGGAAGATTCCTAGCGCAAACACGCAGACTTTCAAGAAATCAATCACAATGGACTGCAAAATACTGAAAAAGGTGTAGCTCCCATGCGGAAATATCTCTTGGTAGGTAATATGTGGCATCGGCGGATACGGACGGGGCTGCTGCACCTCTTGAGATTCATCATATGGTGTCGCGTCAAACTCAATGTTATATAGGCCTTGTTGTTGAAGTTTATCAATCACGAAAAAGAAGAGGACGAACGAAATGCAAACTTCGCAAACAATGATCAGTGCGACGGCCCAAACATTTAGCAGCACTCTTGAAAGCAGAAACCCGCTTAGTTGGTAGCATGTAACAAGAACCCATACGAATGATACGGGCAGTAAGGATGTCTTGCTATCAATAATTGCAGATGGTAACCTGTCACCAAGTGGATCGACTCGGGAGTATTGGATTGCAGAGGCTGGGTATTGCGGCAAGACGATTAGTTCGATATTCGTCTGAGCTAGCTTATCTCCGGTCACCACTGCGCAATTCTTGACATACATTCCGCCGCCTGGGGCTTCGTACAACACTTTGGCCTGATATACTGTGTAGCTGTCGCAGCCGATGCTGATGGAGCTGGTGTGGGTCGGTCGTTCGAGAACAGAGCCCGACAAGCGGATGCCTTCTGCAAGGTACAATTTATTGAGATCCTTCTCCATCAACAACCAAATGAAGTAACAATACGGCCCTCCCAAAAAAAAGATAGTGGGATAGAACAAGAACATTGAAAGGATGACGATAGCTATGTACCAAGCTACAGCATTCATCTTGCTGCATGATGTTTCTGTATCCGGCGATGTGAATGACATTGTAGTACAGTGACGATTGGTGAAAGAATTATGTGGACAATTGTGTTTTGTATCTGGAAATAACTACCATAGATGCTATTTTATTATTGTCTTATTCAATTTTGTGTGTTAAGAAATAATTTCTGTCTTCTTATTTTGGTCCTTTTTCGTTTAGTTACTTTTTATTTTGTTCTGTGATTTTTATCTTATGATATAGAGATGATCCATTCATTCATTCATTCAGATTCGATAGGAGGAGAGTTCTGTTGGAATGATCCGTTTTACAAGTACGATATCGATAACCTATTTCTCTTTAACTTTGTTTCCTTATTTTACCTTTTCATAATATACACAATATTCCTGAGTCTATTGTTCTGTTCTTTACGAATACAATTGTGTTCTTTTCCGTTTGGCTGCAATTGTTCTTCATAAAATGTGTGATACGGAACACTTCTCACTCAGGTAGTGTTACACTTTTCTCATTTCAGTTTCTTCATTTTATTCATATCAAGTCATGTACAGTAGTCGAAGTCCTGTCAGACGTACACTAATTTTTCTATACTAAATCCACTAATTTAATTAAAAGCTAAATAATGTCTTAATCCATAAAATAAACAAAAAGAAAAATTCCCGGTCTCTCCCTCACCTAATTTAAACAAGATTGGGTTATATGGAGATAGACTCGTAAAGAAGATACACCAACACATAAGATAGGAACACAGGATGTAAATAGCATACTGGGCTCACTTTAATCTCTAACATCATTGTAACTCTAATAAAGAATAGAACGTTAACAACCACTGTATGTATTGTATTTACTTCTAATAGTTAGAGATTAAAGATACTACAACAAGTGCTAAGCAGCACACGATAGATGTTACCAGTCACACCGACAGCTGACTGGAACACCATACCCAACTAAAGAAGAATCATCAGTCCGGGTGAAAGCATTCAACCAGGTATACACAATAATAACAACAACCCTTTCGGACTGCTGGAATATTCAGACGACAAATCGATATCCAGTGTTAGTAGTGTAGGGACGGCAACGGCATTAGAAACAATCAGAACCATCTGACAACGACAACGACAAAACGGTTAGCTAATTACGTTTGTGGCTTGAAAAACAATCATACATACGGGCGTACTGTAACATCATGCTATTGACGAAGCAGAAAAATTCTCGTAGTGGCGACAAAAGCAAAAGCATATCACCATTCAATAAGTTGTTACTGGTATGTAATATCTCTTTTCTATTACTTTCAAACTTTACATTATTATCATCGAGCTGTACTAGTGCAATCGACGACAATGTTGTATCATCACCAACGTCAACATCATCAACATCATCATCATCATCATCATTATTTGATGAGGTAGCACAACATCTATTTGAAATTGTAACATCGTCAACAACCAATACTAATACAGATACTGATACTGATCATACTCTCAGTAGTAGTAGTAAAAGAAGAGAATTTCCAACAGATGTTAATGAATGGAAAGCAATGAAACTTACAACATTTGGTGGATTATCAGATAATGATCGTATAACATTAGGTAAAATTTATAGTAAAGCAAATTCTATATTTGAATATGGATTAGGTGAATCAACATCAATTGCTGCATATGTTGGTGTACCAAGATATTCAGGTGTTGATTCTGATCCAGGATATGTGTCTTATGCAAGAACATTAGCACCAGATTATTTTCGTTTTTATTTTGCTGATATTGGTCCAACAAAAAAATGGGGGTATCCAAAAAATGGAACATTATTAAAAAATAAATTTAATTATCAAGTATCATCATTACTATCCGAAAAAAATAAACCATTTGATGTATATATGGTCGATGGCCGGTATAGATTAGCATGTGTGTTAATTAGTTTACTACATGCTGCATCAAGTAGGACGTCAAGTTCGAGTTCAGCGAGTGCATTGTCACGTTCAAGTACATTATTAAATACAAGTAGTAGTAGTAATAGTGGTTCAAGTACTACTACACATCATGTTGGTCCAATAGTATTATTACATGATTGTTCGGTTCAAGATTCAACAGGATATTCTAGGACAGCAAACGACCCCCAACGTAGACATTTCCAATTTCTAAACTCTATCTTAGATCAGATTGATAGTACTGCTGATTCTTTATGTGTATATCAACGTAAACCAACAACAACTGATCAAATGATATATGATATGTGGATGCAATATCAAGATGTAGTTGATTGATGTCGTAGAAATACTGGAGAAGTCGGTCGTGAGAATAGACTTACCACCTAAAGCATCCAAGTCAAACTAAAACTGGACGGTCTATTAGAATCTTAAGTGGTCAAAAGCGTTGAAATTGGTTAGCTAAATTATTTACATTCAGTCCGAATACGACCGGACCTATCGGTCACGGTTTTTCACGAAGACGACGATGCAATAATTACTGCCTCTGAAAATAGTCAAAATAGTCTACGTTCTATGGGAAGAAGTGCACGATTTCAAAAAACATCTAGAAATGATCTAGACGTGATGTCGATCTATTAGATATACTTTAAAAGGCAGTTCGAAGAACTGATCTACCTAATGATCATCCAAGTCAGACCGAAAGTGGTCGTTCTATTCAAATGTAATACAGAATCTAATTCATTTAATTTCGATTCGAGTTGTTTGATTGTCTTTTCCTGCTTGGATAGATGATCGTTGATCTCTGTAATCGATTCTTCTACCTTATTGTTCAGTGTTGATTCTACTTTCAAGATTTTCTTACTTACTTTGGATAACGCATTTTCATCGTCGTCACATGTAGCCTCGAACTGTACTATTTTCTGATCTTGCTTTGTTTGCATCCTTTGGTGCTGTTCAATTTTTTGATTTAGCAGCTCGAATTGGATTTTGATAGATTCTTCAAAAGGAGAAAGAACAATGATTTCTTTACGACCATCATTGGTATTTTTATTTGTTTGGATCATCGAATCATTATTTCTTTCGTCGTATACTACCGATGATGTGATAGATATTCTAAGAGATGATGGTAAGGATATGTTGTTCTTTATATAGAAAACTCCGGCCATACCGGAAGCCTTTTTCTTTTGTAAACATACCGGCACAATAAAGCTTTCACAAAAAAACCCGAACGCCCCGAATACGAATAAACGTACTATATTTAAAGTATTGCACATCATGACTCAGGATCCACTTTCCACGTAGTCGATGTTAGTATTTGGTCGGATACTTATTTGACTGCAGTACTTAGAAGAATAGAATTAGTCGGTAGAGTTGACGAAGACTAAACGATTCAACGCCAGATGTCAGCTATATAATATGTCGTCAAGTCTCGACGTCGTTGTTTCTGGTTATTCGTCTATCGCGCTGTGCTTTCTGTGCTGTACAACCGCTCAAGTCAACACAGACGGGATGTCTTTCTTTTCTAGCTTCTTTTGGTACTGTCGAATGGATCGAGAGGAGAATGGCTTGTGTTGTGTTTTTACTTATGAAACAACATCATTCGTATTGCGTATCGCGTATTCTTGCTTCTTGCTAGTATGAAAAGAGATGCATCAAGATACCTTTTTGATTCGCTCTTGAAGAATAGAATTCTTGTGGTGACATGCAGCCACGTACTCGTATTTATCGTTTGAGATCAAAAATTGAGCGAAAAACATATTTTCTCTAAGCTCCCCCTCCTGCTAGGAACAATTTCTGAAATTGAGGCCCGCGTAAGGATCCAAATTACGTTCAAAAAATCGAGGAATGGTTCAAGCCACTGGATGTTTGCGAATCACTTGGAGTGTTTTTGGAAGGCGCCGTGATCTTGGCTTTTGACAAGTACAGTACACCAACTCATTGGGCCAGTCGGCATTTGGGCGTGCAAAGTATTGATTTGCTCCTGTTCATCGGAGAATGGGACTGGACGAATCTACGTCTAGGTTGACAGTACAGGCTCAGCGAGCATGTCACAAATTCAATACGGCAGCTCAAGAAACACAAAGTGTTCGGTATTGTGCTTGGTCGACTATACCATCATTAACATCGGAACTATCCCAAATATGGTGCTGGGCAAACCGGAATGCGAGTGGAATCGACGATTCTACTACCGTACTCTTCCATTCTTGTTGGCGCTGGAATGTTCCGCGTTGCCACTCTAAATGATGTTGATGGAGAGACCGTTGGTGCAGGGTTGTTTGAGACAAGCTTTGCTCCTACTTATTCTCACGTGAGGATTATGACTGACCTATTTGGGATCAATAATATTTATAACAAGGAAGAAAAGAATCATCAACAATGAATGCGTCTCCATTGGATTTGCAAATCCGATCCTCTCGACGGAACAACGCAAAACAGCTACGGAAGAAGTTATGTCGGAATGTATGTCTATCAACACGAGCCCCGCTTCATAGTAAGTTGCATGGATTCAGACTGAATATGTTTCTTCGCTTTCTTGTTCTATATCGATGTTCTCAATCGGATTCGACCAGTCCTAGATGATCTTGCTGACCACACCACAAACGACTGTCCATTGCCAAGATACCAGATGGTCATCGATCCGAAACAGTTCTGTCGCACTAGAACTAACGGAACAAATGTATGGATACCATGTGAGTTTGACGTGTATCGTCGGTCACCCTCCAGTCCCAGAAGCAATAATGGTCATGTATCATGTACAAGCACTCTTGTCGGCGAAGATTGAGCGCATTGGATGAATACTAATACAATCGATTCGATTGCCACTCCTGTTTTAGATGCCACATAACCTCTCCTTGTTTTAAGCTGAAAAAGCCGTATCTCTTGCTTGAAGATCAACGCCTCCAAGTTGCTGTCAAAGCTCAATCAATTACACTCCTAAGGAAGCAGGCAGATGACGATGAGCCCGATTACATCGGACTTTGGCATATATAGACGGAGAGCATGCGCCAGCTGTTGCAGTTTTAGTACTGTATTCATACGACTTCGATGACACTTGGTCTATCTCAAAGTATGATATGCAGTACCGGTAACGGGTGCCTTACGATGATTGGTTGGATAGACAATATTATGATAGATGGTGGAACGGAAAGAGAACGTAATGAAGCGTAACGAAGGGAGGAAAAATCTAAGAAACTAAAAGCACGAATTATCGCATGAAATTCTCCTCGAATACTGTCAGTCGGGATCTTTCCGAAACATTCTCGATTTCCTCCAGCGATCTTGGCAATAGGTTCGATTCTTTTCTTGAAACTCCTCGCAACCCAACACGAGGCATTCAATGCAGACTGGAAAGGAGCGCAGACGTCTGATTAGAAAGCAAGGGGTCGTCCTTTATGTTTAAAGATGACAATGAAGTAGTACAGTTCCATTGCGATAAATCTAGCTATTATATGGCTTTCTATAACGCGATGAAAAATAACGAGGCACCTTGAATTGATAGGAGGGATTTATTCTTTATGCCCTACCATTTATTAGACGATATCATGGAATTGTAGGATGAGAATGAATAGGCCGAATTGCATGATTTATTCTATAATACTACAAACCCCCCCCCCCCCCCCTCCCCTCCTCTCAACTATAACAGTGGTGTAAAGTACAGTGTCCTCTTATCACACACCCCTCGCTCAACGATAACCTTTGTATAAAATTTGGAGAGAAAGTTGCTTTGTTCTCTGGTTCAATACGGTATCTAGTTACTTACTTAATTAGTTATTCAGTTAGTTAGTTATATTCTTATCTCCCTCCCATCATTATTTATTTCATAGACGCGTCGCCCCCGTCTTCACGTCGTTCCCTCCCATGTAGGACCTTCTTCCTTGCTACGTACCTTTATCAACCATGCGTATTATCCTTTGACCTTGCCATCTTTATTGTATGCAATTCTTCGACGAGTGCATTGAACTTTGATATAAAGTAGTTTTCAAGTTCTTCGTCGCCTTCAATATACTTACAAACATACTGTAGTTGTGCATTACTTTCATCGTAGGTAGTATTACCACTACCGGTTGTCATCACTGTTTCGGTAGTATGGACAGTAACATCTTCTTGGTCGAGTACATCATCATCATCGTCATCATCGTCGTCGTCATCATCTTCACCTTCCAGAGAATAATCGTTGTCGTGGACGGCGAATACAAAAAAATCTATATCAACAAGAAATTGTGTAAATATATTATCCATACGACCAGTTTTGAATAATGCTTGTTGATAAAACGACCAATCTTTTATTTCGGGGTGGGTCTTGAACACCGTTTCGTAAGATTTTTGATTTGGTACTTTCTTTAAATATAATTGTAATAATTCGTATTTCCTAATCCATACGTTATAAAGTAGTTTTTTCTTTTCCTCACACATCTTCTCGTATTGAGCTTTATCAGTAGTTACTACCGAAGCAGCCTTGTTAATTGCCCTGGATAATCTACAGATTTGAAGTAGTCCGGCCTTAAACATATCTTCTAATCCGTTATAGATAGTAACGAACACCCTGTATACTATAACACCATTCAGATCAACCTGTGAAACATAAGACGTTCCGGACGTACCATTGTTTACGCATGTATCTTTTCGGAGGTTTGAAAGGTTTGTAATCATATACTCTTCTAGAGCAGTTGCTTGTTGTTCAACTAATGTATTGAACACAACATATGATTGCGCCCCTAATCGTTTAGCGTCATGTGCGGTAAGGTGAGTATCGGCGGACAAGAGTAGTCGTCTTTGACTAGCAACAGTGGCGAACTTTTCTTCGTTGATATTGAATCTTGAAGATTTACCAATGTAAAATGGTATATCTTTGTCGAATGCAACAAGCATTTGTTCATTGAAGTTTAGTAAATGAGGCGACTGTACTAGATGATTATATGATTTGGACATACGAAGGTTTATGAAGGCAGATTTCGCATCATCAAGATAAAAAATACTGTAATCCTCCTGATGATTCTTGAGTAACTCAACAAGATCACTAGTAGCGCAATCTCCGTATAGAATATCATCGTTATGACGCACTGACTCGATTTCATCGTTGGTTGGACCAGGCCCATTTTGAATATTCATATTGATATTGCTGATTACAATTTTATAGTCCAAGTGCATGAAATTTTTATGAGAAGATGAAATCTTTATGAGAAGAAATAAGCAAACTCTAATTTGTGTATTGATGTTCACGATGGCTTGCTTGTATTGTGGTACACAACATTAGTAAAGTACCGGATGTACACTGTTTTTAGAAACATTCTTTTATACATTCTTATAGAAGGTCCGTCACTTCAGCCAATCTGACAAAGAATGAGGTGCATGCCTACACCTTTTTTTCAAGCGTATTAAAATCGTGTATGCAAAATACACGCTTTTTTACAAAGTGACGTGTACAAGCGTATGCAAAGCGTGTACAGTAACCCTACACGCTTTTGCGGGAAGTGTGGATTCAAAAGCGCGAAATGCAAGAAGCAAAGACTCAAAAAATATCTACTAGTAGCTAGTTTCTAGCAAACCCCCAAAAATTATTAGTGCGACTTGGGAAGATCGCATTTTGAAAACTCAAAAGCACGAGCGAGCTATCGTGACACACAAAGTAGTACTACTGTAGTAGCTTTTTGTGCAAGCTGTACAACCGATTAGATCAAAATTTCAAGCACATCACCTACCGGTAAATGAGAAGAAGTCTGGAAGAAGTACTGTGCTGAAGTACAACAATTCTGTACAGCATTGTAGAATTAAAGATTCAAAAAGATTCTGCTGCCTCCTCGATGCCTCCCTGCCTCCTCCACCTCTGCACATCTTAGGTCACGTATTGATATATGACATGTTCCAATTCTATCCATATCTAATGTGTGCAGAGTCTAGCTAGATTCTAAAATTCGCAAAGTCGATTTAGAAAGAAGCCCCGAGAGTGTTAGCGTTACCTTCCATAAGCTTGGCATTTGACAAGTGTGAGCGAAATATCACGCGTTAACCATGCTCTCGTGGGTACAGAACTGGCAGCATATCCGATTGATTGATTGTCAGTCCTCTTGTAGGATGATATGCATAATATGTTTCACTTTACTTCTATTCCTGTCGAAATTCCAACTTCACTTCAATATACCTCACGGAGAAATTATCACCGATGAACAAACAAGTTTGGATGTTCTGTCCCCTCAACGACGAAAGCAAAAAAATGTAACGATCAGCATCTTATCGTGGAACATTACCGAGTGCCGACCTTCAGATTCTGCACCGGAAAAATGGCATGTAATTATCAGGCACGGACGTTTTGTGACACGATTTCAAGCAATACTGTTCGAGACTTAATATTGACTTATTCGCCGGATGTAATTGCGCTTCAGGAGAGCCCAAACTCGTCGTGGGGGGGGAAATATTATGATTATATTTTGATGGGCTCCGTTCGATCGCACTGCGGCTTTGTGCAACTTTTGCTAAGACAGGATCTCGCGGCTCTTGGAGTACGTTTGCGTATTGATAATTTACCAACAGTGGCTGCCACCGTAGAGTTTGCAAGCGGCCGAAAGATTACCTTTGCATCTAATCACCTCGCTCCTTACGGCTACAACAATGAAAAGCGGTTAGAGCAAGTAGAGCAGGTAGTGAAAAGCATGCCGACTAACGACTATGTGATTGTTGGTGACATGAATATGAGGATGTCCGAGGACCACGCCGTGGAGACCCTTGGATTAATTGACGCGTGGAAGGATTTTGGGTCTAAGAATTACTCGATGCATACCTGGGATTCTTTTGCAAATCGATATTATTCGCACGGGCGGGCGTACCAGGCAAGATACGATCGTATCTATGTCAGCACATCGGGAAAGAAAATTGTCCAAGACTTTGGACTGGTTGGCCATGATCCTGTGTCGGGCTTGAAACATCATTTTTTAAGCGATCACTTTGGGTTGTTCGCAAAGATTTTATTCCTTTAGGACAAGATGCTACAATCGCAACTTCAAACAGGATGTTTTAAGACATGCGTCGAAATATCACGCAACAATATAGACCTAAACTATCTATTATTTGGATGCATGTCACTGCTATCGCTATCAGTAACGATCAATGCAGCAGATACAGCAGATACACTCAATACAAGCGTACATCTTTCAAGGACTTAATCGTGACTTTCGATGCGTTCGCAACACTCGCCGTGGTCCTGCAGTAATGCATCAAGCCGTCCAAAGTCTGTCATCGTACGTGTCTCCTCCTTATCAGTTTTGAGAGGCGAATAATAATAAGAACTAGGTGGTGTGCCAGAATTCATGTTCCTTCATTTGGATGAAGAAAAGATAGCGTTTTAAACTATGCATTTGTACTTGTATATACTTTCAAACAATGCTGTTAACAACAGATTCTTACCTAGGATTGGACCCTGTCTTATATATACAGCCTTATCAGATTTTTGATCCCTTCTTTCCTTAGTCAAAATGTAACACATGTGGGACAAGGGGCGGGGGGGGGGGACCCAAATAGTTCCTCCTAGGATTTTTTGTGTCTTGCTTCAGTATTATTGCTTCTTTTGCAATTCCAAATTGCTACATACACAACCTGGGGGTACCTCTTACCGCCAAGTCCAATGTTACATCTGTCTAAATGACCTTCAGGAGGAGGGTAGTTTATAATATTATGATAATTGCCTTGATTCTTGTAGTATCCATTTGCTTTGTTTTGTTTTGTTGATGCCAAGCAAGTGTCAGATCACCTTCCATTGTAGTATAGTATATAATAATATAGTGCATACAAGAAGTAAAGAAATTCTCGTATTGGTTGTCATGGCTGGCCTGCTCTATCAATGGACACAGAGAAGAGGATAAATGCACTCTCCCAAAAAAAAGGCTAATTACATGCTGATATATAGAACAAGTCTAGTACTCTACAATTGGTGATGATGTTGATGCAATGTTGTTGATGATGATGATGATGATAAGGATCTTCTTACATGCTGACCGTTGCATGATGCTGATGATTTCTGAAATCAATCAATAACATAGTGTAGTAGTGTGTAAAATAGTACTAGTATGCTATGTAGGAGGTCCTAGGGTAGAAGAGATGGGTTGATAAGTTCTAGTGTTATGCTATACTATGGAATGCACTATTTTAGGCCAGCATTGTAACATCCATTTAGAAGAAAAGTTCCTCCTTCTTTTACATCTTCCATACAGTAGAGAGTAGCAAAGCTTTGATGTACAGTATCGTAACTTGATGGTAAAAAGATGGCGCGCCACCACACCCGCGCGAGGCGCGACCGACGCCACAAAATGAATTTTTCTTTAGCTAACGGTTTGATCACGTCTAATTGGTTCTTTTCGGCCACAAAGGAGTCACGCATTGGTGCAATGTGAGTTTTAACGCACGATTCATTTCATCATTCTTGTTCAATACTATCATCTACAATACTACATCAAGTACTCAAACTCTCACACTGCACCGTCGCTCAGATTCTCCGACTTTTGCATCCTACTAGTTTACGACAAAAAGGAGGAGAAGTAACAACTTCGTAGCTACAGTAATATCTAATACTACGGCGCTAGTCTAAACAAGCGAAAGCATCAGCAAAGACGTACAAGTGAGTACAAGTAAAGCTATAGTCTGCATTGCTCGTCTTGCTAATAAGTTATCTCAACAAACAAAACTAAACTAAACAAAACAAAACAAAACAAAATATCTCGAAAGAATAACCACGAACGAACGAACAAACGAATAGAATAGAATACGAGTGTAGTACACTAGTTTTGGAAAATCAAGTCAAACAAATCACTTAGTTCTATTAGAATCAATCAATCATGAGATTATTTCTTGTCAACAACAATCTCCTTCTTCTTGCTATTGCAACTACGGTTGTTGTTCAAGTTTTTGTGTTTGTGCAGGCAGCATCTGAAGAAGAACGGATAATATTACGTGAATTGTATGATACCACCAATGGTCATGCCTGGAATGAAAATTATGGCTGGGCACATAATACAAAGGATGTATGTACCTGGACCGGCGTGACATGTAGTAAATTGACACCGAATCCAATTATTGGATTAAATTTACAGGATAATTTTTTAACCGGACGGACATCCTCTAATTTATGGAATTTATCCTCCTTAACGTCATTAGATCTTGGTTATAATCCATCATTAGATATCGACTTTTCAAGTTTATCCTCTTCATCTGTCATTATTCCTCAACTGGAAACTGTGGATATTCGACAAACAGCCACCACCAGTGTGACAGGGATTGATAGGTTAAGTGACTCATTAACACGATTAATATTAACAGAAAATAAATTTGAAGCACAATTCCCATCGGATATCTTCGCACTGAATAAATTAACAACATTACATATGAATGGTTGTTCCTTACGTGGTAGTATACCTGATATTAGTGATAAGGATGATGGTGGTGGTAATGGTGTTGGTTTTAGCAGTAATAGTGATTCTTACGGTATATCACAATTAAGTCAATTGCGTGAATTGGATTTATATGAAAATGATTTCACTGGTACAGTACCGTCGGGACTGGATCAATTAGTACATCTCCGTAAATTAATTTTATCGAAAAATCAATTTCATGGTACAATTCCTGATTATTTTAATACTAATTTTGTTATGTTGGAAGAATTATGGATCTCCTTCAATGACTTGACGGGATCCATTCCAGCCTTTGATATGGCACCCAAGATCCAAAAATTATATTTAAATGGTAATTCCTTTACTGGTCTGATCCCCGAGACGTTTTTAGCTGCCACATTAGCATCACCAGATAATAATAATAATAATGAGGAATCCATTAAAATTAATTTATCTAAAAATGAATTCTCTGGTACAATTCCTGAATCATTAGATCGATTATCCGCATTGAATATTGTGTGGAGATTGGGTGATAATAAATGGACGGATATTAGTGAGACATTATGTGATAATTATAATTGGAATGATGGTGGAGTTGGTCAATTTGGTTGTAATGGATTAATTTGTCCACCGGGACGGTATAGTGCGGCAGGATATCATACACAAGAAAATCCATGTGAGGTCTGTGATACTGCGGAATATTATGGTACATTTGCTTGTTTCGATCAAGATGATCGTGCTGTACTATTGGATGTATATGCTAAACTAGGTGGTTCCAATTGGTATAATAATACTGGTTGGTCTACAGCACCACGACAAGTTGCAGATGATGATTGGTCAGAAGAATGGATGGATTATTGTCAATGGTATGGTGTCGAATGTTGGGATTTAGGTGATGCAAAAGATGGTAGGGTACGAAAAGTTACATTGCCCAATAATAATTTGAAAGGGATGATGCCGGAAACAATTTTTGCTATTGAACATATGACAATATTAGATGTATCCAACAATGAAGAATTGACTGTTAGTTTTTTTCATGTTGGTCGATCTGAACATATATATTCTATTAATGTTGGTGGAACAAAAACAAAAGATTATGATGGTATTCAACATGCACAAGATTTCTTTAAGATATTGTATGCTGATAATACACCAATTTCTGGAACGATTCCAGGCGAAATTACACGTATGCATAATTTACACATACTATCACTCCAAAATAGTGATTTGAATGGTGAATTACCATCAGACTTATTTGCAATGTCATCATTACGAGAATTGTATTTATCAAATAATAACTTTCAGGGTGTACTTCCTGATCGGTGGGAATCCCTTGAAGGATTAGAAATTTTATCATTGGCAAAAAATGCGTTCCGTGGAAATTTACCAGAATCATTTGGATTGGCACCGAAATTACGTGCAATTTCTTTAATGGATCAAGTAACGAAAGGGGGTGGATTAACAGGATCGGTTCCATCATTTTCTAAATCAAGAAGCTTAACGCAACTTATTGTTGGTGCAAACAAATTAGATGGAACATTACCAGAAGATTTGTTAATTGCTGTTGATCCACTTGAATCGTTATTCCATGTCGACATTACAAACAATATGATTAGTGGTACGGTCCATGGTAGTTATGACCGATTTGAAAAAATGGATTTATATCTTGAAGGGAATTTGATTTCATCAATCGATGATGGATTATGTAACAACCTGTCATGGATGTCTGGCGGTGTAGGAAGTTATGGTTGTGATGCTATATTATGTCCCGTCGGCACATCCAATTATGGTGGTCGGAGACAATTCACTAACGATGGGTGTACTCCTTGTGATGATAGTAAGAAAACTTCTACCGATGCCTCTTACTTGGGACAAAGCAGTTGTAGTGCTGATCCATCTTCCTTCTCCTCCTCTACGTCATCGTCATCATCGATAGATGATGCAACTGCCACCATCGATGCTACTGCCACTGCAAATACTGCTGCAGAACGCTCCATCTTGGAACTTTTGTATGATCAAACGGGTGGATCCAAATCGTGGAAGTCCTCCAACGAATGGAAGACAGAAACGAGTGTATGTACCTGGTATGGAATAAATTGCGACGAAAATGGTTCCGTTGCATCGATCCAGCTTGGTTCGAATGGATTGAAGGGATCAATGCCCACGGAGATATTCTCGTTGCCGAATTTAGTTCATCTTAAGATGTACGGAAATGATCTCGACGTGGACTTTACCGGCATTGAAAATGCAAGGAATTTACAAACTTTAGGACTGGACGATACCGGTCTCATATCGTTAGACGGAATCGGAAAGGCACGGTCGTTAATTGAACTTAACGTGAGGTACAACAAATTGAATGGGGACCTGCCAGAAGAGTTATCGAAACTTGTGAATTTACTTACGCTTGATATCTCACACAATAAATTTAGTGGACCGTTGCCGTTTTGGATGAAAAATCTTGCTTCCTTGACGAGCTTTACGGCTTCGAACAACAAATTATCCGGATTCGTACTGGATTTTGCATCACTATCGAAATTATCGTACCTGGATTTATCGTACAATCAATTTGAGGGGACTGTTCCGCCCACCTTGTTAGCAAGCTCACCACCCGACGATAAGGTAGTTGTTAACCTATCTCATAACAAGATTGAGGGCGTAGTTCCAGCCGACCTTTCGAGACTGTATCGTCTTTCCATCCAATTGCAAGAAAATGAAATCTCCGGAATCGATGAAGATTTATGTAAAACGGACGGAGTGAATGATTTTGACGCCTTATCATTTGGTTGCAATGGTATTTTATGTCCAGTAGGAACGTGGAATAGTTTAGGGAGACAATCCAACGAGGACGTGCCCTGTGAACCATGCAAGAAGGCAAAGTTCATGGGTACAACAAATTGTGGTGGATCGAGTGATAGCGCCATCAGTAAGAAGCCCACCGTCATACTAGGACTAATTTTCGGTGTCGGTATTTCCTGGATGATGCTGTAGAAAATTCTGAAGAAAAAACTGACCAGCAATCTCTCACAAAAAAAAAAGATGACTTTGTACAACAGTAAAGAATAAATAAATATATAATATATACAGTACATTCTTACATATATAACATTACATACATAATAATAAACTCGTTTATAATAATATAAGATCAAAGACTACTCTTTTTTTTTTGGCATGATTCCGCAGACCTGTTTATATCCCAATTGGCGACTCCTGATTTTGCACAAATTATGAATAAATTGTACTATGTAGCAGTGGTTTAATAAATATAAGGAGGTTTGTTACTGGAGAAAGATACGTTTAGATCAGTACCTGATGAAAAGACCTAGCACTACTTTGGACACAATTATAGCTAGTGGAACATTTTGAGGTCATGACTGATCATATAATGTTGCTTTCTTTCCTTTTCTTTCACAGCTTTAACATCGTCAGGATGACCTTCTCATCAGTAGGAAAAGGTAAAAATAATTATAACCCCACTGTCATACTAAGACGAAGGAAAGTTGTCCACATACTCATGCGACTACAAGAGAAGGACCTTGATGTAGAAGAAGACCAATCTCGTGGGCAGCCCACATAACTTCCGCTGTTAATACTGTATACTGTACTGGGCACATTATGGAATGATAGAGTAGTGATCCTCATAAAGGTTCAAGTATGTCAGGGGATAGTTCTGTTGAAACAATCTATATGCATCTTCATGCCATTGGACCACTTTTCATTAAGTGTAGACGCGCAAAAGTTCTAGCATGCAATCAAAGCTTGGGTCTGTACTACGCCCAGTACACTTCCAATCAACAACTTGAAGATCTTGAATCAATGTGCCAAGTAGTTTGTATGAGTGCATATACACTTTTACGGGGCAGAATCACATTCTTCCGTTATACACAAATTAGCTTAGTTAGAATATTTTTATTGTTTATCTTTAGGTTCTAGAAAAATGATTAAAAGTGGGTATGTGTGTGTGTGTGTGTGTGTGTGTGTGTGTGAATAAAAAATGTTCTCGATGAAAGATGAAATGTTGTTGATGAAATGTGAAAAAAATAGAATAAAATTGTTTGTGTGTCCTTGTGTTGTATTGTGATTGATATAAAAATAGGATAAAATTGTAGGCAGGGAACTCGGGGACGTGTGTATGTGTATGTCATGATGTGTGTGTGTATATCGAAGGAAAAAGGAAGGATTCGATTCCTTATTCTTGTGGTCCCTCGAGTATTGCCTTTGTTTGAGATTGTGTGAAGGAAAGATTGTTGTTCATCATTGACTGACTGACTGACTGACTGACTGACTGATTGATTGATTGGTGTGAGGGGTTGGTAGATATTAGTGATATATCAAATGATTGAGTGGTTGATTGATAGGGTTAGATTCGTCCTTCCGATGAATGAATGACGGGGGTGGTACGTAGGTAGTAAAAGATAACGAATATAGCATATGGCGTGATATAAGGGAAATCGTGTCTTGGCTATATGCCCTCTCACCAACAAAAACTTCAGAAACTCATATTATGTTATATTATATTCAAATCAAATCAAAACCAATGTTGAAAACAAGATGATGCGGCTTGTGTATGTGATACCATTTGTTTTTGATAATACTGAAAATGTTCTTGTAATTTGCGATTTATATTCCAAATTTCATTTTCTAATGCACGTTCACGTGCAGCCTGTAAACATGGCCATGAATGTTGTCGATAAAATTCAGCAAGACGGCGTTGCTGCTGTTGGAAATAATAGGAATCACGAGCATAACCATCCACAACAATGTTGTTGTTGTTGTTGTTTGAGTTTGAGTTTGATGATGATGATGATGTGGTTGTTGTTGACACATTCTTCTCATCAAATCGTTGTAAATTTAAATTTTGATATGCATACTGAGCACGTATTAATACCATACATCGGATTTCATGTATACGACGTTGTTGACAACTTTTTGATAATTTATTCGGATTCGGATTAGAATTGTTTGAACTTCTTGAATTTGAACTTGACAATAATGTGTTATGGGTCTTGCCTTTGTTGTTCCTGTTGTTGTTATTCTCATTCTCATTGTTTTCAATACTAGCAGCAAATCTGTTTCTCTTGTTCTTTTTTCTTTCTTCTATTTGAAAGAATTTATAATCAACTTTTGTATACCAAAGTGATAATCGTTCATGTGATGTTAGGGCACGATGTGAAGGTATTTCATTAATAATCATAACATTATTGAAGTGAACTTCTCGAACATTATTGAAATGAACTTTTCGAACAGGCTTAGGCTTGTTGTGAGGATGAAGTAATGCTCGAGTTGTATCAAGACCATAATTATTATCATTACTGTTACTATTATCTCTTATCTTTTGCATCGATAGATCAAAAGTATTATTGTTGTCGTCGTCGTCGTCGCTATAGCTGCTGTTTGTCATTGATCCCATCATTGTCGTACTGCAGAGGTTGTTGAAATGGGGGTGAATACCAGCACAGAAACAGAGTAACGCAAAGGGGCGAGTAAAGCTCCAAAAGTAGACACTATTTGGTAAAGTTTTAGTAAGTTGAAATTATGATTTGTTTTGTTTTGTTTTGCTTTGCTTTGCCTACTTCGAAGGATTCACGATCAGGATAGCATTTGTTCATTTGAGGCTGCACGGTACAGTAACTCTCTGTTTTAGCTATAATGTGTTGGTGTGCTGTCCGTAAAACGTGATCTGTATACATTAATACTATCATTTAAGCTTTAATGCAGTCATTAGCAGTACACCGAACTCAATCGAACAGAATGATGACGCGTGATAAGTAGTATCTTGAAGCTAGAAGATTCAAGTGGCATACGTTCGGTGTATTAATTCAATATGCACAAAAATGAGACTCTTCCTAAATAATTGAAAATATTCATTTTGACGTTAAAAAGGTATTTTTGACATTACTATTATTATTTACTGTAATTTGGTTTTATAGAAAACTTAAAACGCGTGTAACTGATTCAAAATAAATCGTTCTCTTTTGTGCCGTAGTACGTCATTCAGTACCTTGAAGTAGATTCGATTCATATTGATTCATTCATTCATTCATCGTGCGAGCCGGGGCAATAGACTTTATTTGGCCGTAAGAGTTTTACAATGAACATGATGATACTAACCAACAGTGTGAATGAAAAAAATGATAAGTCTATTCTACAGTACTTCAGCATCATGAGGATCCACGACTTAAACATCACATACGCCCGTGCATTCTTCGTTTGCCATCGTGTACCGATGTTGTTCTTTGTTACAACAAAACGCTACTTCACTGCAACAAAAATTACGAACACCACAACGTACATGACATCAACACAAAACAAAGCAACAAACAAACAACTACTGTAGAACATCATAAAAGTACGGAGACTATCATAATATATCATACTATCCATTACAAACGATAGAATGGGTTGTTGCTCCGAGAAAAGTAGTGGCAGTGGCAGTGGCAGTGGCAGTGGCAGTGGCGGCTGCTGCGGCGGTCAAAAACGCGAAACTAGTATGTGTATGTGTTTGTAAGTTATATCATACTATTATCTAAGAGTTGACAAAGAAAAATCTGAAAAAGAGGAAGAACGGGTGGGCAACGGCGTCGATTCCTTTTCTCTATTAATTATAAATTACAAATTCTACATTTGACTATACGATGATGCATGCTATTTGTATTTTATGTACCACGACACGCATAATTTCCTTTCCTTCTTTGTATCTTTCTTTTGGTACATTGCACCTGACATATGACCTCACACTCTTTTTCGTTTACGTATTTCTTTTCTTTCTACGAAACAAAACAAAAATATAGACCATACAAAGACGGTTTCATGATCACTGCACAAATTATTTCTATTATTGCATTCTTAGTTTCATGGGTATGGTGGGTAACATTCATTGTTGGTATAATTAGTTTGGTATTACTTCAATTTGTTTGGTGTTGTCGACAAAGTAAAATTGGAATGTTTGTATCGGTAGGAATTTCTACGTTAGCCGGTATAACATGTACTATTGCTGGTATTGTGATGATCGTTGTTTGGAAGGACCAAAAAAATTGTTCTGTTTTTACTTTAACCGATGGTAGTGAGGATGATTATTATGATAATTATGTAACCCCTATTCATGATGATACTTATTGTAATGACGGCTATAATAATACTTCTTATGATGACTGCTATTATAATCGTAATAATAATGATTATATGGACAACTATGCGGAAGAGCGCCGCAACCGCGACTACTGTGAGGAACAAGCTTGGGCTGTCGTTGCGTTCATTACAGCCACATTGTGGTTCTCAACGAGTGGTTTAATATTCTATTTTGTAAGAAGTGGACGGTATGCAATTTGGGAAGAGGAAGCAAAATTACAAGGAGCTAGTGATACAACTCCTACTACTGCCATCGAAATGGGTGCCGTACAACATCAACACGAGGGTCATCAACAAGAACAACAAACGACGATGGGAGTAAATTCTGTCGCCACAGCTGCAGCTGCAACCACAGCTACAGCTATCGATCATGACCATACTACGTGCAGTAGTCCTACTGCGGATTCGTATGTTCTTCCAGATATCTCAAACAAAGTCGATAACGTGTAGTAAACAAAATGCAGATGTTCCCCACGCACCCACGTCAGTGAGCAAATGAAAAAAACAAAAAAAGAAATAGTTTATAATCTAATTATTGGATGGATACGATGCAACAGTAAAAACACTAATAAATACATGCCAGATTTACCCTTATTATTTAATCGCTCAATGCACTATTGTTGCTTCGCTTAATGCACTATTGTTGCTTTACGTACTGTTTAATAAATACTCTATAAAATATGCTTGATATATGTACTTCAGTAATAAATAATATATTGTCAAGGTCCTTATTAGTCATTGTCACACACTGTCATCATAAATCAGCATGGTTTTTTGTCGATCGGCGCACCTTGTGGTAGTCTGTTTGTTACCACGTATAATGCAATATTGTTGTTGACAGATGATTTGATAAGATTGTAGGTGCATTCATTGGCCATTAAACATTCCTCTATATCGATGGGCATCCTCATCTATTGGAACGACTTATTCAACTACTAGATAGATACTATCGCTATAGACTTATCTTTTTTTCGTTTAACATGTCATGTATTCCTATGTATAATGTTTTATCCTACAATATCCTTCGTTTATGATCCTTACGCTCTTCCTTATTCATAATTCCCTATAAATGGTATCCTTACTGCGAAAAATTAATTCAGTCCCGTTTAATTGTATCTTCCTTTAGTGAACGACTCACTCGCTCGATCTTTTATTCAGCGATTGTGTTCTTATTATTGTTTTTTTTCAGTGTCTATTACATTCAGTCCGAACGAACACTCAACAAGTGTACAAGTACAGTATGTCACATCGGTATACAAGTTCTTGTAATCTTTACAGTTTTTAAATAATAATAAAACAGTGACGAGAGAACCTTGTATCACATTAGCCACAGCATTAACCAAACTCCAATAAATTAAAACAGCGAACATTATGATTATCATCAACAATACTACTACTAGTAGTATATATTTTTTCTTGACTTTAACCACAACGTGGATTATCTCCAGTCAAGCATTCTCATCATCGTCATCATTTTCGACACTGCAACTTTCTACCGGTAACACTGCTCGACGAATTATGTCACCATCGCCATCCACAACATCAACATCGCCATCACCATCCACATCCACAACATCAACTGCTTTAAATGAATCATTGTTAGATACTATCCAAACAAGGATTAAGATCGGACAGGAATCGAAGAAAGCGGGATATGGATTCAAACAAATGATGGCGGATGTCATAGCTGGTGATGATTATAATGAAAATGAGATTTCAAATACCATTGAAGAAACGATCTCATCAGCACCATGTGGTACGTGTAAAAACAACGTTTTTTGGTTTCCTTGACCCCTGCCCTTATTTACCAATCTTTTTTTTATTTTAAAATTGATCTTACACCCTCCGACTTTGTCCTTGTTTACTATATATATATATGTGTGTGTATAGTCATGTATACATGGGAATCATCACCATCCTGCAAGAAGGCAATAGAAGCCTTTGAAATTATTAATGCCAATGTCAAAATTGTACGTTTAGATGATCCATGGACGGAAGGGAATCCAATTCGTGCTGTATTAGGAAGAAGCATTGGACGATCCTCGGTACCGTTTATCTTTATTAATGGTCAATATATTGGTGGATACGATGGTGGGATTGAAAATGATAACAATGATGCATCGGGGATGCTGAATTTAGCCTTTCAAGGAAAGTTACGAGATATGTTAAATGATGCAGGTGCAATGAACTAAAAAAAAAAGAACGATTATTATATGTTGTTTGAGAGTGCTACAATATTGCATTGTAATATTACATTAATTTTGTTTAGTTACAAGCATAGTACACTATAGTACAGTATTTATATTTAATCTATATATTTTACTTTCATTTGTTCTCATTGTCATTATTATTTGTTCTCATTGTCATTATTATTTGTTCTTATTGTCATTATTATTATTTGTACTGTCATTAGCATTATTTTCTTCACCACTAAATATTCCACCTAAATAGGCTTTCACAATTTTTGTGGTATCCTTACCTTTCTTTGCAGCATCGGATACTTGATGTTCTGTTAATATCGCATCCACATTCTTAACATGATCATGCAAATTATCAACATAACATAGTTTTATCATTCCTTCTACTATTGCGGTCGATGCTGCATCACGTACATCCGGATGATTTAATAGTCTTGCAATAATATAGGCAATTGTATCAATACATTTATCAAACCACAATTCAAATATACTTTTGGATTGTTGTCGTTCGTCTGTACTACTACTACTTCTTCTTCTTCTTCTTATTCTCCTTTGTGTGTGGTCGTCGTCGTCGATGATGTCGTCGTATGCGATTGGAACTTTCTTTTTATTATTACTTTTATTTTTCGCCAGATTGTATCCATGGGAAGGATTTTTTGATGTTGATTCCGCAGCAACTTGTGCAGCTGTTAGTACAATTTCTACTGGTTCTTCTTTTTCTTCTTTTTCTTCTTCATAATAATCGTCTTTTTGCTGTCGTTGTGGAGAAGACGAACCAGTAGTAGAACCGGCAGTAGACGAAATATTGGTAGAAGCAGCAGTAGTAGTACTGGTGATCATTCCTGTTGAGTTTCTCCCTCTCGTTGTAGAAGCAGATGAAGTTCCTGGGTTCTTTATCGTTTCTATCCGTTCCATTTATACAACCTGATATCACGACACGACCGCGTACTGTGAAAGATTTTTTTTGTATTGCAATTATAATAGATCGTAGTACATATTGGATAGGATGGTGTTGATCTACACAGTATTATCAACAACACTCCGTGTTACTCTTCTTGTGTTGTGTTCGTTGGAGTATTTCTTTCTATAGTACGCTCCTATTACTACTTCGAAGATTTCTTCGCAAAGAGTCCTGTCGAAAGTATGAAGTATGGCTTCATTTTTCGGAGTAGACGAAAAGAAAAGCACAGTCAACGTTACATCGTCGTATTAGTAGCTACTATTAGTGTTGCGCGCAAAATGTTTAGTATCTTCTTCAAAAAGTAACAAGAATACCCTATAGTAGAAGTTTTCCCCGGCCCCCCATGCAGCTAATTCCTCGCAGAGAGCACAGCTAGCTCTCACCAAGAGCAACACTGCAACACAGGCTAGCTCTCTTGCAACAGGTAAGGCTGCAATTGGTGAATTGTACTAAGAACAGCAATATCAACAAACCTTCATTACTCAACAGTGATGAGGGAACAAGAATAATGATCAAGAGCACTCTAAAGATATTGGAAGCAAGACTGTACATATAGTTGATAAGGGATGTGATACTACTGCATCATATTTCTACAGACTTTGAATCCAGAGTTATTAAACGCCTGTCTCTAAAATTATGCTCGTTGCTGGATCAGTCTCTCCTGCATTGATTTTCTCCAACTCTGTGATGATATTAAAAAAAGAGGGTCGCTCGGATGCAATGTTTTCAAAACACACAATTGTCTTCTGAAACCTTGTACAAATTTCGGATAGAGACCGCGACACTGCACAAAGTTGTAGTACAAACGCTTGTTCTACCATCGCTGCCTTATCTGTCACTCTCATACCGCTGGAGAACCTAACTAGATGGTCAAACCCAGCTTGCACTGTTTCTTCTATTGACGAAGTCTTGAATTGGCGTAGATTATTGATCCATGCTCTAAACGCAACGTCCGTGTCTTGAGGTCTCTCAGAATTTTTTACCAAGTTCTTCAACGGGAGGGATACGTTTTCAATCATACGGTGAAGAATATTTAATTCGTGATGGTATACTTTCTTGTTTTTGGAATCTTTCTCTGGTGTTGCCATTATGGCTTGAAAAGAATCAAAAATTTGCGAAAGGTTTGTATTTATCTCAGATTGTAACACTAGTAGAGCCTGGTATTGTTGTGGCTGAAACGGAGGTTTAACATCAATCGTCGCCTCCGGCTCCTCGAGTGCGGCAATGAAGTCATCCTGTGCAAGAACTGTCGAATCTCGACATTTAGCAATCATACGCTCAATGTTGTTTAGAATTTGGTTACGGTCAGCCTCCTCTTCTTCTCCAGGCATATCACGCAGGTTAGATGAGAAATTGGTCAGGTTATCAAACACATCATCGACGATATGAAAATACGAAACGCATTGATCTTCCAATCGTACCCGAGCACTAGAGCGAAATAATAACATTTCAACTACAATAAATTGGATAACACCAATCCCCACGGTTGACATACGAAATGTTACCGCACGCAAAAAATCGTCATTCGTGTAGAATGTTTTTTCTTGAAAGAGCAGTATGATTGCAGTGAACGCTGCACAGTCCATGGGATAGGGACGTTTACGATCCAGCAATAGCAGACAAATGAAGATATACGGAAAGGTTGCAATCATTGCCTGATTTCTTGTGAGTTGTAGGGTCAGCACGAGAAAGACCGACCAGATGATAGCCACTGAGTTTATGAAGAAAAAAATAGCATGGTGTTAAATCGATGTAATATGGTATGATATGATATGACTATTGATCTTCTTCGCATCTATTTTTTCCATTGTGTACTTACCTGCCGTTCCTAATATGCGCTGTATCGATTTAGAAAACGACCGTCCAAATTTTCCAATTGCAATGAAACAGGTTGTAATCGAGACGATTAACCCTTCATTGTTCATTTTATCGTCTAATTGGGGTATAGCATACCACAAAGTTGCAAAAAATATGTGTACACAGAAACTGAATGAGTACATCAAAAGTTCCCGATCCCACTTAAAAGGCTTCTTCCATTCTATGTCACCGAAGAAGACAGCAACAAGATTTCTTAGCCAGCAGACTATGTCACCGAAGAAGACAGCAACAAGATTTCTGAGCCAGCAGACTAGAATTCCAAAACTTGAGGTACTATTATCAGGCCGTCGGATTTCTCCATTATCGGATCTTCGGACTGAATGTGTTACTATGGCAACCTCTGCGGTCAAGCGCGACATCCCATGTACCAAAGCTACATCACGAATAAAGAGATTCCATTCTCTAGTGGCGTCTATAGGAATCGCATTGTTGTCGTTTATCACTCCTGCCTCTTTGTAAAATAGATAATATCGATGATCCGACAACGCTTCCAATAGCTTTGTATGATATATATTTGCTTTTTGTAGTAAGGTTGTCACTGATGATTGTTTATCTGCACTGATTATAGCATCCTGTAAAGCCCGTGATAGATTCTGCAACGGTGTCGTAGCGTGAGCCAAAAACTGCTCGTGGTATGTAATGTCTTTCGATGCTTCATCACGATGCTTAGCCGAGACAATACCTGAAACAAATTGGAGAGTGGGTAGTATGGAACGGAAAAATTGTAGCCAATTTGTAATTGATTCCACTGAAGACCCAGAACTATTACAGCCGAAAGGACCGATCAGCAAGAGTTGTAGCTCCGCCTCTGCCGCCGAACGCAAGGAGATGATTTGTGGAATTATACTTTGCTCGAGTCTCTCAATCATGACCCGAACCGACGTAAGACGTTCGTATGTGGCAACAATTTTATCCACATTTTTATTTTTACTGTGAATCGTGCTTTGTCTTGTTAGTTTCTCTGTCATTTCCAGATTCGATAATATGCCGATTGTACTCGCACAAATTTTCCTTCCGTCCGAAATCAACAGATCAACTTTTGGCAGAGCAAGTGCCGGACGTAAAGTAATAGAGCGACAACAGTTTTTATAAAAAATCGTTTTCCCATCCTTCGATATTGACGTTGAAGATTTCAGTACAGTTGGTAGTGGAAGGATCTTGAATAAAAAGGACGAGCCGAGACCGAATGTAACAGTAAGTAGAAGCCGGTAAGAAAACGTTAAGTCGGTTGGGGCGTAGCGGTAGGTAAATAACACTACCACCATTGCCAAGCCGTTGAATAACTGTGGTACCCATGTTAACATTGTCAAGACAAATGCCGTGAATCCCGCTACGAAAGGAAATAGGATACGGCAAATTAGTTCTCCCTTCCCATCGTCGGTTGATATTATTATGAGTCGAAAGATAAGGCTTCCAAGTATTCCCAAAAAGCTCGCCAGAACTGCAGATCTCCAAAGCAAAGGAATTGATCGTATACAAGCCCCAGCACTTTGCTCAATAGGCTCAAATGCAACTACAAAGACCAGCCCAAGGAACCCGAACGGCATGCTCTCACTTCCAATAACCCAGATAATCATCGTCGAATTGTAAACTGTTGCCATCGTGATTCGGAGTGCGTGGTCTACACGTTCCCAAAAGGGAGGTCCGATTTCCAAATCAGAGAAGCATCTTATTTCCTTTAGAAGCATCTTATTTCCTTTACGTCTTTTACGTTTATATTATGCCAATCGATATTCATGGAGGTTCGACTATCCTTTTCCCATTGTTACGTATCGATGGAAAATTATTTTCCATTTCAATTCTTACGTGATGATTCATTCGTAATATGTGATTTTAATATTTTAATATTTTACTGCTGCCGGGAAAAAGGGCAGGTAGTAAAATCGGCAGTAATATGAACCGCGCGACCAACAAAATCAAAATTCACCGTCTAGAGCAAACACGATTATAAAATTTATACTGTATGTGGCGCGACTAATTTATTCACGACTGGAAATGAATTATTCTACAATCATAATATTATTTTTGTTTTTGTTTACTTTACTCAGACAAATTTTGTCTTATATCTGTATTTGTATTTATCACAAATTACAGTATTGTACTATCCTTTACTTCGGTACATAATACGGTACCTTCATAAATTGTCCATGTCGTATTGGGCGAGTTTCATGTTCCAATTCCATTAGAATGTTGCTACCTACACTTGTACTACCGACCAGCTGATTGTCTTTATTATTGCTCTCGTCGTGCTTCTGATTGTTAATATCAATTATATAACGAAAACGTAAAGTTCTTGATTTTTTAGCTTCCTCCCAAGTATTACACGTATCAAGACGTACAAATCTTGGATTTGTCCAAATTAATGAATTATCCGTAAGACGATTATACAATCCATAAAAATCATGTACGTAGATACATATGTGTACCCCTTTCATCATTTTTTTGTTCATTGTCGTCATAGTATCATCGCTGCTGTCATTGTCTGTTGTTGTAGTTGCAGCAGCAGCAGTAGCAGCAGCAGAGTTCGAAGCCAACAACGATGATGATGATAATTCCGAGTGATTATTAGAGTATGATTTTGATTCTGATTCTTCGACAAATACCAAATGAACACCTGGTCCAACAGAAACGACGCAACAAGATACAGTCTTATAAGTATCAATATCGCTAGTACCTGTACGCGATGTAGTAGAATTAACGTTGGTACAATAACACGAACATCGTAATATTGTACGATAAAAATTATATATTTGATTGGATGATCTATATGGGCATAAAAATTCAATATATCGTATCCCAGGTTGTCCAACACTTAGAACACCCATCTTATCTGGACCGTGTTGACCAATTTGTAACGAATGTAGATTTGTCATTTTTTGTTCTGATGGTGATGAGGCTGTTGTTGTTCTTCCGCGATCGTTTGCGCTGTAACAACGAAAGATATTTCCCCAAGGACAACGAACAATAAGTATTGTAGTATCAGTATCATCTCCATCGATGCCTTCTTCTTTTTCTACTGTTTCTTCATAAAAGTCAAATAGCGTATCACGGAAGCTATTATTGCTGTTGTTGTTGTTTTCTTCTTCTTTTTTAGCTTGAATAAGACGTTCTTTTAATGCATATATATCTGGAACAGCTAATCCGATACTACCAGAAATTCGATGAGGGATTTCTTCTTCTTCGTCATCATCATCTTTTTTTGGTATAGCTAAATGAAATTGTTGTCGTCCTAAATTAACATGAAATGATTTACTTTTATCAGCAGTCATACCCATAATATCAATATAAAATGTTGTTGCCATTTGTCGATCTGTACCACCAACTATCAAGTTAACGTGCTCTAACCATGCAATACCTGGTACATTTAAAAATGAATCATCATCGTCTTCTGTTTCTTCTCGGATAGATGCTTCAATTACAAGATTACGTAAATCATTTCCAGTAAGAGGTGAATGGTTCGTATCCCTCCATGGTAGTTCTTTTTGCTGGAGTTGTTGTGTACTTGTATACATGTTGTTATTAATGTTGCTTCTACTTCTGGTGTTAGTGGTGGCGGTATTCAACGACAATGCCAGTGTTGTTGTGCAGTATGAAAATAGCAAGAAGAGCAAGATCTTCTTTGATGTCGTCACAACAGTCGCAGCACCCATCGTCGCTCAGTTTGAGTTCTCGTTTGCTACCACCATTTCAATTTGTGATTTGATTTGTGTTGCTTTGGCTATCATGTCGTTTATTGTCCGATGCAATGTTTTTATCATCGTGAAATGGGACTCATCCAGTCCCGACGAAAGACTACAATAGGCGCAAAAGAAATGGATAGGTTTAAGAAATTAAAAAATGTCATCGCATCGCACTGCTTTGAAACAAAAGTCATAGCATGCACGCAATATTTTACAAATAAAAAAGACCCAACACAGCAAACTATCCCAACACAACCCAATCTTCAAAAGATTATTAATATGGGACGAAAACAAAGTTTGCGACAGGAAAAACGCAATATTAAGAACAAGGCAGCGGCGGCAGAAGTTACGGCAGCCACAGCAGTTGCAACAACATCTTCAACCAAAGATGCAATAGTAGAGATGTCAACTGAAAGGGTGCTAGCACAAGAAGATCAGTTACCGGAATCGGACGTGTATGGTCACGCTATTAATATTAACATTAGTTATGGAGAACAATATGAGTTATTCAAACGAGGCATCACAGAAGATGAGTGCGTACATAGCATGCAAGCTATGGGGGAAATATTTTTGGGGCAATGGGAATTAACAATGAATAGCTTTGACGGCATCAATAGGGAATTAACAATGGATACCACAGATAAGAAACGTATACATTTAGCTCTTCCTTGGTATTTGGAAGGAGCAATTCGTGGAAGTGTTTTATGTACAAGGGCTTTGATGGCGGAGTTTTATCTTCGAAATGCAGCTGCATTGCATGGCTACTGGGGGGAAATCTACAAAAAATACTATAGCGAAAGGGGTTTTGCTTTGGTGGAACACAAAGATTTAAAAGATCTAGTGGAACGAAAATGTGTCATTTGTTCAAAAACGGATACTGAAACATTAACACTTAAACAATGTAAAGGGTGTAGTGCGTATTGTTATTGTGGTGAATTGTGTCAGACTATACATTGGAAGGAACGCAAACACAGGAATGAATGTAAGCAAGTGCATATATTGAATAAGTACCATAAGCCATATTTTAATGAAATTCGTGATGCAGTAATTCGTGGTGATAAAGAAATCCCTTCATTAGAAAAGTTACGATACAAATTAGGGTTGACACGACCTCAAGAAGAATATATTGAATTCTTTGAACGTACCCACAATGGTAAAAAAATCAATTCTGATGATTATCTTGTTGGAAGGGAAGATGGAACATTATGGGTAGGATCCGTTCCCAATAGTCCGATCGGACGGAATGATACTATCGTAGTACTGCCTACGCTCTACGTCAGTAGAAAATAAATAGTAGATAATCTTTTATATCATCTTATTTTGTTTTATTCATGTATTTATCTCATACTTTTTTGTAGTTTAATATATTATATTATTTTACTATTTTATTATTTATTTCAAACTAGAATTAAAATTAATACATCTCTCCTTTTTCGAAAATTAAGAATTATAGTAGTACTAACATTATTGCGCGTCCATAAATTTTATATTACTTGTTAGCATGATGTATATCCCCTTTTTTCATCTTACAGTAATTATTAATGAACATTTACAAAATTGTTTGGGTTTCGTGAGCGCCTAGTGGGACTGAAGATGGCCATTATCGCTGCCACTTGTACCGTACATACTGGTAGGTGCGTTCTCGACTCTCTCGTAGGAAAGTTCTTTCTCTAAAGTTCGTACTTTTGTTTTCAGTGCGGAAACTTCCACGCTCCTTTCATCCTCGAGACGATACATCTTTGATCGAAGCTGTGATATCTCTTCTTGATTTCTTTCCATTGATTTTTTAGCTGAGATGGCGACGCAAGCAGCGATTTCTTCAGCCCGTGTTGACATGTCCACGGCAGCAGCAGCGTCTCCCAGATTATAGTTTGTAACATAAATTTCAGGAAATGCTGATGGCGTTCTCGATGATCGCGCTGTAACCGACTCGACTGGTGGTCTTAAATATGAACGAGGTGTAGTAGTAGCCGATTCTCTGTATCTTGATCCCATCTGTTTCGGTGGAGTTTCTAATATATCGTCGAGTCCGTAGATGGAATTCTTTGAAGACAACTGAGACAATTTTTTCTGTCCATCTTTCAAAGTTTGGAAGCAAATATCTCTTTCTCTGCGAAGTTTTTCAATCATGTCATGCAGGTTCTGAAGATTGTCAGTCAAGTCACGATTTTCGTGCCTTGTTCTCTCTAACACCGTTAAGGAGTCATTTTCACGACTCATGAGTGTTCCAACTCTCGCTTTCGTTTCAGCCTTGAACTGTCTAAGAGTCAATTCCATCTTAAATATCTTTTCATCGGCTCGCAAAGCGTCTTGCTGACGGTCATCTAATTCTTCATTTATATTCGTAAGGGCGAGTTTTAATCGATGAACCTCATCTCTAGACCTTTCTAGTTCGCCAAGTACTGCCTTGTGAGAACGTGATTCATTTTTCACTCGACCTAAACTTTCTTCCTTCTCGTGTATTGTTGATTCGAGATTGATTTCAAGATTGTGTACTTGATTTTTGAGATAATTAATCTCGTGTTCGGCACTGCCAGAATAAGATGCTTCTCTTCCACGCAAGGTCGAAACTTCTTCCTTTTGCTTCGCAATTTCATCCTGAAGACGATCAATCTTTGTTTCTCGTTGTCTCAAGTTCTGGATCAAGTTAGACTCGCTTTCCTGTAATGATCTGAGCTGAGCTTTAGCATCGCTTCGGAACCTCTGGTTGCTTTGTAATGCTTCCTCCAAATCCTTCTCTATCGTGTCGACCTGATTTGCATACTCGGAAATTTCATTCGCTCGCTCATCCATAGACCTCTCGTGCTCGAGATTGCTAGATTCAAGTAGGTTCTGCAAGTGATCTCTATCTTGTTTCAGACGCGACATTCTGTGATGAAGCTGGTCCACGTCAAATGATTCTGACTCACGTTTTCGTATCTCCTCATTAAGATTTTGAATTGTCTCTTGATCTTCTTTGCGTAACGATTCAAGACGATTGCAGCTAGACTGGAACCGCTCCACAGTTTCATCCTTTCCACATAATTCTCGTGACAATCTCGAGCTGGTATCGTATACAGATTTAAGCTTTTCTGCCATCTCTCCCTTCTGCTTCTGCGTAGAAGATAATCCTATTTGTGTAGAAGATAGCTCTTCCTCCAAAACTAAATTCCTACTCTTGGCTTCGGCACACTCTTCCTCTAAATCTTTTAAAACACCGGAGTACTCGACTTTTCTATGTGCGACGAGACTTTCTAGATGGTCCTTGTGGCGCTTGAGACATTGCAATTCGTTTTGGAATTTCTCTACGTCAATTCTCTCAGAATTTTTCTTGCGAAGCTCAGCATTCATTTTTCGAATAGTATCTTGCTCCTCTCTTCGAAGCTCCTCCAAACGGATATTATTCGCTCGGCAGGCGGATAAATCGTCTTCAACATTCTTGAATTTCCTCTCTAAGTCGTCCTTTGCAAATCGAATTTCGTCGGCAGATTTTTCAACTGCTAGTTTGTCACCAAGTGCCTCGTCTAGCTTATCATGTAATAGTTGGATTTCGTGCTTGTATCGTCTCAAATAGTCAGTGTGATCCCCCGAATTTTTCTTCGCGCTGCCTTTCACCGAAGTCAATGACGAACGCAATTCATCTCGTTCCACGATCAAAGCTCGATTTTTCTCTACTTGAGTCTCCAATTCAAATCTGGCATCATCTGCAGCTTTCTGAACTGACCGCTTTTCTTCCGAAGAGTCTTCGAGCGTCATGCGAAGTTGCCGGATCTCTTGCTGACACTTCTTCGTGTGATCGTCATGATCCTGCTCCAGAGATTGTATGTTACTTTGCAAAGTTTTAATCATCATATGCAACTCATCCTGTTCGAAAGCGAGAGCCCTAGTTTTCTCTACTTCAGATTGGTGAGCAATAACGGCATCGTCGGCGATCTGTTCTAGTGTACGCTGTGAGTCCACTGCGTTACCCAGCTTAGAATGGAAATCATCAATATCCCCTTGATGTTGCAGTAGATAAATTTCGTGGTTTTCGGATAAATTTTCCAATTGCTGTTGAAGCGATTCAATCGTCGTCTGCAACTCTTCTCGTTCTTTAGCAAAGTCGTGCATTTCCTGCTCTTGAGAAGTTTGTGCATTGATCGCCTCGTTTGCAACCTTTTCCGTTTCACGCTGAGCATCGATCGCCTCGTCCAATTTCTCATGTAGCTGTTGAATTTCTTCTTCGTACTGTCTAATATGACCATCACGATCTTCTGACACCTTTCTCAGGGTCTCCTTTAATGTCTCAACCGAAGAACGCAATTCCTCGCGTTCTGCAGTTATTTCCGCGAACTCCCTTGATTTGGATGTTTTGAGTGTGACAGAATAAGGAGAAGCGAAAGAATTAAACGCCGAGCGATCACGGTGTGGACTTGACACACTGCTACCTCCTTGATATGATCGACGATTACTTCCAATTGCAGTTGGCGACATAGGCTGACTGGTCAAATATGACCTATTCATAGAATTGTTGACAGGCAAGGGCGCTTCTGGCAAATCGTAATTGGTTTGGGTTTCAATAAAGTCCGCCGTTTCGTCAGCATTCTGCTGATCCGTTTTCAAAAAGTTCAACGCTGCAGCTCCTCCACTCTTTCGGGCGTTTTCGTTTGAACGGTGATATTCATCGTTGATTGGTTTTAAGTCTAAACTAGCATTTGTATCTTCGCCAAGACTACCAGTCTCAACATCTTCCCTAGTTGTGCAGTCATTGTTTCCGTCTTTCCATTCTTCACCGGTAACATAGGTTTGACTATTGGAATTTTCCGATGTAACCTTGTCTTGTTCCGTGATCATCGAATTTTGGATCGTTTCTTCTGCTAAAGGTTCCAAATCTAAGGTGTCGTCGTCTGCCTCCTCGTCCTCGTACGACTGCGAGTGTGTCGAGAATTCAATTTGATCCAATTCTGACGCAATTCCTTCTTTTTCCATCCCATGATCATCGATAATATTATTATCTGGAGGTCCATCGTACCGAGGCTGCTTGTGCCACTCATCGTCGTTCTCGTCCCATTGCGCGTTGCGACGAGCAGGGTCGTTGTTGAAGCCGACGTCGTCGCTATTGTCGAATTCTTCCTCTAAATGGACATTGATAACCTTGGCAGTATCGGCAGTATCGTCTGTCGGATTTTCAACTAAGCCTTCGGCACTTCTTTCCAGTGCATCGTCGCCATCTTCTATTGGTGGTTCTTGTTCGTAGTAGTTAGAGGATTGCTCTATGATATTATCATTTTGTGGTCCTTGTTGTTCGTAGTGGTACGAAGTTTCGGTAATCACATTCGATGATCTGTGATCGTGGAGAGAACTTTCTAAAGCATCACCGTGATCCGATTGTAAGACCCGCTCATATGTGTCCCCAACATCATAAGTTTCGGGCTCGTGCCACTCTGTGCTCATGGTTTCGTTTTCTTCTACCCCAGCGCGACGACCAACATCAGCATAACTATTTTCTACACCCTCGTCGAGCTCAAATTCGTCAGTAGCGACTTCGCTGTAATTCTCTTGAGGATGCAATTTTGTCACGACAGCATCGATTTCGTTTTCAAGTGATCTCTTGTTAAGTTGAGCACTCTTCAGCAACTCGCGTTCGATCTCTTCTTCCGATGCCCATTTGTCATTATCATCGTCGTCTTCTCCAGTATTATGGTCCACATCGTCTTGGTTGTAAAGGATCTCGTGATTTCTGACGTCATTGTCTTCTTCTTGATCATCGTCGTCTTCCTGCCGCCAGGAATTCCGTTGCGCACTGGGAGATTCCACAACTTGTCGTGATTCTTCCTGTGGTCCCAAGTATAAATTGGCATCCTCTCGACTAATACTATCACTACTACCAACGGTATCATCATCAGTAGCAGTCGCGGCAGCAGCATTAGCTGAACCAATACCAGTTGGTGTGAATGTTGACGTAACCGCCACTGATTCTTCTGCTTCGCGATCGTCGTGGCCGGACCAATATTTTTTCTTTTTGTCACTTCCAATATAGCGTGACGGTGAAGGCGTGGTTGCTGCACCCTGAAAGAGTTTTGCTAAACGTTGTCGAGGATCGGAAAGCAGGTTTTCTAATATCCGCCCATCTTTTGATAAGGCTTGCAATGCTTCCTCGTTCGCAACAGCTGCCTCGGGTGACGACATCACAAGTGAACGATTGCTATTAGTAAGATTGTTAGCCTTTGCCGTTTTTGGTGTTGTTGCATTGGGATGTTGCTGTTGATGATGCTTGTTGTTAGTTTTTGTTTGAAATGGAGATGTAAGAGTATTACCTGGTTTGACCAGTAACCGTCTCAGATAATTTAAAGTAGCAACGGTCTGATCGTAATCCTTTGATAAGGGTGATACGGATGCGATCAATACAATTTTTGATGATTCCATTGATCGTTGCAAAACTTTTGTCAATGTCGTTTCTCGATACGAAACAACGGGTGGCAATTCCGACGATGGTACATCTTTATTCTTGTTAGTCCCTTGTTGAAGAAGTAATTGTCTCAACGCTTGTCCCAAGCTCACAGCACTTTTTCGATGTGTAATTGATTCTAGTGTTGTCATTTCTTTGTTGCTGCTGTTGCTATTGTTACTACTACTTGCACTACTAATAATCCCAGCATTCGATGACAATTCCACACAGGTAACGGTAGCAACAGAGGATTTGTTGACTTCATATGAAACGGCGTGGTCCCAATAATGCAATGTTCCGATCACAGCCGTAGCGGTAGCATTATTCGATCCACTTCTACGCCGTTTAGCACGACGTTGTTGACTTCTTGATAAAGCTTCTAACAAAGCTGGCATACTATCTATCGATACCTCGGTCAATCCCTCTATGGTTGCGCCTTTCATATCATGATGACGTAATGAAATCGTATTAGATTTTTTATTGGATGGTGCTAACAAATCTCGAAAGGAATCTCCTACTCCTACTCCTCCTCCTCTGCTATTTCTCTGCTGCGAGGATGATGATGGGGATGGTTCTAATATTTCAACCATCGTTAACCGTACAACACCTTTCGTTTCAAGCATTGCAGAACATTGGTTCATAATTTTTGGCCACAAACCTATTATCATAGATGATGATGATGAATCATTAGTATTCGATTTTCCGATACAACTCCCCTCTTGTCCTAAACTTATCAGTAACGATGATCGGTGTTCTACTAAAAGATCTTGTACGACGGCACGACTTAATGAATCTAAAGTATTGTATGCCGCATCATTGTTCTTCGCTTGTGAATGTTGTGATTTTGATTTTGATTGAGTTGTCTGTGTTTGTGTTTGTGACGGTGGCCACATCACATGATGGAATTCATATAGTCTAGCCCAATCTTCCGTTGATATATTTGCAACCTGAGCAACCAACTTCGCTGTTTCCATTGTAATTTGAGATGGAACATACCGACCAAATGCTGTTGGATTCACAACAACAACATCACGTGGATGTGTATTCTTTGAATTTGGTATAACCATACCACCATTACCGGTAGTAGATAATGCACCTACTGCTGCTACTGCTGCTGCTGCTGCTGCTGCTGCTGTTGATTTTCCTGTCGGAGTAGCAAAAGCACGACCTTGTTGATCCGTCGTTGTTGCTGTTTCGTCAATATCATTCTCAATACTGCTACTTGTACTTGTCCTACTGGTATCAATATCATCTTTGTAGTGTGGAAAGATGCATCGTTTTGACGAACCATCATCGTCATCATTAACAGCTGTTACCCGAACAACAATAGAAACCTTTCGACAGGGTTGTAATGATACGTATTGAAGATATTCATTCCGTTGATCTTTAATTCGTCGTTCACGTTCTTTTTCATTCGACAACAAATCGTCATCGTCATCTTCATCTTCATCAATGTTCTTATTATTATTATCATTGTTTGGTGATGAATTCATATTATTGGCTGCTGCAAGTAAATTTGTGGAATGTAATAAAGGAGAAAAGGGTGACAATAATCCATTCACAAAGGATTTTGATTCTGTATTGGTTGTCCATACACCAGCAGGAGTTTGTGGTATTACCGGTAAAGGTCTTCCTGTTGGTGATGTAATAGTCGTCATCGTTATATTATCATTACTATTATTGTTATTGCTGCTACTAGCATTATTACTATTGACATTATTACTATTACTAGTACTATTCGAAAGATTCCTTGTTCCAATTTTTGGTTTCATCATTCTCGATTTTGTTGTTGGTGTTGTCTTTCCATTACTGTTGTTCTTAGTGGTAGTAGCTACGGCGGCCGGACTAGCTCTAATAACATTGTTAGTATCATTGCGATTGTAATTTTTGGGATTTTCATAATCCCTAAAAGGTGATGTTGATGTTGCTCTTATTCCAATTCCTCCTTCGTTGATTCCTCGTTGTTGTTGTTGTTGTGTGTTACTGTTGTCATCAAAATCATACCCCTCCCCATCTCCAATGACAACATCTCCCGCTGCTATTATGGAAGACGTATCCAAACGAAAAGATACAGAATCATTCTGCTGATGCTGCATTTTGCTGTTCGGGATGTGATCATTGTTACTGTTATTGTTATTGTTATTGTTGTGAGTAGCATCACGCAAGTAATCGAAAGATTCTTCTTTTTCGGTGACAATCCCAAATACTTCCATTTTAGCAGAAAACAAAAAGACAATTTTTCTACTTCTTTTTTTCTCTCTCTCACACTCTCGTACTCTCCCTTACTGCTCTTTTGCCTTTCTCATGCACATATAAAGATAACACAACGACGAGAAGTCTATTCTATCGACCACGGCGTTTATCAAAAATAATGACAAATAATCACGTGATCCACCATCGCTTTGAAGTACAGTAACTCAACAAGATAAAAATAAATGTAACTAGTGTTTCTTAGTTTGGCGCCAAACAAGGTGGCGCGTCAGGCGCGATTTCAAAAATGTGACTAATTCAGTTCTTTTCCGATGCCAGTAGTCAAGTCCAGCACTCCTCTTCTCATTATTTTGATTTCATTATTTTAGTTTTAAAGCTATTGTCTTTCCTATCAATTGATATTTGACTGTTGTTTGCAAAAGAGGGTAGATAGATTTATGTGTGGCAGTTTAAGGGTCTTTGGGATGCGCTGTGCTGTGTTGTGTTTAGTTCAACGTGGCTTTTATTTTGCCAAGACTACGACTGTCAAGGAAATATAATATCATTCAAACCCTTTTGATCTTTTACAGTATGATTGAAGATAGATATTATTACATCATGAAGTAAGGGACTAAAAGCTCATATACCAGTCTTCAAGATATAGCGCTTCCAGATCTTCATATGCACACATTTACAATTCACATACTAAGTATTCAAATAATACAATATCAAGAGAAATATATATTAACTTTTCAACTATGTATGTTCATCAAGATGAAAAATATGAATAGACCAAGGAAGCTGCAGGCTTCGAATTGGCAAATTGAAGTAGAGTTTTAGATAATAGAGGAAAATTTTCTGAATAGACTTAACAATTTTGAAAGATTTATTCACATATAAACATATAATAATATTATGTATGATATTCTGTAGCGCGGACTTGTTGTTAAAGCATGTGACGATCAAATTAATGATGTCACATTTTTAGCAATCAAGTTATTTTCATTTTTTCATTAAACCGCTGCTTGAATATTATTTATCATCCTAAATTCGAATTTAAAACATCTCAAGATGACGAATCGTAGTCAACACTTTACAGTTTTGAATTATGTTTTTTTTTTGATGATACCTGCACTGTACCTACCCATTGTATTTTCGGGATCAGTGCGCTTAAAAAATAGGAATAAACTTTAATCATCATTTGCCGACATTATTATTGCTGTATTCATTTTCGTAATCGTAACTGCAGTCATCTTCTTCGGATGAATACGAATACGAGTTATGAAAGGAAATGACTGGTGAAGCTATTTCATCCGTCGTATCATCGATTACTTCCACAACAATTTCAAATCGATCTCGTACCGTTGTTTCTTCATCGTATTCCCAGTCCAGTAATTCTTCTTCTTGAAAGAATAAATTATTAACCTCTTCACGAGGTGTGTACGGTCGGTATATCGTGTCAGTAGTTAGTGGATGTGTGAACTGGACGCTTTTCTTCTTCTGTTTCTTTTGCTGTTCTTCTTGTTGCTGCTGCTGTTGCTGCGGCTGCTGCTCATCCTTCATCAAATTACTCTTTTCGGGGCTGTCGATATTCATCGCTGACGATGGTAGTAGTGGTTGTCGTTGTTTCGTTGGTGACGAAATTGGTGATGATAACGGCGTCGATAGAGGTGATAGCAGCACGGACCATGATACTGGAGATCGAAATGGCGACCGTGGTGATGGATTATTATTCAGTGGTTGTCGTTCTTTCTTTGGTGACGAAAATGGTGATGATAACGGCGTTGATAAAGGTGATGGCAGCATGGACCATGATGTTGGAGTTTGAAATGGTGGTTGTGGTGACGGATTATTACTGATGGTGGTGGTGTTAGCAGTAGCTGCTGCTGCTGCAGTAGTAATAGCAGTAGCAGTAGTTGCCCACACTTTTAAATCAGCTAATTCAAACATTATGGCAGCTAATTCGCTCGCATTGGGTGGATCACTTCTCCGCAGTGATGTTGTTGGGGATATTGTAGATGCTACTGTTTTTAACGTCGCTGGGTGTCTTTCACCGTATCTTTGTCGTCTTGCCGCTCCATATCTTCCTCTCCGAAGTTTTCGTTCAACGGAAGGACTACTTCTGGAAGCAGCTACGAAAACAGGTAACGATCTTGATTTCTTTATATCAATATTTTTCACTACTGGAGAAGAATGATGATCATCGTCGTCGAGCGTGCCTTCGTCCAGCATGCTCGACGAATATGTTGATTCTAGCGAAGCTTGGTCATCATAATCGAAAGTATTTCTATTAACTGCACCGATGTCACTTTGAGCGTGCTGAATTTGCTGCGACAGTTCCATCTGTCTGCGTTTATTGATACGAGCTGTCTTCCTATCCGTGATCTGTATGGTAGATTTCTTATTTTTCAATACATCGGTCATTGCGTCTATGTCTCGTTTCCAATCATTCCAAGATGCGAAATCTTGATGATGCACAGGAGACGAAGGAGAGGAGGAGGATGCATCGATCGGTGGTGGAACACGTGATTCGTCACTATCAGAACACCGTTGTTGCTGCTCTTGTTGTTTGATCTGACCAGCGCTTTTTGTTGTCGTGCCTAATAGTTCGTCCTCTGGTGCGTTCACGTCGTCGATCGTAGATTGGTCGAGAGTGAAAATACTACTCCGTTCATATATGCTAGTACTAGTCATGATGAATACTGCAGGGTTTCATTGATTGTTTGCTTGGTGTGATATTTGATAATAGATGACTTTCCAGCGTTGTTATCGTGTGTGTGTTTATTTGTTTGATAATCGCGACAGTGGGGATATGCGTTACCGTATTAACTATGTTCGATGCTCGATACTCCTTATTTGAAACTTTAGCCAGTATGTATGTCCACGATGACGAACCAAGTTGTATTACTAGTACTATTATTATTTATAAAAATGGATTTGGCGGGCGGGGGGCTTCATAATATATATGGGAGTGATAGTATCCAACGGCAGCGCGAGTTGATTCTGGCGAGGTAATGAGAATACACTCATCAGCTATTGTTAATTATCCTTCACATTTCGTGATTACAATGGACACGAGAAAGTTCTTCATGGTCACTTTTTAATGTGTGATTCGAGGAGATATGACATTTTTCATGTTTCAAGGCGTGACCTGCTTATCGCTAATGCGTTGGCACATACTCAGTACTTAAAGGTACAACATACAGTACTTAATATTTTTTACATAAAGCTCGCTCTAAAAAATGAAAAAAGTAGGGATGGTGCTTTTAAACCCGTGGGAATGCTCATAAACTGAATTATTAAATATATTATTTTATTACAATGCCCAGTCCTGCGTGACTAAAAAAAAGTAATCAAGAAATCACGTTCGTTCGACAAGATCACAATAAGATCTTATTCGTATCGCTACGGTAGTATGTTAGTTGAGGAGAGAGAAAGAACCATCGTCAATTGATCGCGCCCAAATCAAAATACGACCATGTTTACACTACATAACCACCGTTGCCGTGGTCGTATTGCTACTGACGACACTAGTAGTAGCTATGATATCTTTTCTATCAAATGATAGTTTTCAGAGGGCGTCGTAGTAGCAGAAGTAGATACGCGGAACGATCAGGGTCACGATCAGGACTACGATCGCGATCAATCGTCGAATAATATTGGTTTAATCGGTTCAGGTGCTATGGAAACGGCAGTTGCTCGGTGTTTTGTAGACAAAGGATATTCGGTACATGCTTGGAATAGATCCTCTAAGAAAGTCGAGGATATCCTTAATGATAGAGTAAATATAAATACTGATACAGATGATAATGATTCCCTAACATTCCATTCGACTCCCCTAGGCGTATTTGACGCATCAAAGATAAAATTCCTTGTTATTAATAGCGAACCATATCTGAAAACGATATTTGATGACATCCTTGCTGTCAATAGAGATGATGATGATGATGATGATGATGATGATGACGACGATGATGACGATGATGACGATAATAATAATCTAATTAAAAGTCTCAAAGGGGAAACGATCATTAATAACGTCACTCATGGTCCATTTGCAGCACACGATCTTGTCGAAGTCTTAGATAAATTCAAAGTTCATCACGTGTCAGCATTCTTGTCTGGAGTTCCCGACACTGTGTGTGGACCAATGGCAAAGATATTGGTCGGTGCACCTGATAAAACGATTCCAATGACACCGACGATATTGATAACGACGACGACAATAATAGCAACGATTGGGGTTTCGTTTCAAAATTATTAGGACATTTGGGAACGGTCCACAATTTTTCTGGTGGTTTCAATGACGACAACCAAAACGAAGGTGCAGAAGAGGAGGAGGAGGAGGAGGGGAAGGAGACGTTGGTTTAGCCAGTATCTCACTTTTATCGAATCATTATACTTTGGTTTGGCAGGATACGAATTGTCGCTTTTGCTCCTATCAAAGTACTTGGAGAAACAATAGCAACGATATTCAAAATTGAGTGTTGGTAATGCAACAAAAGATGATTTTATGGAGGGGATATTAATACACGATATCAAGAATTAGCTACGGAAATTCTATCGACGTACATTACATCGTTTTTACCCATAATATCCGATACTATAATCCAACAAGATTGGATGTATTCATTTGCTCCAACATTGGATGCTATAAAGATGTTCGAAAGGCACGAATATGTTTTTGGAAAACTTGGACTTGTTCAGGATAGTTATCAAGCTGTATGTCATAAATATCTTCGACGAACCGTAGAAGCAGCAGCGATGGCCGCTGGAGGTGAAGAAGCACCAGACAATATTGGGATTTCTGCTGCTGTCCAACATTATTCCAACAATGACGATGTTGCCGATTAAGAACTCTAGAAGCAAAACAGAAGTCACAATGAATATTGATAGTAACCAATAAATTTTGTAAATAATTCGACCAACAACGATTGTCCATCAAGAATCTGCCTACTTATTGATTACTACAAAACCAAATGATCTTCTGTTTAATTTACTATTTTCTGAATTAATTTTGATGTTGATAAGAATGTATGGCATGAAAAGTGACCGTGCGAGTGGTGATGTACTTTTCTAATATTTATGTAGAAGGGACAAGAAGGAAATGATTTCATAGAGGGTAGACAATATAAGATAACTTGAACAATTGCTCTCACTTACTGTGCGATCGGTAAAACTTGGTATACTTCCATCCGATGCATCCCCAATGGGAAGGATCGGACAACTCTGATGGCATCTTGACTTTCAACAATGCATCGTTTTTGGATCCCTTCGGACGAATTGCTTGGGTGTATATCTTTTCGTTCGTCAAATTCAATCCGTTTTCGATTGAAACAATTTCCGAGTCGTAACGAATTCGCAACTTCAGTAATATCGCTTCCAAGCTAGTTTTCTCCTGACCAAAATATTCATAGAACTCGACCTCATTGGATGGTAGCAATATCGACGACAAGAGTACGATCCAATCATGAGGGGAAAGGTTTGTCCAATCAACCTTGGTGGGTTTCTTGCAAATCATCGCATTGGTTTGGCGCCCACAAACAAAATATATATTGTCACCGGAAGTATAGTAACCTCGACCACATCCTGAAGATCCGTTGTAACATTCGTCATTATTATCTCCGCCACAGAATTTCTTGCTTTCCGGGACATAGCTTTGGCTCTGAAAGGTTTCGAAGGACCATTTCTTCCATTTATTCAGAACCAGCCATAGCTGAATCTTGAGCAGTTTCTTCATCTCTTTGATGGCCTTGTCTTTTTCGATGTCCCAACCCACGGTAGTCGCCAATTCGTAGTACGCTTGGAGCTCAGCAAAAAGTGGTGGCAAACCACTGGCATCAACTTCTTCACCTGCCTTCTTCATGGCGTCCTCTTTCAGGGTTAAATAAACACGCCAAAAGTTTGTTGGGAGGTCATCTGTAGATCTTCCAATAGCCTGGCACCTTTTGTAAATGTAATGGATGGCATCAACAAGGCTTCCAGATTCGTTTGGTGCAAGGAATCGAAGCACAACATCGATCTGTTTTGCTAGGAGGCCACGCTGCGCATCGTCACCGCCGACGTAATAGGCGAGTACGGATAGAAAATTATGAAAATTTGTTCTAGCGAGGCTTTCATGATATTCAGAAGGATCGCTGATTGCATCTCGAACGACCTGGCATTTCTTGGAATCTGATAGCTTTCTCCACTTTTTGATACCAACTTCCACTTGGCCGATATCATCAAGTATATCCTTGTCGAGTTTCTGAAGGCTTTCGACTGTCAGACTTCCAGCCTTCCTATAGACGAAAGCATATGCGGCAGAAACAGGAACAAACACTGCTCCGGAACGAAGTCCAGCATCGTCGATATCTTTGGATCCGGCTTCGAGAATGCGAGCAAGAAAATCTTCGGAACAAGTCTCTCCGAAGATCTCGATCGTCTTCTGGCGAGTCTCTCGAACCAACTCAAGCTTTTGCTTGTGCTCAGGATCATCCATTTTGTTTCCGATGATAATAGTCGGAATATCCTTTCCCTCCTCATTATTTTTCTTTACAAACTTCAAGAGCTCGACCTGTTCTTCGGTATTGACTCCTTGTACAGCGTCCATTACCAAGCACACACAATCGAACGTGGTCCAGTGGGATCTGACATAATCTTTGAACTTGCGACTAGAGTCTGCCTCGTTGATACCAGGAACATCAATAAGCACGAGACGAGTGTCTTTTCGCATCTTGCAAATGGTATCATCGACTTCAATATCAAAAACTTTTTCGACGACTTTTGTACTTGAACGAAGAGTTCTGTTGTCACTACTGATTTCAGTGTGAGTGGATTCAGCAGATTTAATTGGTTGGCCATCAGTCACAACAGACCAATCCATCTCATTCTCCGAAATGGTGTCTTCTTTATCCAAGACTCTTTGCTTCATATCTTGCCCTCCAGGTTCTTCGTTTCCTTCCACGGCTTGAGAGATACGGAATAAGTTAACACCAGCAGTAGTGCGTTTCATTGATACCTCACTGAACTTATCACCAAGTATTGCATTTAATACCGTGCTTTTGCCAGCACTGCAGACGAAAGGAATGAATCAAGAAAAAAGGAAAAGGGAAATCATACAAGGGTGAGTTTGGACAGGATCGAAAACATCGTTATAGGGAGATACGATATACTTCGTGCTTACCACACATTCCCGATGACAGCAACGCGAATATCAATGATTTGATCATTTTCTTTGCTTCTATCGAGCAATAATTGATATGGGTTCTGTACCGTGCCATTGTCCTTTGTGGTTGCACTTGGATCCTGGTCAACAGTTGCAGCTTTCCCACTTCCTGTCATTTTCCTTGCCACTATAGAAGGACTTTCTAACAATCAATACTGATTTGATCTACCAACACGATGTAATGCAAAATATAACGTGTTAATACAAATAGTTGAAATGAATAATTTATGACAGAATCAGCAGATTTGAGCAATATTCTAGTAGTTCATACTGTATCAGATGCTCTTTTAGCAAGCTATCGCGAGCAAGATTGGTGGTACATTTTTTCCAAGAGTCCTTGAAAGTCCAACTAGCTAGCTAGCTAACTAGTGTATTTCAGGTTTTTGCGTGAAGCGAACATGCTATTCTCTGGTCTGGTTGGATTTGCCACGAAATACTCCTCTCTGATTGGTCAATGTAAATTTTTCAGATACTGTAGCTTACATCTTGCATGACACTTGTCCCTAAATAGAGGAGTACAGGTATGCGTGTGCCGTAGGTTCACAATATTATAACTAATCATGTCCAGTCCTGCGTGACTCAGAACTCATAGTATTTTTATATTAAAGTAAATGTAAGGAAGTTTCAGTAGTTGTGCGTCACTCATGCACAAGCACGTGAACCCAATTATGCTTCACTCATTAACGCGGAAAGTTAATAACTAAATAATGAAGTGGATAACAATTACCTGCGACTTCACCTTTAACGTCGAATATACGTCTAACAACACGCATGCTAGGCAGCATGTCTAACTCACGAGACTTACTCACTTTTTAGAATTTTCCATGCCTTCCACACTCCGAATTCGAAAATTTATTCTGACGTGTATTTCACACAATGATAATGCCTATTCTTCGCGATAGAATCATTGTCTCCCACCACCATCATCATCACAAAAACCAAAAAGAAAATCCCAAAACCGATGTTCATCATGAAACTCATCCTTGCTTTAGTTGCGACATCCTCTGTCATTGTAGCACCAAAATGTGCGGCTTTTACATCTCTTTCGAACATTTCAAAGAATCAGGCCAGAATCGAAAGTAGAAGTAGTGGCTTGGGACCCCTCCCAGCCTTTAAATTCCCGTCTCCTGCCGAGAAGGAGCCAGCGATCCCAACATTCATCGACCCCCCCAACGAATCCATCGTCAATGCCGTTATTGAACCCCTTACCGATGCATGCATCCTCGCCCTTAGGTTGTCCACCTGTGCCTTAATGATGCATCATGGCCTCGACAAGATCCAAAACGTTGACGGCTTTTCGGTCAACGTTGTTGCGAAGTTCTTTGGCTTCCTCCCCGGTGCTCCAGCATTCTGGACTCTCAGTGCTGCAGGTACCCAGGTTGTAGGATCGGTCCTTTTGGCACTCGGCATCCTATCCCGTCCAGTTGCATTTTCCATGATGTGTACCATGATCGTGGCAGTTGTGTTCCATCTGCTTAATACGGGCCTGGAGGGATTTCCGCTTGCGGTGGTTAGTCAGCATTCCTATAACTATGAATTGGCAGCCATGTATGTGGGCGTGTTGGCTTACTTTTCGGCATCGGGCGCAGGGAAGTTTTCAGTGGATGAGACGTTATTGGGCGGTGAGGTAGAGTTGTATGACAAGGTCCTAGGCAAGGTCTTCAATAACGATTCGGAGTTCGAAGTGTTCGAAGAGGAAGAGGTGGAAGAATCTTCCCCTTTCAAGTTGCCTTGGTAAATTCAGATAGAGATAATTAAATGAAATTGTATAAAATAAAATAGGTTGGCTTTTGTATTCTCTTTTATTTTTATTTTAGGGAAAAACCAATGGGGAAATGCAGAAGCTTTCATCAAAATATGGTATGAGTTTAACGGATACATAACCTTCCAATTTTCAACTTTTTAGTTATTTCCTTTTATCCACCGAGCGGCATGGCACCACCCACGCTCGCTTGCCATTGCCACACCAAGAAAAATATCTTGTTGTTCTTTTATCTTCATACTATTGTTCTATATGATAATTATTGCCAGTAAAACATTTTTTGCATGCGGAGAAGGAATTACATGGAGTTTAGTACTGTATTAAATACTATTATAATATTTCATCATACTGTACAACAGATCATAAAATCTGCCCCCTTATATTGACCCCCGAAATGATCTGAGCCGAAAGACGAGTTGAACTGTACTGTATGTCATTGTATTTCATAATAGGCAATAGGCATTACCGTGCTATATTTTAATGTATGTGAATACATATATTTGTGTATGTGACGAAGTTTGAACAAGTATCAACAACAACAGCTAACCGCTTATAGACGAAAGGACAGTGTGTTTGCGCTGATCGATACATCGTCACTTTAAGTGTAATTGAATCTTAGTGATGATGAACGGCGGCGGATCGAGTATGAATATGACCGGTGGTGGTTCTTCTTCGGCAGTAGAAACAACATCTGGTTCTCAATTGAACGATGCGAAACTTTCTATATCTAATTTAGAGAAACAATTCGCCGCTCCATTGGGGCAACGGCTAGTAATGGGGGTCCAAATCTCTGCTAGCTGTTTAGAAGGTGGTGTCGATGCTGTATCAAAACGTGCCAGACAAATGCAGCAACAACAACAACAACAATTCCAAAGCTCAAGCAGTATGAATATGCGGAGTACAAGTGATGGAGGGGGTGGAAGTGAAAGTAATGGCGGTATGACGACTATCGATTTCAATGATAATAATAATAGTAATAATAATAGTAATAATAATAATAATACCGCAGACAATGCCAATAATGGTGGAGCGGATGTTTTTTCCTTCTTAGATGATGAAGGAAATTCAAACAATATGCCTCAACCCACAACTACTAATAATAAAAAAGGATTTGGGATGGGATTCTTAAAAAAAGTTGCCGCCCGTACAACCGATACACTTGAACGTGGGATGCAGGGTTTAGCAGTTCGAATGGATCAAGGTAAAAATGCTGATTTGGTACGTGTTGCAATTTATGATCCAACAACTAATGAATTATTGGGTGTCACTGAACGTTTACCGGTTCCGGGAACCAATAATGGGGATAATACACAACAGCAACAACAACAACAAGCTCCAACAAAAGATATTCGGTTCGAGGTACCGGTATGGATTCCTGGTTCACGACGACAACAATCTCTTTTGTTGAAGGTTTGGATCCAATCAGGTGCCAGCCTTGTATTGCAATCAGCTAAATCTGCTAAAAATTACTTGTTAGGAAGTGCTATAGTTAATTGTCAAGCATTGTCGGAAGGAGTTACAGCTGTTGCACTCACTATGACGACGACGACACCTCAAACACAACAACAACCACAACCACAATTACAATTATGTATTTTACCTGATCCGAAGTTTAGTCCTATCCTAACAAGAGGTTGGGCTTTAACTGATCCAGACATGTCTGGATATTCAAGTACACTGAATTATTTACCATTGGATCAATCATATATCTTTCCTGGAAAGCAACCGAATCATTGGTTGATTGCACATGAAAGAGCAACAGAATCAACTATACCCCTACCGATTGCAGCGGCGATGACACAATTGGCAGCAAATGCATGTACCAAATCTTTGGATCATGCGAAGTCCGTTGCGCGGATCTTAAGAAATAATCGTCATGATTATAAAGACCCGATGCATAAAGCTACTTGTAATATTGGTTTGGTCGGTGTTGTCCCTTCACCTAATAGATCGGGTGTAACTGCTGCGAACATTAGTCTAGCCTGGAGACGTCCCGATTCGATGTTTGAATTTGAAATTGCTGTAAATGAATCGTTACCAATCGTTCCTTCGAATGGACCGACACCGGGAGGCTTTGGCTCCGTGAAACGAACATTTTATCCAAAATTGTGTTCACCAGATCGTGGGGATCATATTCTACCTGGTATATTACAAGCTTATGGTGGTAAGTCAAGTCAAATATATATCTTTTTTAAAAGCATAATTTTTTCGTCGTATTTATTTCACCGCTTTATTGACATACGATCATTTATTTATCTATTTATTTGTCTATCTTTGCTGAAGGTAAAATGCCATCGTCTGGATACTTGTTGGGTGGAGTATATTTCTGTGTTGCAGTTCAAACGACAGGTTTTGGTGGTATCGATCCTACTAGCCCAGATGGTGCACCTGCTATTGAATTATGGGAAACTGTTTTGGGATTAGAGGCCTTTGTAAACAAATCAACCACCACTCCTACCACCATACAAGTGCCCTTACGCAAGGGTATTGATGATGTTGGACATTTGTTGTTACAAATCCAAGTAACGTTACCCGAAGGTCAACAGCAACCAGCAAATGGAAATTACATGGCAACCCTACCGGCAACAGATGGATTGATATCCCTGGTCGGGATGGATAGTTTATCAGACGGTGTAAAACCCTACCTAGATAGTATGCCCTCTATGACAGGCACCGCCTTACGACATCAGCAATTGAATACCATGGGATACTTTTTCACGACACAATACATGGACCAGCACCTGGCATTACGACAATCGGCGTGCGATGCTTTCCAGGAACGTGCTCGTCGATACAAACATGCCCTATTTCAACCAGAAAAGGATGCGCCACCACATACACTCAGAACTCCTAAAAATTTCAGACCGAGTTCTAGCCGTATCACCACTCTGTTGAGCGGTATTCCCTTTAATTGTCACATCGCTTCATTGAACATCAATGTTATGGACGCCATCCATCCAAAAGCAACATCTTCTTCTGCGACGGCCGCATCGGAATATCCTGGAGCGTCGTTTCACAACATCACCTGTGGTGCTCCTGCTGATCATGCACGCGGATTCGGTAACATCCTCACGAATGTTAGTCACAAGAATGTGAGTGGTGGGCTTCGGCGACTTGAGGCCCAAAGATCAGAATGCGCAGCTCAATTACAACAAGCCCAATCAATGTTGATCGCAGGTGTGGGTCAGTATCTCACACATGCGCGCAAAGCGGGTGGTGCAGTGAACCACGTACCAGCACGTCATGCCGAAATCCAACAACTCCGATGGAAAGTCTTCGAGGGTGTTCATAATCTCCACCATGTAACGTGGATGTGTGGAGTCCGCCGTGCCAATGTCTTTTCTCAATCGCTCGGCTTAGCTCTATCGAGCTTCCTAGCAAGTCTTAGTGACAAAAACAAATGCGCTGCTGGTTGGCCTGACTTATGGGCAAGACATGGATTTATGGTCTGCTTTGAGGGTTTGTTGAGTGCAGTTGGGAAAGAATTAGGTATGATCGAAGATGCGAGTGTTGCCATCGCTATGCTCAGGATGGTTCATATCGTTCTCGTTCCAGCAGACAATGGGATCCCCGAGGGTGCAGTCAAAATTCCATCTTCACCTTATCTAAGGTGGACCAACCTAACCGCATCTGGAGGAGAAGGAAGTGCACGAAAATTTGTGGTACAAATCGGTATTGACCGTGGCTACTACCTTGAGAGAATCCCAGCTCCGCTTCAAAACAACGCATCTGTTCGTTTGTATCCCATCCTATTCGAAGTGGGTGTCGATATAAGACAAGCCGGTAGCAATCTAATAAAGAAGAACCAGAACAACCAATCTTCTGGAGGGGGTGGTAGCGGTAGTATCGTTGACGACGGTGAAGAAGATGACGTGGGTATTGTTGACGACGATGTTTTGGTGGCTCTCAACTACGAAGCTATGAGAAAGATGAACTGTTACGCACACGCACTTTCGCCGCAACAAATTTCATTAGATAATGTTCACGCTGCTATGGAACGAGTCTTTTCTCCAGACCAGTCGACCTCTAATTTCAACAACCCGGATAAAGACCAACTACCTATCCATCCATCATTGGTAGCGTTGCATTCCCATATTATGTCGTCTGCGGGGAAGATGAGCCATAGCATTTTGGATGAGGCGGCGACAATCGCGCAGCAATTGGGTGGAGGAGGTCTCGTATTTTGTAAATCCGGAAAAGATCGAACCGCAATGCACTTGACATACAAACAATGCCAATTCGCCGGTCGTTATCGTGGTAATACTGACAACCAAGCTATTTTAAGAGACGCCCATCTCCTTCGTCTACACGGTACTCGATTGCCCATTTGCGAAAAGAATGTCGGTCAGGCCCTATATGCATTTAATTCATTGCAGGTCAAATTTATGCCAGAGAATTTAAAACCTCCACCCAACACCTTAGCTGGATTTTTGAAGGGAGGTGAAATCTTCAAGGGCGGTGGTATCGAAAGTTAAAATCCGTCGTCGTATGGTGTCGCTTTTTAATAAGAGTTCAAAAGGAAATAATCATTCAACGAAAGGAGAGTCGCGAAATTGCGAATTCTTTTAGAATCTTTACAAGAAGGACCAATAATCGATAGTTCGTATCTATTTTTTGACTTAAATTTTATAACTTATATCTCAGTCCTTCTGAAGTTCAAGTTTCATATCCATGTCGGACTAGTAAATTGATTACATGTAGTTGTTGAACCATGGAATATATGTGTTCAAGTAAGTGCTTATCTTTTTTACTACTTGTGTCATATGTTAGTCACTTCTATTCCTACACAGTATAAAAACTGAGCACCATAGCTCAAACACATCAGTCAGAACGATAATTTCGATAGGGTTATATTGTATCAACTCTTTATGTTATTGAATGATAGAATTCTATGTACTGGTATTGATACTATTGCATCTAGACTATACAATTCAAGGTTTTACAGTGCCTATTCTCTGACTGTGTTTTCTCTGATGTCGACTACTGTTAGTTAGCTTAAGACAGGATCCTATTCTTCTTCTTATTACATGTTGCAATATTCTCCTGTTTATGGCTGATACCATCCGATCCTTTATGTATTCTGCAAAGCTAGCTCATAACAAAAAGTAGCATATAAATATGTCATTCAAGTCCCCACCAAATCCATAGCAGATATGAAGATGACCCATTTATGAATGCCAATTGGTTCCAAATCACATCAAAACATAGTGCTGTAATATGTGGACATTATAATGTTCACAAGTAAGGAGACTGCACCTGTATTATTGGTTGGAAAACTCTCATCTGGGTCAATCCAACTTTGTCTAGCATCCAGATGAGTTGGAACCTCCATGTCCATCAAAAATGGATGACGATCATGGGGTGCTGATTGTCTTGAAGAAGTCAGGCTTGTTGCTTCAAAGCCACAACAAGATACAGTTACTACTACAGTGTGGGATATATAGTGTCAGGCATATTTGATAATGGGGATGCTTCCAATGGAGAGCTTCCTGAAGTGCATCTAAGGTAGATTAGTGATAGAAGTAGACTTTTATGATGATCCGTACAAGATCTTCAGATCCACTGAGAGTGATTTTGCTGTTTTCAGTAAGTAATTAGTTATGAAATGTGATTTAAGAGCGACGTACAGACGTTTTCAAGTTGTGTATGCAACTAACGTCTTTTGTCTTTTCTGTTTCGACGACGATCGAAAGACAGACAGTCAGACATAGATTCTGGCGCGCCATTCGCGATAATAATGTGTGAGAGTGAGTCAGGCAGTCATATCACGTCCTTTTTCCAAAGTCGATTTTGAAAAACAACATAAATCTTAATTTTCGAAAATAAGAAAGGAAACAAAATGGCAGCACCACCATCAACAACTGGTGCCATCGAGGAGGAGGGACTTTCCGCCTACGAGCGTCTGCGACTCGTCAAAATAGCTCGGAACAAAGCACGTTTGGAGTCCCTCGGCCTTGCGACGAAAGCCCCTCTTCGAAATCGCCTCAAGAGCTGTAGCAACAAACCACGAAAAAGGAAAGCAAAAGCAGAAGCAACAGCAACAGCAACGACGATTGTTGACAGAAACGGCAACTCCAGACAACATCAACAGCTAGGGAGATCGAGCGAACGATTGAAAAAGAACAAAAACGCACAGGCCCATCACCAAACGGCTTCGCTCGTTGCAGATGTAGAACTCGGAAATGCCAAAGACTGGATGAACAAGCATAGTTTTGGGGATCACAAAGTAAAGAAAAAGAACAACATCAAGTCGTCGTCGTCGTCGTCGGGAAAGATCCGAGCAGCAACATCAAAAACAACAACGCGGCTGCCAAAGACATCAGCTGCCGAGGCCTTGACACTCGACGATTTGCGGGACTACGAGAGGGACGCATTTTCTGCTCTGCGAGAATGGAAACGGGCCAGGGGGAGGGAGCTTGGATACAGCAATCCATGCGTAATTTGTCACAACCGAACGTTGGTGGAAATGTGTCGTTACGTTCCGGACGACGAACAATCATTGCTGCGTGTGTGGGGCATAAGTCTTCCGCGATTGGAACTGCACGGGGAATTGATGCTGGAGGCACTCGGTCCTTGGCGCAAACAATTGCGGGAGGGGCATGCCAAGCACGACAACAACAACAACAACAACAACAACAACAACCGAGGGCAGTAACAGTAACAAAGCCATCACGACAACCGAGACAACAATTGTGACGACGACGAAGAATTGGGTAGATTGTCTTTCGATTCGGTGTCAGAAGCAGATGGAGTTACGATTGTTACTGGATTCAGTTTCCGTTTGCGATTACGTGTAGATTGATTTGCTATGGATAGTTAGTTTGATCAATTTTCGAGGAAGCCAGATATCTTCTTCTTCATTCTTGTTGACATTGTTGTTGTATGTATATTGCCGCTTCGCATAGACTTTAGATGATCCGATATTATGAAACATTGTTTTTGTATTGTTTGTGATCAAGAAATCAAAGTTGGTTCGTTTTGGCTTTTTGTTGAGTTGGGTGACAAAAATGATGAAGAAATCAAAGTTGGTTGGTTTTGTATTCTTCTTTGGTAGTAGTAGTAGTGCTGGTGGTGTAGCATTTTTTTGGTTTTGTGGAGTCATGTGTGTACATGTTATATTTACGAAAGAAAATCAATTTCATGCATTGCGTGTGTCTAAATCCCAAGCAATACAGTAGATGGTTATACAACTGAAGTAGAAGTCTAATCACTAACCCTGCCAGAAAATTGTTCCGTGTTCTTCTAAGACTACTTCCTCCGCGCAACGCATTTTGCGTACCGGAATATCGTCCGAAAATTAAGAGACGTGAAAGCGCTCTAAAATATCTACCCAATCGACAGGAAATTTAAAAATAAAATGAGTTTTCGAAAGTTTTCGGATCACTCTCATAGTTTTGTCCGTATCTATTTTCAAAGGATAAACTGGTAGGCAAATTGCGTTGCACGGAGGAAGTAGGATAGGCCTACTCGTACACAATTCAATTTTAGCTGGAGGGTAGGGGAAATCCAACCCTTCCAAAACATGCATACGACTGTCAATTCGTGGATTCTGTCTGATTGATTGTCTTATCTTCGTGATTCTTTTCTTTAAAAATCATCATCAAGTAAACGCCGTTGGTGTTTCTTGGTTTTCATCCTCTACCGTAACCGTTACTACTACTAACGTTAATACTATTAGTAGAACACATAAAGATTAAATGCCAAAGTTTTCTATTGGTACTTCTACTCTACTCTTTCATTCATATATTTATCTCGAATTCGGCAACTTAATTGAATTGCAGAAACGGGTATAATATAAAAAACGAACGATTGATAATAATATTATACGATGGAGTCAGCGGACGACGACGGTAGAAGACAAGAAAGTAATATGAATGACCAACACGAACAACTAGCACGAGCACGGCAGCAAGCTAGACAACAGCATCAACAAGATATGGAGCAGCATTACGAAGATATTAGGCAACTAGAGCAGCAGCTAGGGTTAGAAGATGTGAGGCAACCACCTGTTATACCTCAAGAAGAACCACAGTTATTGCAATTAATCGACGAAGAAGAATGGTTTAATATTTATGGCTTGCGAGCTGGTGTCGGCAATAACAACAACGATAATAATACTGATGATGATGAACCTGGACATCGTGGACCTAGACAACGTGAGATTCGAAATCGTGTAAAGTCAGAACAGGCCTATCAAAATTATATTCATACCAAAATTTTCAACGAAGAAGATCGTGGCGGTAATAAGCAAAATAATTATGGCAGTAGAAATAATAATTGTTGTACTAACAGCAAACAACGAAGACGACAACAGCAACTTGATGAATGGGAGCATGATTCAATTGATATAGTAACGATGTCATCATCGACGACGACGACGACGACGACGACAAAATCTGTACCTGTCGTGTTTCGAACAAATTTAAAACAATTAGCTTCTCATTCGGATACAGTTTTTACTATGGCTTCCAATAAGCATTTATACAACAACACCAACACCAACAACACCATCAACAGTAACAATGATCGTAATAAAAGCAGCAGCAGCAGCAACGACCGGCTTTCGTTATCTCTTTGCGACTATACAACTGAAAGTGTGAATATATTTTTGAGGGTACTTTTTTTGTCCTCCTCCTTATTTGAGGATAAAAATAATGTTGTGGCTGATATGAATATTCCGCCAGATTATGTGATTGATTGTTGCCGACTAGCACATTACTTACAGTGTGGACAACTGTTAGATCGGATCGTGGATGAATACTTATTGACATCCATCGATAATGATAATTGTCGGTTTTTGTGTAAATTATCAGATCAATTATCATTACCAAATCTATGGGAAGCATCCGTGAACCATATGTTATCAAGTTTAGATAGTCTTGACAACAACAACAACAAAAATAACAACGACGACATCGACGAGGATGACGTTGATGATAATAATGAGGATAGTAATAATAATAATAATTTGTGGAATGATATGGGACCTGAATTGAACAAAGAAATTCAAGCTTTAAGAGGGATATTAAAATCCTCAAATCGAAAGCAAATTTATTTCTCAACGTATCATGAATATTTAGCTTTATTGGCAGAACAACATCAATATTACAAAGAACGGTTACAGGATGCCAAAGATTCCTATACAGTGCGTCTGAATGAAGAAAAGAAGCTGATACAAGAATTAGATTCATTACAGGAAGAACGTAAATCGAATTGGTTCGGAGGTGGATATTCAAATATTAGATTAGATCGTAAAATTGCTTGTTTAGAAGATCGTCTAAAGGGCTTAGTGAAAGGAAAAGAATATGTCAAACCAAAAATTGATCGACAAATACGAAAAGTTGACACGTTAAAGACACTATTAGAGGAACAAAAAAAGATTTTTGGTGGTGGACGAGAGGAAAATAATCAATGATTGATAAAAAATATCGTTTCAATTCACGTTTTGTTGTTAAGACGTATATCTTAAGGTTATACACATTTTGCGTCATGAACAACTACCTATTTTAAAGTTAAAGTTGTAAGCATGATGATAGGCAACTAACTATTTTTTGTTTAAAGGCAATCATAGTAAATTTATTTAATAGTATATTCTAGTAGCTACTAGAAAACCGTCACTTGCCTATTCTTATTTTATGGTCGTGGGGGTTTGAACAATCCAATAGTCTCTATCAAATTTTCTGCATCTAATGCTTTCATTTCAATCCTACTCGACACGCTAGAAAAGGCGGCTCGATAATCGTGCGGATTTACAGGTGCATTGGTAGGTGGTGCTATTCCTTTAAATCCAATTAGTTGTGATAGCTTTTCATATGCGAATAATGATATACCAAACTGTGGAGCAATCCTACAAACTCGTGGGATCGAACCTTGCAAGAAGGCAGCTGGACCTTCATTTTGGTAAACTTTCCGTATGCAGTCACCGATTCCAGTATAAATCTCTTCCCCTGGACGATTTGCAACTTGTAATCTAGTCTTTACAAGATCCATAGGATTGGTCAACAGCGATGCCGGAATTGCTGCTAATGTACCTGACATCAATATGTTACCAGATGAAGCACCGGTCGAACCATCTCTGTTTACTAAATAATCCATACATGCAGCGTACGCAGGAAAGTATATAGCTCCGAATGGGATATCACGCATAAGACAAGCTGCCGCACCCTTATACAGACCAGATGCACCTAAATCAGCTACTATCTGAGAAAATGACATTCGATGTAATCCTAAGCCTTTTGGGACGTTAAAACCCTTTTCTTGGAATATCCTTGCTGTTTCACCCTGCATCTGCATTCGGATCTTAACAATTTCAAGTGGATTCGTTACAAGCAACTGACAAGCTCCAGCGCATCCACCACTAACAATTTCAGTAAGCCCTTGAAAGGATAACCCATCTTCTTTATTGGATAACACACCTCGTAAAAGATCATTCACCGTAAATTTCACGAATTTTTCTGGTCCGGCGGCCAGCAGTGGTGGAAGAAGTCCACGATACAAACCTTGAAACCCTTCAAGACGTAACACTTTTTGAAAACAATCAAAGGAGCTGTGGTAAAGTCTTGCTTCATGCCCTGCCGAAATCCTTTGATTCATCATCCGAGTTTTGACTAAATCGAAAGGAAAAACTGAAAATATTGCAAGTCCTCCAGCGAAGCCAGAAAGTAAGAATTGCGTAGCTTGTGTTATTACCCATTCCTCTAATGACATGGCACCTTGTCGACCATCGTCCTTGGTTCGATTGTATCCGAACCCTTCGTTTGTAGAAGCTAACGATTCTGGGTAGTTTGGAGGTGGTGCGAACGTAGACATCCCATACCTTCCTTCTACAGCTTCAAGGACATTACTTCCAATCTCTAAACCACATACGCTGATCGCATCTTCAGATGAAAGGTATCCATCATGATCCAAATCAAACAAATCAAAAATAATATCGACTTGTTGACGACTCAAACGACCACCAATCCCTAACACACGATTCGCTACTTTAACGTCATCAGGAGAGACTGGTCCCTTTTTTATTTCACAAGATCGTTCAATTAGATTACAAATAGCTGGTAGCTGTACCAGTAAATCCTGGAAGGCTATATAATCGACGTAGGCAAAGTGTCGTGTTCCTAATTTGTTCCGTCGTCGTTCTAAATCAGCGAGGACGGATCTCCTCGAATATTCAGCAACTTGTTTGGGTGAATCTCCCTTTATGGTTCCAGCTCTCACTGAAGCAAGTGCAGTCGATTCGGCCGAATCGATGGATGGTTTGCAATACAACGATTCTAATCGATCAATGACACCATCTGGAAGTCTCCAACTCGAAGTTGTTGTGAGAACATCGATGAATGTTTCAGCTGGTAGATACCCAATGTGTGGATCTATCAAACTTTTACCACTACCCGACGAAGATGACGATGACAATGATGATTCTTTTGCCAATTCGTCCACGCGGAACAAAAATGCTTGTCGACCTAATTCTCGTTGTAAATCTTGTAAAAATTGTGAAAATTGATGCGTTCGAATGACACGACCGTAACCGAAATGCCGTTCGATGAACTCGCTATTGTTACTACTTTGATCAAAATATGGTACACTTGTTCTTATATAGGATTCAAAATCTGAACGGGTGATCGTTCCCGTTCTTGATCGGTCCATTAAGATAAATGCAATATCAATTTCGGGATCGGGACGTGCCATAAGAAAATGAAAGAAACAAAAGTCCTCCAAGGTAATCCAATTTCTTTCATCATGATACGTCGATGTGGACGACCCTCTCAATATGCTTTGATATGCATTAGCGATCGATGATAATGCATTCGTCGTTGACGAAGCCGTAGCATCATCTAAGTCGTCGCCGATTACGGACGACCCTCCTTCTCTTCTTCGTTCTTTCTTAAAGAATTGTAAAAAGTCATCCATGGTCATGAAGAATATTTCTTCTCCGTTATCGTCCATGGCACCCTCGTTTAAGTTGTTGTCAATGATGGTTTCGACTTCGTCACTATCTATATCAATATCGACAATATCTTCCTCATTTTCTGTACTGCCAACAGGAATAGGAGTCGCCGTCGTCGAATTTGGTGTTGATGACTTTGATGTAGTGGCTTCATCAGTGGTAGTAGCAGTTGAAGAAGCGTATTTACGATACATCCGTTTCATATTATGACTTGGTAAAATCTTGTGTATAAACGTATGTCGATCAATACGGAAACATTCCAATTTATCTGTAGCGGCAACAACGGAAGCGGAATGATTCCTACCAAATAAGAATCCACCTTCACCGAACATTTTCGGGCGTCCTAATGTCGCCGGATTAACTGTTTCGTAGAAAACATCAGCATGACCATTTCTTATCACATACAAGTATGACTTTTTGTCATTTTGTTTTTGTTTTTTTGATTCAACAACAAGACTACTGTGGGGATTATTCTTTCTTTCGTCAACGTTGTCGTCGGTGTCGTCAGCCTCGTCTACCATCATCGATGCTGTCGTTGTTTTATCGTTCAACAACGACAAGTCATCGATATCGGCAGGACAACTGTCATCATCGGCATCAAAGTATTCGTCGTATTCGTCCCCCGCCGTTCTCGCTCTTTTTGGTTTGTGTCGATGCCGTGTAGTAGGACCTGTCGTTGTTAAGTGTGGTGGACCTTCGACAATAACAGCTTGACCCGGTCGAAAATCCGTAACGAGTTCTGCCTCTTCTATGAACCGTTCAATCTGTTCTTCGTCTAAACAAGTAAAATAAGGATTCCTATGCAATGCTAATCGTATTAATTCTTCATCTTTAGAAGATTTTTTTGGTTTCTTTGGTATGAACGATTTTTTCTTCTTAGGTAAATTTGACGGTTGTTGTGCCGGTGTCCGTTGTTGTTTCGACGGAATTTTCTTCTTCGATTTCGCATTGTTGTTGCTGCTGCTGCTGATATTGTTGTCGTCGTTGTCGTCGTTATATTCATTTGGTTGTATCGTTACTGATATAGATTTGTTGTCGTGATAATTCTGTTCAATAGAAGACCCGTTATCGTTATCGTTATCGTTTTCGTCGGCAGCAACAATGGCACCCTCATTGTTTTCGTCGGCATCCATTCTGTCGAAGTAGTCACCGTCGTCATCGCTCTTGTTTTTAGTGCCATTATTATCCGTAGTCATAATGGTAGTGAGCCTTTGTCGTCGTCGTCGTCGTCGTCGCAGTCACAGCCGCAGCCTCAGTCGTTGTCGTCGGCTTGATTCACGTTTGATGTGTTATGAGTTCCTATCCCACAATCGCAATCGGCCTTTTTTAATGGAAAGTATACTAGGTGGGAATACGCGAGTCACCGGGAGCGATGGCGATCGGAGAGATTTGAATAGAAGTTTACCCTACCGTCGATCAGATATTTGTAATCCTCATTGACACATCGAGTTATGACAGATAAATGAGTCTAAGATACGGTAGCATCGTCTGTACAAAAAATCATAAACGTCGTCGTCGTCGAAAAGATCATGCTGCGTTGTATTTCTTTCAATAAGCGCGCGTAAAAAGTCAGATCTGTCCTCCGTCCGGCGAAGTAGAGAGCAGATATATTATATATATATATATATATATTATAGTTGTACCTTTTACTACAGTACACACAGTACCAGCTGGAAGAGATAGGTCGATGTTTCTCAGCTTGAGTGTACTATATTACAGTATAGCACGATCCAATTTAAAAAAGAGTTCAAAAAAAGACGTATGTACAACAAACAAACCAACTAAAAATACTAGGCAATAAACTAAAAATATCATGATTCTTTTTATTAATTAATGCTCCTAAAGGACAATTATCCACACAAAAGAAATCAGAATTTGCTCTATCATCTTCTACTTGCTCATCGTTCGATTAAACAACAATATCGGTAGCGAAAATATCTACTATCGAGCGTAGCAACACGTCCAATTTATGGTCCTTATAATCATTTTAAAATTTTCTTAATTGTCTTTTTTGAAATATTTATAAGATCATAATAGCTATTCAATAGGTGATTAAGATGAGTAAAAACAGCATGTAAATATTGAATACAAACCGACTTCCTGCTTGCTGTAAGTATTTATTTAATTCAAAGAAATTGTTTTGTTGTTTTTGGACGACCAATCAAAGAATGAAGGACCAATTTTAGCTTGAGAATGTTTGATTTTGTTTTGTTGTTGTGCGTGTGTATGTGTGTGTGTGTGCAACCATCTTATATTCCTATATGCCAAATTATTTATTCGGCGGCCGCCTTGGCTGCGGCCTCGGCTGCTGCTACCTGATTTGCTCTTGCGGCTTTCATAGCAGCCTTCGCTGCTTCCTTTTCAGCTTTTGCGTCGACGGCAGAAACAACTTCGGTCTTTGGGGCCTCTGCCGATGGACTGCTTGTTACCATAGAATTATTATCAATACCATAAAAAGAATTGTCATAGATATTGTTTTATGAGACGATGAGCAAGACACGGTAATTTTAACACTACCCCGTTAGTGCTGTGACAAAAATGATGATTTTCTAAGAACACACGCACACACACACAAATACCGTACTTACCCACTACTACTCATGAAATTTTTAGAAGCCTCGCCTAATAAATAGGTATCACCTTTCATATTGGAATTGACTGCTGCACGGCTCGCTTCTGCGTAGGATGGCATACTGAAATCGGCTATGTCTGAATCTTGTACTGACCCAGAAATAACGACAGAACTTCCACCGCCAATATTATTGAAATGGTTGTCTACTGTTGTCTCTGCGAAGACGGCTCCGGGAGCAGCGAACATCATTCCCCCTGCCAGCGTTAAGGCTGCAACAAATTTCACGACATCATTATTGTCGACGACATCATCGTTTGAGTGATGGTTAAATAATGGAGAAGAAATGGAACGATGAACCGAACCTACTCCGGAAGGAGCGAAGCCCTCAACGTGTATGATGGTTGAAATCAAGGCAAAAGTAAACGCTTTCATAATTGTTATATTGTCAGGAAGATAGCAGTAAATTGTGATTGTGGAGATGTCTTGATCAGCTGTCGATGTAATGTCGATAGGACTAACTTACTGTACTGTACTACTGTGCACATCCATTTGAAAGATCTTAATGATGATTGATTCCTTCATTCATCCAACATCCAATAAGTATAGTCCTACTTGATGTCGCGTACGTACGTCTACCTCATTTTATCCACAGTAGCCCTATCCTTAATGAGGGAATGGCTGAACCATTTACGGGAACACAACATCTATCCCCCCCGAAAAAATCAGATCGCTAATTCCCCCTCGCCAAATTATTTTCCGTGACTAGAATCTCGTGAATACTGTACGGCAGGGTTTTCCGTGATTAGATATCAATCAATCTAAGTAATGAAGTCGCCAGTCGCAAAAACTCATGCCACTATTTCCATCAATAATTCACATCCTCAATCATCACATTTGCATCCACTCTTCACCAACAAAGGAGCGATAACAACTGTCATTTCATGTAGCTATCATAACCAAAGACCAAGAAATCATTCTGATCATTTTCATTTTGATCACAATTCGATTTCAATTCGATTTCAATTCTATAGCTCTGTGATATCTCGAACATTACATTCGGGTGTACTACTACGACGACAACAATTCCAAAAATCTTCCAATCACCAGCAGACAAAGAAAGATGGAGCCGGGTACTACTGCACCATTCTATTCGATGGGTCGTGGATATAGCGATATCTTCGCTGGTGACATTATCGATAATCAAGAGAATGATTCTACGATCGACCATGCTGATACCATCACCACCGCATTTTCTTCTTCCCAGAATAACGAAGGTATCTTTCTCAACGATCGAATGTTTGATCCTCCATCAAAGATTTGTGGTGGCCCCATCCTCCAAAGGAATGGTAGTATCTATAACAACGATCAAATGTTTGATCCTCCGTCAAAAATCTGTGGTGGTTCCGTCCTATCAAAGATTATGTCGCTAAGTAATCGTAACGGTAACGGTAACAAAAAGAAAAAGGAAAAGGAAAAAAAGAAGAAAGACTACATACCTTCGGTAGCGAAAGTGATTATTCCATCAAAATCGCCGCCGTCGTCGACAGCGATAAATCGCCAACTCAATATCAATACCAGTAACAGTACCAACGCCATTTCCTGTGATGATTCTCCATTATCGCCAACGAACGATATAATTCTTGCAGATCTGAAGATTGGAATCATCGAACCAGAGGGAAGTCGTCAGTTTGGAGATTACAACGTCAAGAGAACTGGAGAGGAGAAGAACGTCGAGAAGACTATAGTCAAGTCAAGAATTCAATCCAGAAGAATATTATATGATGACACAGGCAGTATTGTCAGTATTAGTTCTACGACTGGTGATAACGTCGGCAGTGAACGTCCATCGTATTCTGGGGTGTCGTCCTTAGAGGAAATGCAGACCCTATTGAAGGATCTTAAGGCTCTTAATAGTAAGGTAAAAAAAGATACGAAATCAAAACTCGGGAAAACTAGTAGCTCAGCGATGACGGTTTTCGACAAAGACTCTTCCAAGACATCGGTGATGGATTATGATCGGAAGGAAATTTTGGACAATTCTGCTCCTAATAAGACTGATATCAAGCCATCTCTCAAAGTTAACAGTCGTGATACTGACGAGGAGAGAAAGAGCCGATATTTAAACATCCAAGAAGAAAATAGCACCGTTCATTATCCCCCCAAAAAAGCATACCATGATGATGTTAAGGAAGTCAGTGACCAGGTCATCAGGAAATTGAAGTTAGAAAGAAAGCAATACCGTCGGGAGGCAGATACACTTCGTCAAGAGATGGATACCATCAAGAAAGAACTTGATCAAATACGCATGCTTGTTCTTCCAAAAACTGATATTCTTGAGAAAAAGACTACGGGAAATGAAGACAATCGTCTTCAATTGTTAAACGAACTAGTCCAAGATGATGAGCTCGAACAAACATTGGTAGAAAGAGACGAATCTTTGAATCATGTTTCTTCTGGTCAATTCGAAATAAAAGCTACTGAAGAATCTGCATCAGGGGAAGCAGGTCAGTACGATATCGTCAACTGCAAATATCATAATGATCACATGATCCACAACAAGCACAAGAATTTATTTTGTAGTACAGATACTGCTGAAAATAATAGGGACTTACACCATCAGTCCAATGAAAATTTAACCAACCTGGAACAACCGATTCCAACAACCGAGCAAAGCATTATTTTAAATCCTAATAATGATGCTGATCCAATGGATGATAACATTTCTAGTGTCAACAATAACTTAGCACTAACGATCGTCAGTTCGAAAAATCAATATCATGGTTATAATCTTAACAGTGACTATCCAAGTGCTATCAGCGATCCTCCTGATATAATTCCTTGGGACATCGAATCCCAAACGGATCCTCCTCCAGCGAAGGCAGGTCAAGGTTCTACTCACAGTGATGGTCCCGTAGATGTGATGGAGGAATGTCATCAATATTGGCAAAGCAAAAGGGACGCGGCAGTAAACTCGAATAGTTCATCACACTCCAAAATTGACGCTTTAGCTCAAGTTCATACCAATGTGGAAAAGTGTGACAACGAAAACGTCGGTAACAACCTCTACAAAAACCCGGAAGATATGTTGAAGGCATGTCGCCAATATTGGCAAAACAGAAAGGACGATGTACCATCGCGCTGTAGCAGCACTCCCCCTTCACCAATTGACGCTTCGACTCAAGATAGCATCACTACGGAGAAGTGCGACAACGGAAATTCCGTGAATGATGATAAAGATTATGGGAATAATATGCTGGAGGAAAGTCGTCAGAATCGGCACTCAAAACACAATGCGGACAACGAAGCAAGCCCCAGAAACTATTCGCGTTCGACCAATATCGATGACAATATCGATGACAATATTATAAACGTGTCAAAGGGGTGCAAAAAAGACAAGGTATTAAGATCGAGGAGCTCTTCACCTTTCAAAAAATTCCTATATACAGAAGAACACAAGGAGGACAACAAAGTAAACTCGAGCAACTCTTCCCGTTCGACCAATATCACTACAGCCCAAGAAGTTATCGTTAAAGAAAAGGGCGACATCAAGAATGCCGTGAATGCTGATGACAATATTAGAAACGTGTCAAATGAGTGCAAAAAATACAAGGTATTAAGGTCGAGGAGCTCTTCACCTTTCAGAAAATTCCTTTATGCTCAAGAACACAGGGAGGACACCAAAGCAGGCCCGAGCAAATCTTCACGTTCGACCAATATCGCTTCAACTGAAGAAATTGGCATTAAGGAAAAAAAGAGCGACATCAAAAATGCCGTGAATGCTTATGAGAATATTGAAAATGTGTCAAATGGGTGCAAAGATAAGGCATCAAGCTCGAGAAGCACTTCACCTTTTAAAAATTCCATTGAAACTGAAGATGATGCAATGATGGAGACGTTTGATTTCGATAGTGCTGCAAGCTTTTATCGACAATATAATCAACCTTGTCTTTTAGAGCAAAGGGGGGTGTTTTCGTCAGTAAGCTCGAGAAACTCACCACGCTTAACTATGGAAAATGTCGATACTTCTTCCGCCGATAGCATTACTCAAGCACATAGGTGTGATTTAAAGGATACCGAGGATTTCAACCATGAAGGAAAGAAAGAAAACTCGGATATCAATTCTTCTTCAACAGGCCGTGGCTCATCTACAAAGAACGCCGATCAATTGGTGCGAAAATGTGAGATTGAGAAGGCTGGGAACTACGTACGGGAATTGCGCAGAACTTTGCATCTGAAAGAGACAAAGGACGAGCACAGAGCAGTATCAAGCACCATATCACCCACAGAAGACGACGAAGGCAGTGTCAAAAGTCGTCTCCAAGAAAGTGCAAGTGAGAAATATTCGAGATTAGATGATCCTCATCCTCTGGCGTATAATCCATGCTCGCGTGATCGTCGTACCGTTGCTGCTATGAAACAAGAAGGCGATGATTCTGCAGAAGATGTAGCTAATGACGACGCTAATGACGACGCTAATGACATTGACATAGACATTGAAATTTTTGGTACAAACTACGGAAAACCACCACTTGCACCAATAATGGGATATTTGCCGCCTCCGTCGTCGCCATCTCCTCCACCGCTTATGGTGTCGTCATCATACTACCTCTGATACTAATACAAGTACTACGTATTGTGAAGGGATAAAACGTTAAAAATAAGACAGTGTATAGAATAACTTTTTTTATTCAACTTTTGTTCCATAGGAAAAATCATATCATCTTTTTTTCTACTAGATAAGTGTTGTAAATTCTCTCAAATCATTTGTAGTTACGTAGTTGTAGACTAAATGAATTATGAGGAAGCTGGCGTTTTCTCATGGACATAAGTTAGTCTAACGTTATCCAATAAACGCACCGCAATACATACTGGACTTATTAGAGAGACAATGAGATGGAGATTTGAGGTTAGAAAAGGGGTTATTTTCCAGAAAATACTCATGTACAAAAGAAAATGAGCTAATGAAGTAACAAATGTATTTCAATGCACATGAAGAGGGTTTAAATAACTTAGTCGAAGCAATTGTACTCTAAACATTGGCTTGATAATGTGAGGTTGTGGGGGTGTATCATTAGGGTGCAGAAGCTATAAACATGACCCATGATATCATCACATGGCTTGCTATCTTACTATTTGCAATCCTTTGAAAGTGCGTGCTCATTCTTTCAATGCCATATTATTGTCCTTCAACTTGTACATTATTTGATCTGACTAACCAGGTAGCAATCTCCCAAGAGAGAGAGATGTGTTGTAATAGTAATAATGTGTAATATGACATCTGTTATGTTTGATTTGTCAAATGCACCTGGCATTGATTTGAGTGGCATACTTTGACAAGATTTTGTTTATGAAATATCTGGGTTGTGGTAGCTGGCCTACTAATAGAATGGAATAGTTATGGAGTTAATGGCCAGAGTGCTAGTGTGGCTTTGACACAACTTGGGAGTAGATTTGGAATAGCAGCTGACTACTAATCCTAAAATGTAACAGTAAGTTACTTGATTATTTGCTACTTAATTTTCTGCCAGCATAATATTGCATATTCAAGGAACATAACTGATGATAATAAGTGTGGTTTTCTTTTTAATTATTTGTTTCTCCTGCTGCTGGGATGGACGACCTTGATCAAAAGATTTTTGGGTTGGTTGGGTTAGCACTGCCACCACACAGCATCAGAGTTGTTATTAGAGTAAGTAATAGGAGGCAGCATAGTTTAATACTGGAGGAACTGTATCATCGTAGTAGCTTGACTACCTTAATGTATCAAACAGTGTGTGAGAATATTAATTAGTGGTATATAGTGGTATTTTACTGCTTATCCTACAAAACAACAACTATGTCTCAACAACCTTTAATGATATACCCAGACATTTCTATACATCCTATGATCTATTTATCATACCCCCTACTAATTGGGCAAGCAAATACTTCTATGTACTGGTGGAACAGCCTGTGTGTGTGTGTGTTTGTGTTTTTTTGTAACAACATTGTGCGTGTGTGTCATCTGATCCAAATGGCTAATAGTAGTTGTGTTCCATAATTCACCAAGGAACGAATTGGTTCATCTTTAGTGTTCATCATTCAAACTAAATTGCAGATGGAGTCAAAATCTTGAGGTGAATGCATCATCAGTTAGGAGCTAGCCTGACAGGTGTGTGGACATAGCTTCTCAAGGAAATTTGAATCTTGTTTTTTTTCGATGACAGAGGGTCAGAGAAAACATAGCTTTCTGCTCAATTTTTGTCGATCTTGAAAGTTAAATTAAGGGAGAGGCACATGACCGACCGTGCTTTCATAAGAAAGTCATACTTCAATTTTATATGCCAAAAACAGCGAATGAGAATACTTCAACACTTATATATTCTGTTCAATGTAACCGTACGAGAAAGTTGTTACCTAACATACAAAACTTTACATACTGTACATACTGTACCACGAATAACCAATCCTGATACAATTCAAGTAAAGGAATTGAAGTGTTCACTTCCATCTCCAATTCTCAACCATTACAACGTATTACCCACTCGATCATAGATATCGAAATAACACCAGTACCAACAGATAAAAGTGATAAAGTAAGATAAAAATTAATATATAAAATGGGCGAAGATAAAAAGGAGAAGAAGGAAAAGAAGGCGAAAAAAGATAAGAAGGGTATAGACGACAGTGTTCATACCGGTAAAAAGAAGGAAAAGAAGGCGAAAAAAGATAAGAAGGGTATAGACGACAGTGTTCATACCGCTGCTGCTGGCTCTATTGTCGATGACGAGTCGGAGAAGAAAAGACTGAAAAAGGAGAAGAAGGAAAAGAAGAAAAAGAAGGAAAAGGATGAATCAGCGAGTGAAGACGAAGATAGTAGTGAAATGGCTGATGCTGCGGCTGAGAAGAAGGCAAAAAAGAAAGCAAAGAAGGATGCTGAATCGGCGAGTGAAGATGAAGATAGTATTGCGGCTATGACTGCGGCAGAGAAGAAGGCAGCAAAAAAGAAAGCCAAGAAGGAAAAATCATCAGCTTCGAGTGATGATGACGATAGTCTTATGGGTTTTACTGCGGCGGAGAAGAAGGCAGCAAAAAAGAAAGCAAAGAAGGAAAAGGCATCACAATCGTCGAGTGATTCTGACGATAGTCCGGGTGCGTCTGCAGTTGTTTCAGAAGACGATGATCCAAGTTCAAGTAGTAGAAGTAGTAGTAAAAAGTCTCATAAGAAATCAAAGTCCTCATCTTCACTATCATCGGTGGCTAGTAAACCAAAGAAGGTCAAAAAGGTTGATCTGTTCGATGCTGGTAAAGCTCCGTATCCAACAGAGAATGCAAAGAAGTATGGTGATGTTAAGGATGAAACATTAAAAAAACAATGTAAACGTGTATATAAATTATTAAATTTCGATCCATGGAATGAAGCAATGAGATTCGATGATGATGATACATGTGATTACTTAATAGAAAATCCGGAACCATGCAAGATCAAATTTGAATTCGAAGGATTTTCTGGATGTATCTATCCCATATCGATGTGTTATGCATTACAGGCATCTAGAGATACTGTTGAGGCTGCATATGATGCGTACCCCCCTGCTATTAAAGAAACAGATTTATGGGTGGGTACACCATACCATTATGCTGGTACGTATGGTGCAAAGGCGGAAATAGTTCAGTTTTTAATTCAAAAGGATCCAAAAGGGATTGAGGTTGTTAATTATTATGGCCGTACGGCATTACATATGGGTGCACTATTTAAGGCACCGAGAGCTTCTATGGAAATATTATGTAACAAATACCCAATGGCTGCACGGATTAAAGATAAAGAAGGGTATACACCACTGCACTTAGCTTGTGAGAATGGCGCCGAAGCGAGTGTTGTTAAATTATTAGTTGAGGCATACCCAGGTGTTGTATACGTAACGGCGGCATATGAGATGACACCAATTCATTTTGCATCAAGTCAAAATGCTAATGTGGGTGTTATCAAAGCTCTGTTGGAAGGTGTAGATAACGATCCATCGATTTGTAAACTAACGGATATGTTAGGCCACACTCCGTTGCATATGGCAATAATGGGATTAGCAACAGACGATGTTATTGAATTTTTAGTAAAAGCTTGTCCTGAAACGGTATGGACAAAAACTAAGAAGGGTGAATTGCCATTAGAAATCGCTCAACGTAAACGGTATCCCGCTGCTTTATTACAAATGTTAGAGAAAAGTATGGAACAATTTCTCCTCGAAAATGACAGCTAACGGACACGTTACGAATAAGTAAAAACCACAATAATTAGTTAGTTATATATTACAAAATAAAACAAAGAAGCCACGTCCCCAATTTAGGAAAAAGGGACGAGCAAAAGTTAGTTATATATAAATTACAAAATAAACAAAGAAGCACAAGTAAAGCTTCCCATCAATCATATTTCCCTTTAGAACTAATCGAATCTACTTTCTATTTTATTCTATGTACACGTAGCTAGGACCTATAATGATATTACGGTACGATCTTGATCTAGAGAAAGAAAAAGAATAGCACGTGATTTCTCGTTTTAGACGCTATCCCTTAATTAACTAGGGGCCATAATAGGGGCCCTTAACGCGCAAGAATTAATTCTGCTAAAATCGCTCAACTACAATCTGTACACAATTGACAACCACTTACATTCAATAGATAGCTCTTGATGTCAGGCTCAGCTTTCCATAGATACTTTAATTGTAATACCGGTAATTCAATTGGTTTGAATTGATTCTAAGCTGATCTCTAAAAGTGGCAGAAAACAATATTTTCTGGTCATCTCCTGCTCCTCACTTTTGCTTCAACATTGATCACTCTGCCGCCTCGTACTGTATCAAGAGGAGTTGGAATAGAATGAAGGAACCATGGTCGAAAAAACACAAAAAGGACTTTAAGGGACGACAATATAGTCTCTCGAATTCATTTGCTCAACCATTATCACATCCTGAATTGGTACAATTCACAAAGGCACGGAATGATCAAGCATTATTACACGACTACGTCCATCATTCCTTAGAATATACACCGAATGGTGGTAGTGAGGATTTGAAACAGGCGATTAGTGTGTTATATGGTCCAACTATTCACGCGGAGAATATCCTGGTGTTTCCTGGTGGGCAGGTGGCAATCCAAGTTGCAGCACAAGCCTTTGCTCGGAATTGTCATTCGATTGTGTTTACTCCAGGATATCAAAGTACGGTAGAATCACCCGAATGGGCGATGAATAGTACAGGTGTCACACAAATTCAAAGAAAAGCTAGTCAACGATGGCAAATTAATATCGAGGAAGTGGAAGAAGCAATCCGTGAGGATACGAAATACATGATCATTAATGAACCACATAATCCAGGTGGGATCGTGATGGACAGTACAACACAACAGGAATTAATTGAAGTATGTCAAAAACATAATATTATTATTCTCTCCGATGAAGTATACCGGTTGTTAGAACATGATGCAGCGACGGATCGGATCCCTGCAATAGCGGAGGCGTACTCACAGGGTGGGATATCATGTGTTACCATGAGTAAGCCCTGGGGCGCGTGTGGAATTTCTGTCGGATGGTTGGCATGTTCGAATTTAGAGATGATCTCCAAATTATGGGACTGTCAATATTTCGGTACGGCATGTATCAGTCGTTCCAGTGAAATTCAAGCTATTATGGTCTTACGTGCCTCCGATACTATCCTACAAGATCGTTTAAGCATAATTAGAAAGAATAAGGCTTTACTACAGGACGTGATTGAAAAGAAATATCCTGATTTATTCGAATGGGAACGACCGAATGCTGGTGCTATTGGATTTGTGAAATTTAAGGGCCCGTTAACAAGTTTGGAATTAGGTGCATTATTAGCGGACCGTGGAATTTCTATTAAGCCTGCCTATTGCTTTTCAGGAGATACCGTTGTGACACCCGACATTGATTATTTTCGTGTTGGATTCGGTGAGCGGAAAATGCCATTGGCATTAGATGCATTTGTTTCTGTCATTGAAGAATTTAAAGACGAATGGAGAAACAAAAAATAGATACGATGAAACAATAACTCAAGACTGTATATATAATACATTGTATTACCAAGTTATCTATTATATTTGGATTATTACAGATAAATGTAACGTATTATGAGTATATTATAAGTGAATAAATCACCACTTCTCTTAAGGAACGTCACGAAATAGCTTGCTGCTTCTGTGATTTATTTAAAATAATACGTTTCATTGAGGAATAGATACTTTAATACTTCACAATTTTTTCAAATCGACATAGGTACAATCTGTTTTTTCTTCACACCGTGTGTGTGTGTGTGTGTGTGTGTGTGTGTGTGTGTGTGCCTTCCACTCCATTCCACTCCACTCTAACTTACTAGTGATGAAGACAAACAAGAAGGACACTTTTTTTTCATCTGTTCCTCCATATTCGTATGGTGCGAGGAGTGACGTACGGACATTAGCACAAAAGTTCGTCGGTTCGTCTGTGTGATCTTCTCAACCGACGTTTTGAGACATTTTTTGAGTGAAAAAAAAAATGAATTCGAGCACACACACGATTGAAAAATCGTCATTAGAATCAATTCAAAAAAATAGGAAGAAATGTCTAAAGAACACACCAAGAACATTATCACTTCTTGCTTGATGCATTCCTTGTCTTTCATCAAAATTCATCGGTAGAGATTGTAACTCAAATAAGAAGTAAGATAAAAAAGGGAATAAGCGGAGAAGGAGAGAACGACGACGAAACAAGAGACTTCTATGAAAAGTCTATTGTATATAAAAATTTAACAGATACAAATACAAACAAATACAAATACAAATAATACAATTATGAGCCGTTCACTGTTACCACATGGATGCTATGGTCTGTTGGTAGTTTTTCTAGCATTCTCTGGTTGGTTTGCTAGTTTATGGGAAGGAGATGGATGTAATTATGCAATGGTAACAGGTCCAATTGTGGATCAATTAGATCCGTCCTATACAAATTATAATCCAATCACAACATTACAATTTGGTTTTGATTCCTATCGTGAGATTGTTGTTCCTTTGTTGACATCACAAGCAGTGTTACAACCAACACCGCAAAAAGAAGTAGAAGAAATACCAGGAGGTACGACAGGAACAGGATCAGCAGACAAACCCGTAACAATAGATCAACAACAACAACAACAAGTCAATACAACTGTATCAGATATATTATTACCGAATTGGTCCAAAAATAGAACACTGGGTTGTATTGATTATCCCATTGAGGTTACATTAGGTATAATGGATTCCTCCTGGAATACAGCACGAACATTTGCTTTTTTAGGTTTAGTATTAGGTGGTGCTGGTTCCTCCTTCTTATTTTGTTCGATCTGCTTTGTGTTTTCGAAAGCAACATGGAGATGGACCGGGTATGATTTATTATTGGCAAGTTTATGTCAAATTATTTCATTAGGTACCTGGTTCAATACACAATTATGTACCTGGAATACATGCAATTTAGGAAGAGGAAGTAAATCAGATATAGCAGCAGTTATTTTATGGACAATAGCAGGAGTGATGGTGGTTTCTTACTATCCCGATACAACTACTTGTACAAGTACTAGTACAACAGCGGCAGCGGTGCACGATCATAATAGCGACGATGGCAGTAATAATGGTGATGGTAACAAAAGAAACAGGAACAGAAATGAAAAAAAGAAACAACGCGAATCACAAGAAAAAGGCCTAGTCGATGTTATTACTCGAACTGCTGAAGATGTGGATGTCGAAAGTCAATTACAATCACAATTAAGTGGACAAGCATCTGGAGAAGAAATTGTTCATCATCGACAACATAATCGAGGACAACGTCGGCATAGAAAACATCATCTGCACCAAAAACTTTCATCTGACGACGATGACGACGACGACGACGACGACGACGAGGATAATAGTAATAATGATGATGGAAGACGATACCCCCAAGCGGAAATTTCGTGATTACTATTTGAGAAGAAAACAACAAAGGTTACGGTATTTGTTAATAACAAACAAAACTAACATTCAAGTTACAGTATTGAACGAGGTACCGGGGTAAACGAACATGATGAAGACGACGACGATGACGACGACGATGACGACGACGATGGCGGCGGCGGTATTTATATTCCTGCGTAAGAAATAACACCTTTTGTGAGAAAAACAGGAGGCGCAATGTTTCAAACAATCGCATCGCAGATTATTACGATCAATCATTGTAACATACTGCCGCCGCATCCTAGAAATAACAGCAGCAGCAGCAGTACGCGGAGCGGCTTTGACATCGACGACCACGAAATTACACCATGAGCGGGGATGAACGATTTCTACTTGAAAAAGGATAGTCGATGTCATATCAGTTCTTTCTTATTGAAACTGTCGCAATGCAATATTCGACATAAAGATGAAAAGTAAAAAAACCTTTTAGTTTAAAAAAGAAAGATGATCTTATTAACACAAGAAAGTGTAATATATATTGACCAGTACTAAACCTTCTATATCATATTATATTATCGTCATGGCGACGATTATTTTATTGTATTGTACCCAGTCGAATTTGTTGTTGATCTTGTTAGTTACAGTTATAGTGGTAGTGGTACCTACTATAATAAATTATGTTATACCATCCGAAATATATATTTATCTCTATCTAGTTAGTTGTGGACGAGAGAATTTTAATTCAATAGAATTCCGTTTTTTTGAAAACGAAAATAATAGTGATCATTCTGTGTCTCTCAAATACTACAGCAATATATATGACCAAATGTTTGTGGAACTCATCAACAGATATGGCTGTCTGAACAATAGAATATGGAAATTTAGAATATCTTAGTATTAAGTTTTGTTTTGTTTTGATAATTGTTTAAGGGAGGAAACCACAAGCCAGTGCTGCAAATGGAAACAAGAGTTTATATATATACTGTATGTTCACTCTATCGTAGTTCGAGGAAGAACCGCTACTATGTGGACTATCAGTAGGACTTTCAGTGCTAGGACTATCGGTAGGACTTTTAGTATCAATATCTGTTATGCTAAGGATCGAATACATAGTGTTTGAAAGAGCCAAATTCTCATCAAAAACTTGTGTTGCATTTGGACCTTCGAGATTACCAGATGTCTCAGTCGAATATTGATATTCAAATACATCACTATACAAATAAGCAGGCGGTCCAAGACCATACGTACTATCTGCATAGTCTTTTCGAATCTCTTCACTACAAACGTCTGAATTATTTACACTCAATAGAAATACATCGAAATTTGTATCGGCCGCATACTTGTAGCAATCAAATCTAGTATTCATGTCAATCTCAACTGAGCATTTTTCATTGAAAGGCATAGTCACAGCAAAATTGGAATCGGGTTTGCTGTTAGGATAAATCATACAGCCATAACCTACACCATTGTAAATATAATCGTCTTTATCAGAGGACACGAAAGGGTTGCAGACTAATTCTGGAGGGATCGCACCCTCAGCATATCCTGTATACAGTTCTGGTCCAAAGGTGAAAAAATTTGTACAACTGTATTCATGACACAAGTTATCAGAACCACAAAATGATCCAGATTGGCATTCAATGTCGTCGTTTAAACAGCCATGTGTTGCATTCACCACCGAAGCGATAAGAAGGAAATTGGTAATTAATTTGATGTTAGAGATCATTGTCGCTGTTTTTCTTTTTTCCTTTGTGTTGTTGTTATTATTATTTTTATGAATAATGAGAAAGTTAGTTCTATTTTTGTTGCTGAGATATGATATACTGTACGTGAAACGATTGAAATGAACCAGTTCTTTTTCTTGGAAGCATTATTCTATCGTGCAGTTATGCGATCTTTATTAGCTCCTCATCGCGATACTGGATTGATGATTCATTCCTTCACTTGCCTTTTTAATGGCGGATCGACCCCCAGTTCTTTTTCTTGGGAGCACTATTCTATCGTGCAGTTATGCGATCTTTATTAGCTCCTCATCGCGATACTGGATTGATGATTCATTCCTTCACTTGCCTTTTTAATGGCGGATCGACCCCAAATACCGTACGATAGAAACAAAAAACTGTATCCAGTGAAGAGTATCTTTGTGATATTTCTTCTCTCATAGGATCAACCTTAACCCTAACTCTAATTTGAGGATATTACAATTACATGTCAACATCAATTTCTATGAATTTCGAAGATTTTCTGCCATCACACACACACACACAAAAGACTTTTCCCCATCAGCTAGCATATCAAGACAGATGAACTAACAAGCCAGTTAGTTTGCTTAATAATACTAATAATGGATCCGAATGATCTGAAAGAGATACGATCGTTACCGGGAAACGATAAATGTTTTGACTGCGGTGAAATTGGGAACGCATCATGGGCTTCCGTTTCGTTCGGTACTTTATTCTGTATCGAATGTAGTGGAAAACACAGGTACGTATTATGGCAGTTGAATTACGTTGCGATTGCGCTATTGCAGTCAATTGTTGTTTTTATCTTCACACGAAATGAAACTATTGAAGAGATTAAGCTCATTGTATCGATCTAATTGTCGTTTTCTTTCGTTTTGTTGTACAATGAAAAATACATAAAAACAACATATTCATATTCATATTCATATCGCCTACACAGAGCATTGGGTGTACACATCGATTTCGTTCGGTCACTTACATTGGATTCGTGGAAACCTGAACAGATTAAATTGATGAGATCCGGTGGGAATATGAAATGTTCTAATTCCTTTAGATCATCAAATGTACCGATGGCAATAACGGATGGTGGAGGAAGGAATGGTCTAGTAAATGACCTAAATGATTTCCATGAAAGATACAATCATGTTGGTGCAAAGCGTTACAAAGAACAACTATTGAACGAAGTTTTATCACTATCGTCGAAGTCAACAACAACAATAGGAGGAGGGACAGGGAACGACGGTGATACAGCTGGTGGTGGTCGTTCAAACAATAATCCCAATAGTACGACACAAATATCAGATGATGAGAAAGATGAGATTTATCGTTTGGCTCGATTAGATCCATCTTTACCATGGTATAAACCAATCAAACCGGTTACTGTGAAATTGATTGCATTGTTTGTACAAATTGTATTTGGATTTCCGGTGTTTCCAATTTTGTTGACATTAGGATTTGCACGATTTATATTATATCCTAGTAATACATTACTTCAGGGAATATGCTGGCTAATTGTATGTATCCCATTAGTTAGATCATTCTTATTTGGGCGATACTTATATGATGTAATAATAAACGATCGTTGTCCATCATTCAAATCGGCACAAAATGTATTGGCCGAACGTGTTATACAAGGACGTGCAATCCGTATCGAAGGTAAATACGATGTATTTTTACCAGCATCATCATCCACCGACGATGACGATGACGATGACGATGATGATAATACAGCAAAGAAAAGAATTGGATTGATTTTATACCCAGGTGCTATGGTCAATCATACATCATACGCACCGATCGCTTCAAAAATAAGTGACGAAGGGAATATTCTTGTTGTTGTTATGTCGATGGAACCATTCCGGATGAGTTTCGATAGTGTTGAAAATGAAACGAAACGTTATCTGCAGGTCATGTATGAGTTATTATGTGAAATTGCACCAAACTATCCTGTATCGGAATGGGCCGTCGGGGGCCATTCACTTGGTGCACAGTTAGCAATGAAGGTTGCAAAAGCAACAAGTCCTGGTACATCAAAATTAGTTCTATGGGGATGTATGAGCCGTCCCATGGATTACAAATCATCAACATTGTCATCGCCAACTAATAAAGTTGACGTATTAGTTTTGAATGGATCAGAAGAAAAAAAGGTACCAAAAAATAACAGTATACATCAAATCCTACCTCCAACAAATGGTAATTCTGCTAAAACATTATATCGAACCATACCAGGTGGAAATCACAACGGATTCGGACATTACGAAAAACCAAAGAATGTAAAGAAGGACGGTAGACGAACCATCACACTCGACGAACAACAACGAATTGCCGTTGACGAAACAGTACAATTCTTGTTAGGACGAAATGTTTCTGCTGCTGTTACAAGCTGTAGTGCCGTCGACGCTCAACCAATTCCGAAAAATGGGCCAGCAGTAGTTGCTCCTCTCTCCTTCTCAAAAGAAGAATGAGTAAATATATAGTTTAAATGTATTACACAAGTATATCAAAAATTGAAAATCACTACTATTAGCTAGGAATAGTGTTAGTATGAATTGTGCACGATAAGACCTTAAAACTGATACATTCGTAGTGATAAACTACTTTAAAGTTTTTTTCTGGTGTTATCTTCAGCATTTCCTTCCTTTCCATCAATTCGATTCATTCATTCCAAGAGTTTACACCAAAGCGTTTATCACAAAGTCAAATTTAGAATCGAAGTACGTATGTTGCCCTCCATCATTGTCACCACACCACACCGTCGGATGGTAGCTTTCTCCTTTTATCGTCTCTTACTAGTGCGGCCAATTACCACCAGGAAATGCGTAGAAACGTGGTGCTAAGATCATGATTATTTCTGGATGATGGTTATATTTTGCGTCTTCTATCATAATTTAAAACCAAAACACGCATTATCCCGCCCTACTCCATCCTTTTCTTCGTCGTCGGACGAGATCTTCCTCCTTTTATCGTCTCTATTACTAACTTGGTCACTAACAGTAGCAAATGCAAATGTGCTGCTAGAAGTCGTTTGACGGTTACTTTTTGCGCTAACGCTTACCTTCGAATTACGAAAGAAGATCGCTATTTTGGCATAGATCAGTTTTTCATCTTTCATTTCGTTCCACCAGGTTGTATTATTCCAAACTAAGAAACGACCATTCCTCCTTTTGACGTCACCGATAACACTCCGAGTGATTTCCATCTTTGCCTCACGGGTAGTGGCGATGCTGTGTTCGTAATGTTTGGATTCTACGACACTACGAAACATAGAATTCCCTGCATGGCTCATCATAGATTGACTAGGTTTGAATATAACATCGTTAGATCTTGGACATTCTATAATCGAAAAGTAATTTCGACAAAGATCACTGTTAACATCTTCTAGCGATTTTCGTAATTGTAACCATTTCTTTAAATATGTTGTCTTTATCTTTCCTGTTTCGGTGATAGGGAACTGATCTACCGGAATGCCGTACCCATTTAGCTCGTACCGATTTTCTATGCTTTGACCTAATTAATTACAGGAGGCAGGAAGTATTGTTGGAAGAATACCGATTCAAGATAGAGTTAGAATTAGACAAGAACATCTTGTAGCAGCAGCAGGCATATTGGGCAGATACGATGACTGAAAAAAAGTCGCGTTGTGGTGATGTTCTGTGCTTATTTCGTAAAGAAGGTACGTACCGACGTGAATTTTCATTCTGCATCTTTCATCAGCCTTCATCATCATGGCATTAAATGCGTGGAGCATTTGGTAGTACGGTGTATCTGGTGTACATAAATGATAGGCACATATTCTTAGTGGAAGTGATCTCCGTCTGCTTGCATACAACGATGCCCACTTAGCACTGGGTACCACTCTAGTATCTTGACTCGACGGTATCTCACTATTACGATCATTTTTTTTATCCCAGACATCAGTAATAGCGGGATTGTGAATAATAACCATAGTCATACCTTTCCTCTGAGTTTCTATATCTTCTGACGCTATAAGCCAAAGATAAAGATGGACCTTGGCCTATATATAAATATATATACCACAAAAGTGAGAATATATGATAAGTTTTGAAAACGGTAGGCACATAGTTTTGTCATCTCTTCCAGATCCGACATAATAGATAAATAAACGAGAATACTCTAAGGTATTAAACGCTTGGTGATAGGATTATCATTGAACAATATGTTTTGGACATTTTTTTTTCCACGAAAAAACAATAGCAGACAGACATACAGCAACGAACCGAAAACGAAAACTTACCCTAGTACGATGATCGAACCGGTCGTGGTCGTAGGGAGGAAATCCCACTATTACTCTCCGTCCAGCTCGATCTCGGAAGGGTGCCAATTGGACACGTCCGGAATTAAATACTCGTAGTTCTTGCTTATTAAAATCAGATAATCGGATCGGTCTTTCTAATGCGTACATTCCAAATAATTCTACAGCTGTAACTAAGAATGAAGCAAATCTCACCGCTGCCTCTTTTGCATTAAATAATGCAGCTCGGACAAATCGTAAACGAAAATCACGATCGTTCACATACGACGGTGATTGTAATTTCTGACTTTGTTTATAAGCGGAATTGATATTTGATGGTAGTGACCATAATTCTCTGTCCATTTCTTTCAGTATGATATCAACCATTTCTGGTGGTAATTCGTCAGGACAAAGAGTTCGTACTCCATGAATTTCTTCGTATATCGCATTCCGGTCATGCAGATTTAATTTAAGGAATTCTTTCCCAATAAGATTCGTTGATGGCGTGATCGTCGATGGTGATGGTGATGATGATAATGTCGACCAATTTCGAATTTGACTGAATATTGATGGGGTGTTGTTGTCGCTGCTGCTGTTGCTGGTTGTGTTGTTGTTGCTGTTTCCGTTGCCAAATATGTTTCCTTCTTTTTTGATTTTCGCCATTGGAAAAGAAGCGGGACGACCATCCTTAATCTGCATCTCCTTCATTGCTTCTCTTATCCCCATTAAACCCTCTTCATCGCCGTCATGATTGGACTCGTTCGCCATCATTATTCAAAAATTAAAATAAACGAGAAATGAAGAGGAGATCTCAAATAGAAATTGTAACCGAAGGTGAATTGTTGTGATTAAACCGAAACCTTTTAACTTTTAAGGCTTCTTTCTATATTTAAAAATTTCAATTCCTTAGTTCCGTTTATGTCAATAATCTCTAGCTATTGTGGCAACTCATTACTTTAGCTTTAAGGCTTATGCAGTAAGCATGCCACATGTGGTAACAAGATGAAAAAGGAGGTGGGATGGGAAGAGAACAAGTTCCTTATATTATGCGCAAGCATGCCACATGTGGTAACAAGATGAAAAAGGAGGTGGGATGGAAGAGAACAGTTCCTTATATTATGCGCGCGAAGGAAATAAAAATAGCTGATATGACTGAAAAAGTGGTCTTGCCGTTGAGGTGAGGGATACTGATGGTTTGAAAATGATTTGGGATCCGGCCTCGCGCGCAGTCCAGTCCCATCCCACTCACTCGTGACTTGTTTACACCGCCATTCAATCTTTCCTTCGCTCCGTAAAAAATGCGTGAATTAACACCTCACATTTTCGAATTTTAATGAAGAATGATGCTTTCTCGATTGATTCATTCATTCCCTAGATGATTCATTTTATTTTTACTGTCGCAGTATTTCTTATTTCACAACACTAACTTTAAGCTAATGCATTAGCAAGTCGAGACAGACTCTCTCCCCATCTTCTTCCAATTGCATCCTGATTTTGAAGAGGAATATCTACATCCATAACATGACCATGAAGTTGACTCATTCCCTTTTCGTTCGAGCTGCGTCGCTGCGACGAAATCCGACGATGAATCATAATCATCGTCATTCTTTTTCCACGACGTCACTGTTATCAACGATATCATCGTCATCGCAGTGTACAAGTAACAGTACGACTTCGTTACGTCGCGATAGTGATGGAGCGGCTATATCATACATTTCTTCCTCAGCACGTTTCATTACCAAATCATATAGCTGCGGCAACAACGTTAACGACATGCAAATCAACCGTCATCATTACTGTGAGAGTCGAATGTTTTCTACAGCAGCGGCAGCTGATACCGATAGTGACGACGATGATGACAACGATACCGTAATTCGACGCAATCGTTCAGGTGTGCGGAATGTTGCTATTATTGCACATGTCGACCATGGGAAAACAACATTGGTTGACCAATTGTTACGATCAGCAGCTAAAACGACGACGAAGACAGCGAAGTCACACAATGACGGGAGTAACAATGGAGAGGACGATACAACAGAGCGATTATTAGATTCTGGTGATTTAGAAAAAGAGCGTGGAATAACGATTACCTCTAAAGTAACAAGAATTGATGAGTATTATCCTACAACAAATAATACTACTGACGGTGGTAACAGCAGTTCAACAATTATTAATCTAGTCGATACGCCTGGTCACGCTGATTTTTGTGGTGAAGTTGATCGTATTTTATCATTAGTTGATGGTGTTTGTCTTGTAGTCGATGCAGGAGAAGGTCCGATGGCACAAACAAAGTATGTTTTATCACGTGCATTACAGGCACGATTACCAATTGTTGTTGTTTTAAATAAAGTTGATCGTCGGATATCATATGATCGTGTCATTGAGGGTGATACAGAAATTTCATTAGAAGAATTGATGGAACAATTAGGCGCGAGCGAGGAACAAATACGATTCTCATTAGATAAGGCAATGTTCTATGCGAGTGCTCGTGATGGTTGGGTAACACAAGATTTAGATACATTACGAGCCATCGTTGATGGTGATGATGACAACAACACTGACAACATAGGGATGACGGTGTTATTGGATAAGTTGTTAGAACTTATACCGGAACCGTCCGTGAGAGTTTACAACAAGAACAATACTTCTACAAGCGTTTCCACAGGAGATAGTAACGACAATCCATCTTTTTCTACTAGTACAAGTATGATGGGAGAAGATTTTGTAAATGACAAATTTTCGTTAGCTGCCGTCAACGTCGGATATGATTCTTATTTAGGTAGAACGTGTACAGGAAGAATTGCGTCAGGACACGTTACTGTAAATGACAGTGTCACTGTTTTGAAAAGACTTGCTGCAAGTGACAACGATGGTAATGAGAATACTGCTACTACTGCTAATCCTACCGTTACTCCTCCTACCACATTAAAAGGATTGTTTGTCAATAAAGGGATTTCACGGGTACCGTTAGAAAGTCAAATTGCGTACGCGGGTGATATTGTTACGTTGGCAGGTGTTCCTGATTCTATTCGTGTTGGTGATACCATTACGGGTATGAATGATGGAGGTAAAGAAAGACAGGTTTCGAAACCGATCGACACCCCCCCATTAGTTCCACCAACATTGTCTATGGAATTTGCTGCGAATAATGGACCGTTAGCCGGTTTAGAAGGAACGGAGGTAACACCATCAAAATTACGGAATAGATTAATTGTAGAGACAGACAATAATGTTACATTAAATGTAGAAACATCTGCGACAGATTCGGAACGAACGAACGTATTTGCCAGAGGAGAATTACAATTGGGAATATTAATCGAACAGATGAGAAGAGAAGGATTTGAAATGGTCATCAGTCCACCAAATATCGTTACAACAACAACCGAGGCTGACGAAAATGGTAACGGTGGTGGTGTCTTAATGGAACCATTCGAAGAAGTCACGATCGATGTCGATTCAGAATATGCTGGATTTATCGTTTCATCGTTAACGGCCGATCGAAAGGGTATATTGTTGGAAATGACTGAATCGACAGATTCTAAAACACGATTGGTATTAGAAGTTCCTAGTCGTGGGTTGCTAGGCTTTCCATCGGAGGCTGCATCAGCAACGAGAGGTTCGGCAGTTGTCAATCACGTTTACATAGAAGATCGGAAATATGTTGGAGCGTTAGGTAATGGATTGGAAAAAGGTAAACTTATTAGCACCGATTCTGGGAAGGCAACTACCTTCGCCTTATCAAGTTTGGAAGCACGTGGTGTATTGTTCATAGCACCGGGTGACGTTGTATATCCAGGAATGATTATTGGTGAAAACGCGAAACAAGGTGATTTGGTAAGTTTGTTTCTATTCCCCTTCCACGTACAATACTGTATTCATTTGTTTGTTTCTATTCCCCTTCCACGTACAATACTGTATTCATTTGTGATGATGAGGATTTTTCAATAAACTCATTAATTTTTGTTTTGCTCATTCTATCATTGCTACACCGTTTTTAATGGTATTTTTAGGAAGTCAATCCCGTACGAGCAAAGGGGCTGACTAATATGAGGACACAGAGCAAGGAAGAAAAAGTACATCTCGCACCACCCAAACGTATGACTGTAGAAGATATGATCGGATATATGTCACCTGACGAGATGATAGAGGTAACACCCTCTACACTCAGATTGAGGAAAATTCTGCTTGATCCTACGGAAAGAAGGACAGCAGCTAGAAAGAAGAAACAGCAACAAGATGCTTTAAAAAAGAAGTAGAATGATAAAATTAAATAAAGGGAAATGACCGTTATTGAATGCACAGATATGAGCTATTGTGTATTCATTCTTACTCAGACAATTTAAAAATATTCGTATTCCTGGCGACTTATTTATTGCGCGCCGAAATATGTGTTGATTCTAGCTTTAAGACCATCACATATATTAGATCTTACATACTAAAAACACTATACAATGTATGTGCGTTACATTAACCATCTGTCGTCGTCTACTCGTCGTCGCTCGTCGTATTGAAGAGAGACTTGACTCACTCATTTATCTCGTCCTCTCTTCTAATAATACTTTCGACCGATGCTGCATCCAGAAATGGTAGTAACAGAAGCAGCTGATGTTACGACTGATGATCCTGTGATTGTACATTGAAGTGGATTCATTAATATTCGACGATAAATTTTGGGTGATAATGATTTTGATACACTCCCTTTCACAAATACTAAAAGTGGCGATGATGATGATAATGACGACGACGACGACGATGATGATGATGATCCTTCATTATTATCCTGGTTAAGCATATATGCCTTTATGGTTCCTGTCGTATAATAAAATTCAAGTTTCACTACTCCAATATTCCTTCGATGATGATGATGATGATGAGCATCAGAATCTCCAAAGTCAAAATCTTTTTCAAAATATTCCACACAACGTTCTTCACAACTATCAATATACCTCCAATTAAATGGTGACATTTCAGGATCGGGATACTCCTCAGTAGAAACACGCATTCCATTATAATCTGGACACCGTCGATGATGATGATGACGCAATCTTGATGACGATGATGAGGATGACGATGTTACCAGTGGTGGTGATGGTGATGCCAATATTTCGATGATTGGATCGGGTTGTAGTGATGAACGATATAATTTCTTCCTGTTGGTATTGACGGCATTACTATCTTTCTGTTTCTGTCTATTGCTCGTTGTTACCAGTTTCGATCCTACAAATGAGGATGATAATGGTGATGGTTTCTTCTTCGATAACGACGACGACGACGACGAAAATTCTGGCGATGGGACAGCACCAGCTTGTAACAACAGCTGTGAATGTGAACGTGAGGGGCGAGGTGATGACGACGCCAGCGTTGTTGTCGTTGTTGTCGTTGTTGTTGTTGTTGTTAAGGGTGGTGGGGGTGGTGAGGGTGGAACTACTATGCTTCTCCTTCTTACAGCAGTAACAGCAGGATCCTTGTTGTTTTTTGTGCAATAGGGAGAAGCAGAAGAAATTGCCAGTCCCGCTTTTCTTAATTGTGCGATACGTTTTTCGGTCTCGAGTGATGATCTTCTTGCTGTTCCTCCTTTACTTACTATTATTGGACGTGGGATAGTAGTAGTAGTAGTAGTAGACATCGCGTCGTTGGGAAGACGATGATGAATAGGATAATATTGTTGGTCTAGGTACTCACTATTAAAGCACCGCCTTTTTACTTTTATATGAAATGGTACCAAATTATACTAATTCTCGTCGAAGAATTTAACCAACGACTAAATAATAGTAATGGTACGAGATTCGAGTAAACAAATAATAATGATTGTTTTGTCCATTGATCTTCGATTATTCAGCTCAACTCAACTCAACTATAATATACTAGTCGATGAGTAGAAATAGCGAGTGGGCATGAGAGCGAAGTCGAAGTCAAGGATGAAGGGAGCATTATTTTATGTTTATGTATTGGCGATGATGAGCGAGAAATGTATCACTACTACTATTACTGCAAGCAAGTAGAGGACAATTACTCCAATAGTATTTGAAAATATACGATGCGTCGTCGACGTCGACGACGACGACTGCAAAATCGCTAACTATCTAAACAATAATACGGATTTGGGGGGTTGCATGTGTGTGGAAAACAAAGGGGCGACGTCTCTTTCAAAAATCAACTCCTATTTACGTTTACGTTTTAAAACCCGAAACAAAAATGCATCGCGAATGGAAGTAAAAATAAGGTTCCCACTGAAAACTTGAAAGTTGTTGATCTAACTCATTATTTAATCGAATCGAATCAATCACTTGGAGCATGCATGTGCTGGGCGCTGAGTTTTAAGGAAAAAACTCAAAACAAAATGAAAAAAGGAAGCTTCTTCGCAGAGTCGAACTGCGGACCTTTTCATTACTAATGAAATGCTCTAACCAACTGAGCTAAAGAAGCCGAAATTGTTCAGGAAGAACGCAAATGCTGGCCTTCAATACTTATCATGCCATCGTTGGTAAAACATCGGATCAGAAACAGCTAAAAATTGGTTCCTGATGTGGGACCGAGCTGCTTCGAATTCCGAGTATTGGCCAAGAAAGATGTTTTGTCTGCCTCAACAGGATAGGAAGTTGGATGCTTTGAATATTTGTACAAAGCAAATTCTGCTTTCCTATATAGTTTGCAGCCGTTTGTTGCTGTCAGAAACCACTACTTCAAACAGAGAGAGAGAGAGAGAGAGAGCGTTTCATTGCAACAAGAAGGAAATAGAATAAATTACACACAACTATTTCACTTGCAATTTTATGTTATAGACCAGAAATAGATCCTTCTCAAATATGGGTGATAGGATCTTCTTCTTCAATATGAATTGTTCTTTAAAACCAAGTTTGAACATCCAGTTGAAAGTATGAAGTACAGCATATTGTATGTCATTAGTTAGGTTCAGCCTTTTGGTACAAAACTTGTTGCAACAAGATAATGATCCAGACCAGATAGTAAGTAAACTCCATAGCAGTAGAATAGGAGCTGTTCTGATGAAATGATGATCTATTCCTGACAACATCTTTTTATGCAGGTGTAATGACTCCCATAAAGTAATCAAAAGGATGCACTCCAATTGTTTATACTTTCTGTTTTTGAACCCAATGGATCAATACCTTCTTTGTATTTTGGTGTTATGATGTGGGTACTGAATAAATGGGCTTGAATTTTCAGTTTAAATTTTTGAATTTGCAAATTGGTAAATTTTTTAGTCACACGGTTATGTTAGTTGGGACTGTTTCTAATAGATCAGAGAAATTAAAAAATCTATACTGTCTAATAACAATGATAATAATACCATAATACTGAGAGAGAGAGAGAGAGAGAGAGAGAGAGAGAGAGAGAGATAGCACAGTGTATATTATGTTGCTCTTATTCTTCGGTTTATTCAATCTGGCATTGTTTCCAGTGCGGCTACTAGCAGCTAACAGTAGTAACACAACACATGCAGAGATTAATAGAGATAAAAACAAGCATAAGATGCTGATGATAGGTTGTTGTTCATTATTTGTCTACATCCCTATCTTCTCTTGTTTTTTCTCCTACTTTTTTGATTATACAGAATAAAAGCAATAGAAAACTTTCCATTGAATAAAAAGACAGAAAGAGCTTTAAGGCGGTTCAAGTGTAAGGCCGCCGCGTGTGACTTACCGGTAGTTGACAATTGATATTTGCTAAACAAATTCAAAATGAGAGTGAGTGAATGAATGAATCCAACAATAATCAACGATCAAACAACAATCAAAACAACCAAACCAAACAAACAATCAAAAGAATCAGTTCTTCAATTCGAATAGACCAATCGACGCAGTGCGAGAGCTAGGGCCGACGAGAAAGGAAATTAAACTGATAGTTAGAGACTCAATAATCGTTCGTAAACAGCAAGCATATAAGATACGATACGATACGATACGATACGATACGATACGATACATAGTAGTAGTAGTATCGCTCAGTATACAATAGAAGAAGAAGAAAATAATACAATGGGAAATCCTGAAGATAAGCTTCCACTACCAAAGGGAGGATGGATTCGTACTTTTTCTAATTCACAAAAACGATATTATTATTCTCATAATGAAACGAAACACAATCAATGGCATTTTCCAACCGCTAGTGAAGCAAATGATCCTTGGGTGGCAAAACGACGTGCGGAAACGAATAGTAGTGAAAACAGAACAACACAACAACAAACTAGTAATAATCCTGCAGCAAATAAAAAACCAAGAATTGATAATAATGATCCATCCACATCCACATCCACATCATCTGATGCGTTATTAGATTTAGCCGATACCACAAATGTTGCTATTATTGTTCCATTTCGTGATTTGCATGTGGAACAAAAACGATCCGAACATTTATCGAAATTTATACCACATATGATTACATTTTTACAAGATTTACAAAAAAATCAACATCGGATCTATGATTTTCATATCTATATTGTGGAACAATCCGATGATCAACGTAAATTTAATCGAGGTAAATTATTAAATATTGGATTTGATTTAGCAAGAAAGAATTTTCAAAATTTAAAAGGTGGTAATAAACATGATGTCTTTATTTTTCATGATGTGGATTTATTACCCAGTTCCGTACTGGGTGATGCCTATGCAAAATTTCCAACAGTCCCACATCATATTGCACGATGTTGGGATCGATATTCAAATAATCCTAAATATTTTGGTGGTATTGTTAGTTTTTCATCCTCGGATTATAAACGTATTAATGGATATCCAAATACTTTTTGGGGTTGGTAAGTTTTAGTTATTAAAAGTGTGGACTTAAAAAGATTTGGATACTACTGTATACTGATACATTCCAGAGTTCTGAAATACATATACGATATATCGAATTGGGCCTATATTTTTTATAATCCTTAGGGCTATTTTCCTCACTAATATGTATCCTTTCTTCGCTATTTCTTAATACGCATACATACACACACACATACACAGGGGCGGCGAAGATGATGAACTACAATTACGTTGTAATGCACTTGGTATTAAATGGGATTTCCCAAGACTACCTTCTAGCAGTACATCTAATAGTAGTAAACCACCAATTACTGATTTAGAAGATATGACATTAAAAGAAAAATTAACATTTTTAAGAAGTCATCGTGAATGGAAGTGTATGTCGAAATGGGAAGCAATAGAAGAACATGGTACAACATGGAAAACAAATGGATTAGTCGATTTGAATTATAAAGTACTAAAAACAACACCACTTGACAATAAAGATATAAAAAAAGCAAAGGCAACTAGAATTACTGTTGATGTTAAACTTAATTCAAATAATCATTGGGCCAATGATAAATGTGGTGTTGACTATCAAGGTTAGACTAACTAACTGACTAACTAACTAACTAGGTGTACTACTAGTAAGTAGAAGCAATAGTAAAATAATAAATAATGAGGAAGTTCCAATTTTAATTGGAGACTGGGTATTCATTCATAAACCAACTGAATAAATAAATAAATAAATAAATACATTAATAAACAACTAATTAAAATTTATATAATATATGTGAAATAATCCGCAACTTTGGAATGGTACGTTCAATATTGTAACCGTGCGTCATGAATGACATATATAAATACACAGTGTGATATAGTAGTGTAGCTAGCTATTCCATTGCTCTTGCTGTGATATTTCGTTTTTGTTATTTTATCTTATCAGAAAGGGCGACCAAGTCTTTAGGAAAGAGAAGATTATGTCTTCTGCACGAGGTTTACGCTGAAAATAATCTTCGTCGTCGTTTACTGATTGTTTGGGTCCATTGTTCGCTCTTTCTAGAACGAGTGGTAATATTGGTGGGATGTAATCGTAATCAACAGCAGCAGCAGTATCAGCAGTATCAATCCTTCCTCTTCTTCTCCTTCGGGGTGGTAACGGTGGTGACATCATTAGTAACTTTTTATATCCACTCCAATTAAGATCGAGATGATACATCAATCGACGACCGTTTTGAGTCTTAGAGAGAGTTTCACCGATCACTATCGATTCGAGTTTACAATTTTTAAATTCCATCGCATCGGCAAGCATCGAAACTCCGACTTCATCGAAACGATTCTCTTCTAAATTTAAAAATCTCAATCCAGGACGAGTAGTAGTAGTAGTAGTAGTGGTGGTAGCAGGGGCATCCTCGTTCTCGTCGTCGTCACTTTCGAAGCAATCCGCTAATAGACGTACACCTACATTCGTAAATCTGTTTTCAGAAATATCCAGTCGTTCTAAGGTTTGATTTTGCTGTAACATTTCCGTGATCTCTTTCATGGTCGGATCTCGTAGGCTGTTTCCACCCAGTTGTAGCGTTGTTAGGGTTGACGTGAAAAATCTATCATAAGGTTTGCACCTAGTAGTGGTAGTACTGTTACTATCGATTTGGTGGTGTGGCAGTGGTTGCGGTTCTATTAGGGATCGAAAAAGAGGTGCTAAATCTATTTGTCGGCCCTCTCCGAATGCAATAAATCCTAGATTCAAATTACGAAGGCGTGTCGTTGTGAAGCGCGTTTTGAGTTTGCTGCGGGCGAGCTAACTCCCATATCGTTTCCGACTGACATTTGTTGAAGGAAAGATCGAGATTGGTAATAGAAGGATTGTTTCGTAATGCGGATATTACAGGAACAAGTACTTCATCTGTTAAGTTGCATTCAGAAAAGCACACTTTCTTAAGAGAAGTATTGGACCGAAACATTGCAACAAACGCTTCTTTGTCACTAGTAGAGGCGTTGTTCAGTCCTGAATTTGTCAAGTCAATACATTCAAGGACGCAGCCGACATCGTCAATTGCTTGCTGGTGGTCATCGTTGTCGTCATTATTTCCGTGTGACTCTGATAAAAGATGCCAACGTAATGATTCAAGAAAACACGATGAAAGGCTAAGAGACGATAATGAAAGCTCTTTCAGCGTTGTCTTATCGTATCGAATCTTACAAGTAGGATCTATCCAAAATCGTTCCAAATGTATCTTCGTCAGGCTCGACGACCTCGAACAACCCGAACGATCCTCCCTGATAAAAGATAGGGTACGTGATGACAAATCGTCAGAGTACCTCGATAATTGACCACCTCTGACTACAATTTCATTCAGATGAGAACAACTCCATCGTTCTATATCATACTGCAATTCTGCGTCCCAACAATTCACGTTGTTTATTTCTAGTCGTGTTATTCTTTCATCATTTATCGCATCATGTATTCTGTCTCTTCTATAAATATCGTCTTCGAATCCATTGATTGTCAACAGGTTCTCATTATTGTTGCTGGGTCCAGCAACTTGATCGTCCGACGAGTCGTCCATCATAGTTATATTCAATAGCTATTGCCGCAATTAAAAATTATTTTTCGTGTTCATAGTTCTTTTCTTCTTTCATTCATCACAGTAAATCCCATAATCATAAATTAAGCATAAAAATTAAGCACGAATCAATTAAAAATTGAGCAAAAGTACCATATTTCCTCTCTCCCCCTGTTAAATCACAGAAACGCTTCTTAAAATAAAGAATCTTTTATCTTCTAATTGTTCTATCTCTCTCACTTTTTGAGCTTTGAGCGGACAAATGCGAACTAAGGTAGTAGATCGCTTTATCATCTAACATCTAATCTGTTATCCATCTATCCTCCTCTGCGACTACTATCTACCCATAAGAACTTAATACCATATTCAGCTGATTATATACAGAAGAAGATTATCGTTCACGATTAGGATACGCATATATGTCAACTTTACAGGAACGGCAGATGATGTAAGACCATTCAATTATGTGAATATTACTATTATTCGGACAATAGTGCTTATAATTCACGTGCTCTTCAAGGAGGAGGAGAATGGTTGAGTGGTGGAAGTTCTTTCTACTACTATTCCGGATCGTATTGATTGGGTTGAATTGAATTGGGTGGTGTTATGCAAGTGAAAGACCAGAGTAAGTGTGTCTATTCTTGTTTTCTGTTTCTATTTTGTTTCAACCGATACGATCCGATCCGATCCGATCCGATCCGATCAATCGTTCCATATTTCTCTTTGTTTCATCTTCATCATTCGCTAAACGTAATCCGTACTTGTACAGGACGCTGCGGATGATGTTGGGGCTATAAGCTTAACCGGCGCTATAGAAGGTGGTGTATACAGTGATCCTAGTAATAATAATTAGATATTTATAAAGTTTATCATTTCAACAATTCATTTCGTGTTCTAAAATGAATACTGGGTGCGATGGTGGGAATTTAGTATTAGCACTTTCAGTTTCAATTATATTATTATAACGTTAGCTCTTCTTCTTCTCGCGGTTTAAAATTGTGAGCTTTTGATTTAATCGGAACAGCAATCACGTATCAATGTGTGCCGAAATTGTACAACATACTTGGATCCACCATGGGTTGTTGTTACGTACCCCTGATAAAAAGCATGCGAGACGACGGGAGGCTGACACCGAAATAAGAGTGCAAGAGGAACTGCATTTGACCTTAACCACGAAACTGACGTATGAATGATCGGAAAGGGCGGATGAAAATCGAAATCATTAGGTCTGGTTTGCATTGTGAAATTGTGAGCCATTCGGATGATACGCTCATTCATCGAAACTACCTGAACGATCTGCTTTCATTGAATTTGAATATACAAGAGTTTCAACGACTTTTAATCGATTCACATATAGGACTTTGTTTCTCTGCTGCCAATTGACGAGCCGATGGTTTTCTAGCTCGACCCGATCTTCTCGTGGGACTGGACGTGCTATCACCTCCTACATTTGCTACTTCTTTCGCCAAGATGAATCCTTTAGCATTTTCCACCACTACCGGTTCCGTTTTTATATTCGATACATTCATTACTTCTGTTGTTACTTTTACTGTCTCTTTTTTCGTAATCACTTTCGTCATCGATTTTTCTTTTACTGCCGCTGCAAATCCATTCAGTTGTTGGTCTCCCTCCCTAGTTGATTTGTCAGTCGGAGACACATTTTCGGTTGCATTAGTTGATTCTACTTTCGTATTTATATCAGAGTCCTTTGCAGCTAAACATTCTGTGTATTTCTCGGAGAAGGGTGCCGAAGATGAGGTTTCATCATTATACGTAACAGCTTCGTTGCTCATCTCTCTTTCTTGGATTTTTTCACTGGATTTAGGTTTCTCTGGAACATCATTTGATATGAACGATGCTGGTGCTGCACTTTCTCGAACCCCCGCGTGTTCTAATGCTGTTGCATAAGATACATCCACAACACTACTAGCAGTAGATTCGCCTTTCTCCTCAGTGTGTGTGGTTGATTTCAACTCTGTTGCTGTTCCAGAGGGTTCCATGTCAGCGCTATTTACTTCATATTTTTCTTCTATAGATTCCTTGCCGTTGTTTGCCACTACATCCTCGACTTTGACATCTTCATTACCATCGCGATCGTCGTTCGTAACGAGATCTTCTCCTTTCCCTTCTGCATTAGCAATATTTTCTAGCGACGTCGTTGGTGAAACAGATGGTGTCGGCGGCGGTGATGCTGTGGTGGTTGACACCTGTGCCAAAGGAATCTCACTCGTTGGATTGGATGGTGGAATCATCGCTGGTAGCGACGAGGATGATGACGAGGATGTAACACCATTTTGGTCACCACTACTGCCGTTGCTTTGGAGGTCCGTCTTTACATCAGGACGATCAGCGTTATCTTTCAAATCTAAACTCGAATCGTTCAAATTGTTATGATTGCCTTCACGCTTCGAAATAATCGTCGCTATTCTTTCGTTGGTATTGGTGGTTGCCACAATGTTGGGGGCTATAGTAGTGGCAGTTTTGATAAAATCTGCCATTTCAGTGATGTTTTCAGTAGTGGCATCGCCACTTTCTTCATTATCTTCTCCATTCTGCCCATTAGGGATCATACTAAATAAAAATCCTTCTTTCAACAATAGGAAAATTCGTCGTTCTTGTTCTTCTCTCGTTAATGATTTTCCAACAAACCCCTTCATGTAATTCTTGTACATTGTACGTTGCGTACTCACCCATCTACCTAACGCTCTGTTTTCGGCCGACTTAGTTGGTACGTTACAATGTCCATGTTTGCGTTTGAATTTACGGATTTCTTGAAATCTACGTTCCCAACCGATCTCACCCTTATGATTTTGTGCCCAAATAAAATCAATCGATTCTAACAATTCAATTTTACGTTCTGTGAGACTAGTCCGCTCACTACCCTTGTCCCATTTTTTGCGTTCCATCCGCATCTTGTTTACCCAAATCCCAAGCGAATGATTTTCAGGGAATTGCTGTGGTACGTTGGCTATTCGTATAGTATAGATAAATAGGGTCGTGTCGTGTTTTGAACGAATACATCAAAAATTAAAGTCAAAAGAATAGGAGCAAAATGGTGTGAGCAATCAGAATGAAGAAAGGTATCAAATCGGAGAATATTATTGTTTGGACAGGTATACTTTTGCAGTTTTAGTTACTGCTGCCGTTGTTAGTTTGTTATAATATAATGAATGGAATACTGTTACTTACCGTCTCCGAAAATAACAATAAATTGTCGTAATTCATTGAATCGTTTAAAAAATGTTTGTAATGCATTCCGTTTTCGAACTGTTGTTAATTCTAATAATTCTCTTTGGGATGGAAACATACGACCATTCTCTAATGGTGCATTCATTAATTTATCTCGTAATTCTAAATCAGCTTTTTCATCATTCCGCCGACGTTTTTTGAGTGAAATACCGTTACGAGGACTGTGATTATTTTCGTCCATATCATCATCATCATCATCATCGTCGTCGTCGTCGTCATCGTCGTTACCATCATCATTGTCATTATCATCGTCATCGAGTGATCCGTCCTCGTAACTATCACCATTGCTGTTGCGAGGACGTTTCTTACTGCTACTATTGTTGTTGTCATCAGCAGAACCACGATTTTCTTTGTCGACCAGTAGCGTACTTTTCTTTTTAGCTGAACATTTCTTATCGTTGGTAGTACCACTCGTCGTTGTCTTTGCTGCCTTCGTAGCAGCAGCCGTATCAGTGGCACCGCCAATACCGCCACCAACACCGCCAGTAGTAGAGTGAGCATTCGCACCGGTCTTAGCAAGAACTGCCTTTTTCTTTTTGATTATTAATTTCTTAACGACCCTTACAGTTTTCTTAATCTTTTTACCTGTTTTGGGACATTTCACGATAACGGTTTTGGTAGAGACGATATCACCGCTATTGATCTTAGTTTTAGTAGCATTCTTCTTCTTGATTACCTTCATCTTCTTTTTCTTCGTCGTAGCAGTCCCAGTAGCAGTACCAGCAGCAGTAGTAGCACTATTCTTCTTATTTTTCTTCTTTATTGATGTTAATGATGATTGCACTTTACCGAATTGTGTCATCGCCATCGCCAAATCATGTTTCAGCTTTAGTGTTATATCCGGTTCCGATTCATGTTGTTGCTGTTGTTGCCGCCAAGATATAATATCCGGTTCTAACCAACAACGACAAATTGCTTCTTCCTTTGGAGTATTCTTGAGAGATAATAAACCTTCGAGGATGGTTCCATCCATCTTCATTGATTCTTCAGGCCAACGAGGTAGATCTTTTAGCAGCAACAACAATTCCTCTTGTTCTTCTTCTTCCGCTGTAGTAGCAGTAGTCGTTGTCTTCGTTGTTTTTATAAGGCGTTGTTGTACCGATTCGGCCGCTTCTTGTAGCAGATGCCTTCGTTGAGGTGAAACACATTCTTGCGCTTCTCGATGAAAAATCATACGTCGATTACGATGAAGTTCATCATAACCATAAACTTTTAGAGTTAGCATATCACCACAATACCCGCAATACCGAGACATCAGAGGTGGCTTAGATGATGCCAGTGATAATAATAGTGACGGTGGTGGTAGTAGTGTCTTCTTCTTGTTGTTGTTGTTGTTGTTCTTCTTGATGTTCTTGGTGGAATTTGTGGCACTATCGCTACTGCTGCTGCTGCCACTATTATTTTTATCTATTTCGTCATGGTACCCGCATAATGTGATAATATCGTCGTCGTCGGTGTTCTTAACACGCTTCACATTTTGGGAAGTAACATTAGATGTAACAGCAGTAGATGGACGTTTTACCTTCTTGGTAGAAGAAGAACTCTTGGTAGTAGTAGCGATGGTGGGCTGCGATTCTTTATTTCTCTCACTAAAACTACTACTATTTTGGACAACCGACGGAGCCCATTTTGATATTTCTGCGTGTGACGGAGTTCTTGGTGTTACGGTTGCTAATGGCTGCTTCTTACTACTACTGTTAGAAGTAGCAGTAGCATTAGTCGAATTGGTAGACTTACTGTCGGGTGTTGTTATTATTGTCATATTATCAATTTATTGTGATAGAGATAGTCTATGAGTACAAAGGAAAGCAGGCAGATGTGAGTTCTGGTGTTTACTGTAGTGTTAGACATTGGTGTACGCGTTAGTTTAAGTAGTGTAATTGAGTTTTTACCAGTACCCAGTAGCGCACCGCTGTATTTTCGATGTGGCGTTTTACACCGCCGTGCTGCATGCACCTCGTCGTCGCATGAAAAACTTTAGTTTTGCTGGATAGTTTTATTCGCTCTCGTGATAGGTAGGTATGGGACGTGGTGATTTCACACACTAAAATCTAAAATCTCTCTGAAAAAAAGTGAAGGGTGAGCTTGCTCTTTTTTCAGATTTTGCTTTGCTGTTCAAATCTCAAATTCGCGCGGCGCGCACAAACCAATCTGCTTCATTATTCCGCGCTCATTAGTTCCTTCAGCGAACAGCAAAGTTCGTACGTACTATACTGGGAATTTTCTCATCATAAATGAGTCGATAACCACCCATAAAATCTACCCAATCGACAGGAAATTTTTAAAAAAATGAGATTTTGAATGTTTTCGACTCACTATCGACCCTTTTATTCTTTGAAAACTCCTCACCATAGCGCGTACGAACTTTGCGTTCTCTGGAGGAAGTACTAGTCACCGCAAAATCTCAAAAAATCTGATTGTTGTCTCTGTTACGAGTACAGTATGTTCAATAGACAAGCTAGCTATCATGATTGTATGTATCATTTTGCGTAACGGCGGCCAGATGGCTCGATACATCTTCCTCTCCTATCTGTTCGGATTTCGGCCAAAGAAAGTTATATTCTACATGTAGTATTATCGTCATTTTGGTATCGATTGGAGTGATAGATGGTTATCAATAGATAGGAGGTGTCATCTTGAACACGCACGTTCAATCATAAGACTAATCAAAATCGATTCGATCATGATTCGTCGACAAACTCTCCTACTACGCACAATAAAAGCAACATCAAGACCAAGATATACAGTAATCTCACATGGTGAATCATTGCAATATTGTTGTCGTCGTCGGGGTATTTCTTCTAATTCTACTTCTGAATTAATTGCTCAAGGACAACAACAACAACGAAAACGACCAGAAAGACCAAGACGGTCTCTCTTCAGTGTTCCTGGTTCCGATGAACGAAAGATCTTGAAAGCACAAACACTTCTTGCGGATTCCATTGTATTAGACTTAGAAGATGGGGTTGCATATGATCGTAAGGATGAGGCAAGAGAAATTGTTCGTAATACCTTATTGGATACATCAAAAACATTTGTTGGAGGAAACTCGACTGAATTATGTGTTCGAATAAATGGATTGGATACAAATGAAATTGCATTGAATGATTTAAATGCAATACTACTATGTGATAGATTACAAGCAATAGTTATTCCTAAAGTTGAATCCGCATCGGATATTCATTTTGTTTCACGTATGATCGATACACATTGTAATAATAATAAGGATATACGGATCATTGCTGCAATCGAATCTGCAATGGGGTTTCTTAATTTACGTGAAATTGCCAACACATCTACTATTTGTGGGAACCGTCTTGATGCGTTAGTATTTGCATCAGAAGATTTTTGTGCTGATATTGAAGCTATACGTACTCAAGATGGGAATGAATTATTATATGCATGATCTCAATTGGTTATAACAGCAAAAGCATATTCATTACAGGCAATTGATATGGTACATATAAATTTTCGTGATCAAAATGAATTAAAGAATGAATGTATAACTGGTCGTCAACTTGGTTTTACAGGAAAGCAAGCTATACATCCTAATCAAATTGATATAATACATGACCAATTTTCACCATCATTGAAAGATATACTATTCGCTACTAAAGCTGTAAAAGAATTTCAACATACTACAACGATTGATGGGAAAGGTTCATGCGTCGTTGATGGGATTGTTGTAGATTTACCAGTATACAAATGGGCCGTAAAGATGTGTAAACGGGCAGAGAAAATGAAATGATAAGATAGATACAATAACTATACAATTGATTTTTAACTACTGTGTTTCCATTATTATATCATGACAAAACCTCTTTCTTCGATAAGATGTTTCTACTAAAGGAAGTTTGTAAGGCGTGTACAAAATGAAACTCGTTTCCTCATTCTTTGAACTCGGTGCTTGATGAACACACGCTATGTACCGTACAATGTAACTTCTTGTGTGTGTGCGATTTGACGACGTCTATCTCTAGTCTCAAATAACGATATATATGCTACACGAAAGAAAGAAAGTAAAGTTTATTTAAAATTTGTTGTACTGTAAAAGTCGACTTTAATAGTTGTTTATTTTAAATAAATGTTTTAAATAAAAACTTCTATTTGAGGAATGCTTTGACGGCATCAGCTTCAGGGAAGGAGTAATTTTCAAGTTCGATAGTTACCGAAAGTACAGCCTTGAAGGCATTGACAACGCAATGAGGAACCGATGCTTGAGTTGGATATCCAGCACCTAATGAGAGTGCGGCCAAGACACCAAGTGCTTCGCAGAATTGTGCTGCCAAAACATCGTTGGTAATTGCAAGAACCTTAGCATCAAAGAGTGAACCGTTATCGTAGACCTTCTTCAAGACCATACCATATGAAAATGGCTCGATGTTCAACTTTTGAAGAAGAGCAGCTTGAGATGCTGTAACACGTTCACCCTTGGCAATAAGGTTGGTATCGTTAACCATCTCAATTTGACCACGTGTAATCTTAGTAGCAATTTGCAAGGTTTGGAAAAAGGCGGTTTGACCTGGATCACATCCGGTACCACCCTTGGGTACGAGAACATCAGCTGGTGCGACAACACCAACCTTGGCAGGTGCTGGTCGGGTATTACCTTCTAGTACCTCGCGGATTTCACCTAAGTCACCGTTGGTGAAAACAAAACCAACATTACCACGGCAACATTCGATCAATTGTTCACATGGTGATTCAGGATTTTCATCAACATATTCCTTAAGACATTTTCTCATCATGGTATTTTTTCCCATGAGGATGTCAGCCTTTCCACGTAAGACCTTACGGGTGTCTTGAAGTTGCTTGGAACCAACATTATCAATTTCAACAATAAAACATTTACTGTAGGTTGATAATAAATTCTTGAATGTAGTGAAATACTCGGCTTTGCGTTCGGCTGAAAGAGGCATGATGGATGTTTTTGTTTTTAAAAGAAAGGAAAGGAAACTACGGACGAGGAATCAAAGAAGAATCAACAATTTAACCGAAGCTGTAATGCTTGTTAATATAATAAGTATCAAGTCTTTGAAAAAGTCTTGAACTGTGATAATGGATTTGAGGGTTGTTTCAGAAACAACGATGCTGTAATAATATTGCTACAGTTATAGTACGTGCAGTTTCGCCTGTTTTTATTTTCGTAATTTTTTAGTGAGAGAGGTAAAAGGTAGGAAATCGAGTCATGTCCATGCGGGACTCATAGCAGATTACAATTAAAAGTACTGTACTTGTAATAATTAATTATTGTACAAATAATAATAAATTAAATCTGTGGAACAATAAATAGCAGTTTCAGATTAATTTAATGCAGGTTTGTTCCGACTAAAATCAGAAGCAAACCTTACTAACTTACTACTACTGCTATTGAACTGCTATTACTGAGAGCAGTGCTGGTTTGGTTTGGTGAGGTGTTCAAAAAATATGTTTCTTTGGCTCACCATGATGCTATTATATAATTGCTGCCAAGCTGGGCTGCTGCTACTGCTGCTGCTGTAGTATTTGATTAAATACTGGCTAGTTCCCGTGTACATACATGAGGATTTCAAAACACCCATGCAGGCTGGTATGTGGAATCTGTGGACTTGATCAAGGTGTGGCCAATAGTAGTTAGTAGAAACTTTGCTACTGTGACAGTTTCTTGAGTAAGACAGAATAATCATGCGCAGAGTATCAGGCGCGTTCCGGCTCAACGCGGCGGTTTGAGGGACACTTGCGACTCAAAATTTTGCTTCCGCGTGGAGGTATATTTTTGTTTGAGTTTCTTGAGAATTTAGTTTCGTGTCCTTCTTCACAACAACGTCGAAGTAACAAAGTACCTGTGTTCGTCGACGTTGTTGTCAAGAAGGACACGAAACTAAATTCTCAAGAAAGCAAACAAATAATCAACCAACCTCAAACGGTATTTACATGATTAAGTCGAAGTAAATGATGCTACGTTAATCGACAGCATTCAATTATATTTTCACTAACAAAGTACTAGTTATTTCAAGTCGATTTTGATAACTACTTCGAAATTGAGCGTCATTTCCTGATCAATCAGTACGCAGTACGACACACAGTACGGCACGAGACGCGAGTAATTGATGCTACGTTAATCGACAGCATTCAATTATATGTTCACTAACAAAGTACTAGTTATTTCAAGTCGATCTTGATAACTACTTCGAAATCGAGCGTCTATTCTGGCAATCGATCAGTACGCAGTACGACACACAGTACGGCACGAGACGCAAGTAATTGATGCTACGTTAATCGACAGCATTCAATTATATGTTCACTAACAAAGTACTAGTTATTTCAAGTCGATTTTGATAACTGCTGCGAAATCGAGCGTCTATTCTGGCAATTGATCAGTACGCAGTACGAGACGCGAGTAAGTGTTGCTCGTTTGATTGACAGCATTCAATTATATTTTCACTAACAAAGTACTAGTTATCTCCAGTCGATGTTGGCAACTGCTTCGAAATCGAGCGTCATTTCCTGATCGATCAGTACGCAGTACGACACACAGTACGGTACGAGACGCGAGTAAGTGTTGCTCATTTGATTGACAGCATTCAATTATGTTTGTACTAGCAAAACAGTAGTGCTTTTTCGACATTTTTGATAACTACTTAAAAATCGAGCATCATTTCTCGATCCGTACGAGACGCGAGTACGACTAACAGTACTGTAAGGTCCGAAATGAATCATGGTACGTACAGTCTACTGCAACTGTCAATAGAAGACCTTATTCTGCTCCTTCCTCTGACTCTTCTTCATCATCTTCCACTGCTTCTGGTCTTGTTTCATACTCTAAAGTCTCTCTTCTAAAGATCTCATCAAATATATAACTATGGCTCTCTTCTTCTACTCGCAGAGCTTCTTTTTCCAGGCATTGTACCTTATTAACATGAGATGATGAGGGCATATTCCTTCCCACCTCAATTGGATCCATCTTTACATCCGACATAACAATATTGAATAACGGAATAGTTACTGCTTGGCCACTGGGTGTCCACCATCTTGGACCTCTTTTCACTTCATTCAAGTAGAAACCATCACATACAAGCTTACCTGTTTCTTGACAGGTATATGATTCACTTGTCCATTCAACCATCCAATACCCATCCCTAGCTTCAGGATCACTTGTTACAATAGCACCGTAACCACCAATTTCAATATTCGCTGCTGTATTGGAACTTAACGAAACAAGAATTTCTTCTCTCGCCGTGTCTACGTCGTCTATGTTGGCCTTGTCGTGGTCGACTTCTAGGCGAACCACATCCCATTCGTTCTTTTTTCCAAGTATTTTTCGATATCTGCATTCCTCCACCGTTGCAAATCTTGGTTGTTTCGGTGCCTTCACACCGACTTTCCATGGTAACCGAATAGTAGTATCACACGGTACGCAAGCACATGGAATTCTTCTCAAAGCAACACGACCGGTACCCAACTCAGGACAGCAATATACATGGTATCTTTTGTTTGACGTTCCACCAGCTTGTTTGGCTTCCTTTGAAAACTCGTGGTGTTTGATGGCCCGCGAATTTTCTCTCTTGGCCGATTTTCCTCCCGATTTAACCCCCCCGGATCTCCCGATACGCAACAGTCTTGCACATTCTTCAGCTAATGAGAATTCTTTACCGATTTCGTTTACGCTATGTGCTGCAAAACGTTTTTTGTCATCAACAGCATTTTCTTCGGCAATGCTATCCATCGCTTGCTTCAGCTCCCTCGCAGAATAACGTATCAATAAGTTTTTATCAGTACCGTTCACTCCGTCCACGATACCTTTTCCTGTAATACCAATTGAAATAAAATAAATAAAAGTTAGATACGACAAAACCAAGCAAAGCATATTTTAGATACAATAGTTTAGAATAACGTACCATGACCGGGAGCACCGAACGAACGATCGATTACAATGTTATGTTTGATTGATAATCCTGATAAGAACCATAGTGCTGTTGCTGATCGATACTGAGCGCCACAACCATCGGTTGTTTCGTATAAGCGTTCACTCAAGACTTTTTTTCTTTTAAGATTTTAATTAAGCGATCCATGTGTTTATCGGTCGTGGCAGCATTTTGAATCTTAGAATCTTTTAAAAACGAATAGAAATGCGAGGTTGTTTCTGTTTCTCCGACAGGATAAAATTTGATGTCGTTACCCTCAATTGATAGATCTCTTCCCTGACCGAAGTGTTCACTCTGGATTTCCATGTGGAATTTCATTAATAATCGTTCCGCATAATCACGTGAACCAGCCACCTCCCCTGGTTTCAGACGACTAAAACGGACGTCTTCAATATTAGATTTGCTTAATATAATTTTCAAAAATCGGTGGTAAGTATATTTTTTCAAATGTGGGAGGTAATATTCCGTGAAGAATTCTTGGAACCCACACTTTTTTTGGGTTAAATATTTCCTTTTGTAAAATCCGCCCCGTACGTAGTTTGGGTCCGCCTCCAAAAGCAAATCGCATTCAACACAGGATTTCGTCTGGACGAGTCGTTCCCCCTCAACCACTGGCGGAAATTTTGGCAACATGTTGTGTATGCTGCAGGACGGGAGGACATCGTACAAATGGAAACAAATATCATTGTTCATAGTCAATTCTTCAGGAGGCCGGTCGAACCCAGGACAAGCGTTGCACTCGCCCGTAACACAGTCCAATTGATGAAGAGATTGGAACCTGTCATCAGGCGGAGCACACAAGCAACAAACCATCGCTAGTTTGGCGGTCTTAAACCTAGCCTCTCCCTGCGGGTGCACCTTGTCCTGGTATTTCTTGAGGGTTTCGTCGGCCGCAATATATCTCCTCGTTCTTGGATTGAAACCATCGCGTATCTCCTTGAAATCCTTGATTCGGTAACAAATAAACCGGTTATAGCTCTGTTGAAGGTTGATCATTTGAATACACGGTTCGCAGCCACACATTATTTTATACCGATCACTCATCATTCGTAAATGAGGCGGCAACAATTCCCTCAATTTTGTATCGGATATTAAAATATTACCAGCGCAATCACGCACACTCGCTAAACCTATCAATGGATCAGCATCTATTAAGTCATTGTGAAGCTCACGAACCGGTATCTGAAGTAGTATTTTATTAGTCCTTTTTTTGGTACCAGGATTGTTAGCGTCGGGTACCAATAAAGTATCTGAAGCTAACGGACTCTGTATGACCATATGGTGATTATCCAACCAGCGTAAAAACTCCATGTGTAACTCTGGTGTCACCTTCGTACGCCCCAAACGTTTTAGTACACGGCTGAAGAGAGTATTAGTACTGTCGCGCATCTTCTTGCGATGAATTTTGGCTCTCTTCATAGATTTTTCAAATGTTCTTGGGGGAATATCTGGAAACAATCTGTTTCGACAAGTAAGAGTAGGAATATTTGTTGTGCAATTAGACGAGATTGGAGATTCTGCTAATGCTGAATATACACATTGTTCGTAGGAGCGTACATCGTCGGTACCACTACCCTTCTTTTTCGAGTCGTTTGTTGTTTTCAAAATACGATTGATTTGTTCATGATGAAAACGCATGGCTGCTAAATCTACAACGTCTGCTAGTCCTGCACTTTTAAAAAAAGGTCTAACACGCGGATCCTTGGACGCAGTGTGCAATGCTAATACTAGTTGTTGTTGTGAATAGTGGTTAGAACAGTGCTCTCATAATATAGTTTGAACTAAATTATTTACAGCTCTATTCTTACCCTTCCTTGCCGCATAATCGGATCGATCAGCAACCTTGAAAGCATCTTCATCAAATGCAATGTTTAAAGACGGACGGGTAAAATCGGAGTATACTACAGGTTGAGCTACAGGTGTCGCAGTCGCTGGTGCCACCGCCGTATCATTTAATTTAGTCAAGAGAGACGTCAGAGTCTCTACCAAATTCTCTGCCGAAACTTCAAGAGCACAGGCTAAGTCAACCTTCAATTCTTCTTGTTCTAAACATAGAAACTTACTTGGAGAACTTTCATGATCATTACCTGTAACAGTATGAGTAGGAGGACTAACCTTCCTCCTTGGAGTGGAACCGGAAGTCAAAGAAGATGATACAGACACTGCACAGGCCGGTGATAGTAATGATGGTGGTGATAATAACAATTGTCGTGAAGCACCTGGAGGTGGCGCTGCAGTTGCCGGTGGAGACTTTCTGCGTCCTCTTTTTTTGTTACTTTCACTCTGTGAAACTGCAGTCGCCGTCACCCCACCTTGTCTGCGTCCTTTTTTTTTGGTAGTAATTCCACTCATTGTGAACGATCGTATCCTATCAGAGCAGAAGAGGAGGAAGATGAAGAAGAGTTAGAAGATGAAGCAGAATAAGGTCTTCTATTGACGTACGGATCGATCGCAAGAACAGAAATGACGCTCGATTTTTAAGTAGTTATCAAAAATGTCGAAAAAGCACTACTGTTTTGCTAGTACAAACATAATTGATCGCTGTCAATCAAACGAGCAACACTTACTCGCGTCTCGTACTGTCGTACTGCGTACTGATCGATTGCCAGAATAGACGCTCGATTTCGCAGCAGTTATCAAAATCGACTTGAAATAACTAGTACTTTGTTAGTGAAAATATAATTGAATGCTGTCGATTAACGTAGCATCAATTACTCGCGTCTCGTGCCGTACTGTGTGTCGTACTGTCGTACTGCGTACTGATTGATTGCCAGAATAGACGCTCGATTTCGAAGTAGTTATCAAAATCGACTTGAAATAACTAGTACTTTGTTAGTGAAAATATAATTGAATGCTGTCGATTAACGTAGCATCAATTACTTCGACTTAATCATGTAAATACCGTTTGAACGCAAGAAAACAAGCTCGATTTCGAAGCAGTTGTCAAGAATGTCGCAAAACGACTAGTAGTTTGCTAGTACCAACATAATTGAATGCTGTCAATTAACAGAGCAAAATTTACCGCGTAAGGAATTTTTTTCATCAATCCCGCGATGCGCTGTTTTCAGTGTTTTCAGCTTCGATGACGTTGCCGATATGGGCGGAATTCTCCTTAGTTAACTAACAGGGCTTCGACGACACCACCTACACCTGTCGATGCGTCTTGATTCAATGCATGGATTATGATTGGTCAGTTGTAGAAAAGAAGAGCTTCTGTGGAAGGTAAAAATCCGCCCAATTGATAGTACTTTCACTGCATAGCGCGTGTTGTAGTAGAAGCGTCTGTCCGCAGATTGTCCTTTATTCCACAAAACAGCGCCGCGTTGAGCCGGAACGCGCCATCAATTGTATTGAATGTTATGATGATTTTGGTTCTCGTGAACTTTCTATTCAGGCATGTACCAAACCAAGCATTCCACATAATAGGCAGTTCCAGTGGCCATCTACTTGTCAAAATACTTATCACATTATTTCACCATTCCCCATGCATGGTATCGTTGTAGCAGTAAGACACTAGTAGCAAGGGAATAACTGACCAAGGACTGATCATAGGGGTAGATATGTGCCACTAAGGAGCAACTAAGCTTGCACTTCTAATAAAGCTAGACATATTTACAGTTGTCACCAGGTCACCAGAAATACTACCCAAAGTAAATGACAATGCCCTTCTCATTGATGGTGGCCAATAAATCATTTATTTTCAGTCGGATGTTAGTCCACTTGCTAAATGTATCGAATACTACTTTGATTCCAGTAACAGACAGGAAGTACAAGAAGGACACGATGACCAACTAGTGTTTATTAGTCAGTTAGTCACAAGTAACAAGTAAACCATATCAAATCAATCAGAGGGCTGGTAAGATTACAGTTGCTTCTACCGTGCAAAAATAATTTCCATAATGTCTAGAAAAATGTATACACATATTTTGTTCTCCTCCACTACTGTATATACTTTCTATGTCTATAATGATCGGTATTTATTCTAATGGATACTGGATACATCATCGCTACCGGTTATTGGTTACTACTGATAGGCTACTACTACTACGGCAATGCTTTCTGTTGTTGGTACTTCGATAAACCAGTTTCAAATTCTTTCCATTGCAAACCGTGAGGTGTACGCTGACTTATAACACCGAATGCTTTCGTAACTCGCTCACAGTGATCACCCCAGTTGCTTTAAAATAAAGTAGGAAGATGTTAAAGCAGACGACAATATAAGGGAAAAAAGGTCAGCCATACAATCGACAAAAACTAAGCTCAGTATCATTCTATTTGTTCGACGTGGTTTATGATTTTGATGTGTAGTTTATCATTAATTTTTACACACCACACACCACACACCACACACCACACACCACACACCACACACCACACACCACACACCACACACCATATCGTATTCGTATTCGTATCATGTAGTACGTATCGTGTCGTATCATATAAATAACGTACCAGTCATCAAAGAATAACATCTCATTGTAGGGAATACCACTTTCCTCATGAAGTTGTTGAAAGTGAGTAATTTTGTCGGGAGATAGATTTCCTGTCCGTCCAATTTGATTGTAATTCATCATATCGCCAATAACAAGTCCCGGTAAGATTTCAATTCCATCTAAGCATGCATACGAATAGGATGGTTCTAATGATGATGATGCTGTTGCTAATTGTACATCTTTATATATAGGATTCGTTGCAAGTTCGTATAGAATTTTCCGTGCTCCATCATATAATGTTACCGTACAGTTGTCACGATTACCATAACGGGGAACTTGAAGACCAACAACGCCTTTCTTCGTTTTCTTTTTTTCCCCTTCTGATCTTGATTACTCTTTACATCCACTGGAATCAAATTTCCGTGTATGGGAATCTCTGGAAGTCCCGGAAGTTCGTGCATCTCAGGTGTCCACAAACAATCGTCTAAATCAAAGACAATCATGGAAGGAAGTTGTGACGGCGATATCGGCGACATCGGCAATGACGATGATGATGGTTTCATCGTACTAATACTGCGTGTACTAGAATTAAATATATTGGGGTGGTAATGGCGACGTCGTAATATGTCTCTTGATGATGAACGAAGCGACGACAGCAACAGCCACGACGATTGTTGGCTTCCTTTAATGACGCGAATAATTATTGACAAAAAAGAGTTACGTCCCAAAAATAATTGGATCCTTAACTTGATGCACGATGCAGGTAATATGATATGCTGCTACTCTAGTAGAAGCAGTGGATATTATTGCTGCTGATTATCGTATTTCCTGTTGCTGTGTCGACTACTTTGTGTTCGTTGTCCTTGGCTGTTATTGTGTTTGATCTGTTGTTGTTTTCTAGTCGGCATTATTTTGTTTTATCGAGCATAAATTTGAAAAAAAGACGCCATAATTTATTTTCTCTTATCCCCCCCAAAAAAATTAACAAAAATGAAAGTACGGTCAGGGGTCATTACCCCTGAGTACGGTAACACAGTAACCAGACTTGTTACAACAATCGATCAATCTACAGACAATGAACGAAATCAAGATAAAATAGATCAGCTGAACTAGATAACATCAAATGAAATTTTGAGCAGAACATTGTTTTCTCGTAGCAACCCCAAAACCATCTTGAGTAGAATAGATCAATTAGAATAAAATGATACTCTGCCTAGCACTTAATTTAATCGACTATGAAATAACTTTGTGTGTGTGTGTGTGTGTGTGTGTGTGTGTGTGTGTGTGTGTGTGTGTGTGTGTGTGTGTGTGTGTGAAGTCTCGCTGAGGTAGGTATCACTTTAGCTAGCACTCGATACAGTCTACTCGAAGATACCGCCGCCGCCACTACTACTTTCTCTTGTTTCTTCCGCTTGACCTTTATTACCCATCATCATACGATCGAGTCGTAGCTTTTGGATTTTCATGTGATACTGTGGTGCTTCACTGGCAATCTCCTTCCATTCCAACGCAACTTGTTCTCGTTCGCGTAGAATCAATTCAGCGATTTGGGTGGGGTCAATCACAGAAGAGCTAGTACCGTCATTACCATTCTCTCCACCATTTTCGGGAATATTCTTAAAGCTAAGTGATGACGATAATAGTTCCTCAAGTATATCATCGGTTTTTCCATATGTTACGGGACCGTGAAACAGATGTTGCTTGTCTTGGTAAAAATTCTCTAAGAAACCATGACAAACGAATTCAGAACCACGTAGCTCGCCTGTTGACTTTTTCAGTTCCCATCTATTCAGTACACGATGGATAGCTTCTTCCGTTGCCAAGAGAATAAGTAAATCGAAATTCCCTCTCCGTAACGGTGAAGGCTTGTGATCTGATTGTGGATCATCGACGTTGATTTCTAGAAATAAAAAATAATCACGTGATCCTTTCAATGATGATAACGATGATGATTTGTCCATGTTTTTTACTCTTTCCCAATACCACTGAAGAGTCTGTCCACCCATATCAGAAACTACCTGTAAATCGTTTGCAAATTCTCTCGATAGCTGTTCTCGGACACTCAATATACGGCTACATAGCGAAGACGGATCTATATCCCAGGAATATGCTGGAATATGTGCTTGGTGGCCCTGGATAATCCAACTTTCTTTTGGTTCTTCGAGTAGTTTTTCAAAGTAATTATCCCATGTCGGAAATCGAGTAGTATCCATTGCGGCTAGACCATGATATCGCAATAAATGACACGTCCGTATTTCCTCCTTCTCTTCCTTGTTTGTAGAGGGCCAATTGGTCCTCCCAATATCATTGAGATCAGGCATAACTTCGGACAGGCTAAATTTTGACTTTTCGTTGCCGCTCACAACTAAATTCGGCTGAGTGAAACTTTCAACCCAAAAAGCTGTTTCTGGGTCACGTAACTGATTCGTTAAGAACATAAAGGATTGAATAGAACGTTGTGTCAAAAACAATGAGAAATCGTTCGGAAGTCGCCAATAACTTGATGTGCCATCATTATTGTCGGCATCATTGACATCGCCAATATTGCCGTTGTTGGACGATAAATGCGTCCTACACCTCCGACGAGGAGACTTGCTAACGAAAAAGGCTTCTCCTCCTTGTATTATCAAGATTGCGGTAAATAAAAGGCTCCTCCTCGTCGATAGCATGATGAGATCTTTGATAGTCGTTCTCTTTTGTCGAAACAATGATATCTTGTTCTTGTTCTTTTGTGCTTTTAACATTTTGCTTAATAAATTCTATAAAAAATTCGGTGACACCTCTTTTGGATATTTGCTGGCGAAATAAAAATTGAGCCGAAAGAGCAATATCGCGCCTCCCCCGCAGAAATTTTCCATCTGTAGCTAATTTCTCATCAGCTGTGCTAGCTCATATATTTCCTAACCTATCTAATGGAGATGGTAGGCTAATCACTTACAGATGGCAGCATCAACAACAAATTGATTGATTGAAAATCAACTTACTGTGTATAATATCAAATAGTATTCAGTATATGGCTGATAGTAACGTTGGTCTTTTTCGATTCGATTCTAGATTTTGTTCGGCCGCTTGGCACCTCTGGACCAGTCCACATCAATTTAAGCGCTCTTTCAGTACTTTGTGTCGAAATGAGAAGATAATAATATCATACCTTTTTTGATGTCGGCGAAGCATGCAACACATCACACTTGTACACACATCATTACTACATTTAAGAACACTTATTCACTGACTTAAACACTCAAAACGCTCATTAAAGCACAAATTCAACACAAATTCAACAAGAACGGCATCTGATAGGAAAGAATCAAGAATTATCGATAAGAGAAAGGTAGCGAGTAAAAATGGCTTCCGTCATTAGTACAATTATGAAAGGGCGAGCGGTTTTGGTCCCCATGACCCTCGGACAAAGTACTATGATTCTTCGTCGTTCGACACAGCATCATCGCTTCCAGGAACAAATGCAGTTGCGTATGCTAGTAGGTCCAAATCGACAGCATGCAATTATGACGAATCGGTACTTTTCCTCAGTGGCAACTACAGCTAATAGTGCAGACAGTGATCGATATACCGACTACAAGAACGTCCTTGCGGCGATCCTGTTACTGGGAGCGACAGCTAGCACCGCCGTTTTAAACAACAATAGCAACAACAAGACGACCTGCGAATCTGCCGGCTCCATTGTCGATATAGATGAAATACCCGAATACACCGCAGAAGAAGTAGCAAAAAATAATGGAAAAGATGGCAAACCGGTTTGGATGACCTATTCGGGGACGGTATATAATGTAACGTCATTCGTTCGAAATCATCCCGGCGGCATGGAACGTATATTATTAGCAGCAGGAGGTCCGGTCGAAGCACATTGGCATTTATATAGACAACACTTTTCATCTGATCTACCAATGACATTATTAGAACCGTTAGCTGTCGGTACTTTGCGTGAAATCGATCAAGATGCGGTCGATGATATGATGGAACAAATGATGGAAAATGAAAAGGATCCCTATGAAGATGAACCTGAACGTCTTGGTGTACCCGTAGGTCCCAAAGCAAGAAGTAAAACTGTTCTTAAAGTTCATTCCGATGCTCCCATGAACGCAGAAGTACCAGAACACATATTGACACGTAGTTATTTAACACCAAACCATCTATATTATATGCGTCATCATCATCCGGTTCCTTTGTTGTCGAAAGAACAAATCGAAAATTATAGACTTGAAATTGATTTGTCCGAATACGGCAAGGGAAAGTCACGTATATCTCTCAAAGATTTGAAATCGATGCCTAAGGTGGAAGTTACTATGACGATGCAGTGCAGTGGTAATAGAAGAAGTGGCTTTAATGTATTTGAAAAAACCTCCGGAACTACGTGGGGACAAGGAGCTATCAGTACTGCTAAGTGGGGTGGAGTACGACTGAAGGATTTACTAAAGAATGCTGGAATGGGTGATCCCATCGAAGCACAAGATAAGGGTGAGATCGAACATGTCCGTTTTCAATCAATTGATGGAATGTCTGTCTCAATAGGGATTGAAAAAGCAACGAATCCCTATGGAGATGTAATGATCTGCTATGAGATGAACGATGAAGAACTCCCTCGTGATCATGGCTTTCCCCTACGAGTTATCGTACCAGGATATGCCGCAGTTCGCAGTACTAAATGGCTCAACAAAATCTCGATTTCAAAAGAAGAAGCTGAAGGTAAACAAAAAATCTCCTGTTTTTATCTCTCATCTGAGCCCCCGTCGTATCATGATAATTCTGATCTTTTTTTTCTCCTGTTCTTCTCTCTCTCTCACTCACTCTCTCTCTCTCGTCATTCAACACAAACCAACTATTTGCTCTTCTCGTCACAACGCTACGTAATCCTTGTCTTCTTTTTCATCCAAGGACCATTTCAACGTGGTCTAAATTATAAGATCCTCCCTCCGAGCGTTAAAGACGCGAACGATGTGAATATCGACGAAATGCCATCGTGTAACGAGTTGAGTGTTTCATCTGGTATCACGAAAGTAAAACCATTAGGAAGTCACAGTGACGATGTACCACCGGGAGATATAGTCATTATGAAGGTGTCTGGGTGGGCTTTCGCAGGTGGAGGTAGAAATATTGTTAGAGTGGATGTGACGGGAGATCTCGACAAGCACAATTGGACAAGTGCAAACTTGAAGGAAGGCAACGACCAAAGGTATGGACGTGGATGGGCTTGGACCTTTTGGGAAGCAGAAGTTCCAGCGAGAGTACAAAGCGATGGATGTGTCCATCTTTATTGTAAAGGCGTCGATATGGCATTTAATAGTCAACCTGAAACTGCTGTCAATCAATGGAACGTCCGAGGTTTGATGAACAATAGCTGGTACCATAAAACTAGCATGATAAATGTGGTACGAAAAGATTCAAATAGATGAAGAAGAAAGGAATAAATCCAGCCTATAATTAGCTACTATGTACTTGTTATTATTATTTCAAAATGAATGAACAGTAGACTATATATACCCCGTTTTGTTTCTACAGTCCAACTCAGAATTTATGTATTCTTAAATGAAGTCTATGAGCAAGTCGAAATGTTGATATAACTAATATAACATAAACAAAAAAAACGAAAACATTGCCACCAGATAGGAGATACATTATTTTCGAAACTACGAGGAAAAGTATCAAGGAAAAACAGCGACGCACAATACGTGTCTAGTAATAGAATAGTCTGCTGATGCAAACCTATTTTTTCTTTTTTCCAAAACCAAAAACACCCCTTTTCTTTTTCTTTGTTTCTTCCACAAGGGATTCTTCTTCATCCGATGATTCGTCATAATCATCATCATCCTCATCCTCATCCTCATCCTCATCGTCAGATTCCACGATTTCTTGCTTCTTCACATTTTTCTTTGTTTTCTTACTTCGCAATCCCAATACTCCTGTTTTCTTTTTCTTCTTTTGCTTCTCCTCCTCTTTGTACGAATCCTCTCCCTCTTCAATCGATGGCTCGTCGTCGTCGTCACTTTGTTTCTTTTTCTTCTCCTCTTTACCTCGTAATCTAAGCGGCCCTTTCTTTTTGCCGTTGTTCTTCTTTGGTGCTTTCTTGTTAGATTTTAGTTCTTCTGACTCGCCGTATTCTTCGTCACTGTCTTCATCATGTCTGTCGTCGTCGTCCTCCTCCTCCTCCACGACTTCTTTTTTCTTCTTCCTTTTTGGTTTTATGTTGTCTTTCTTATTTTTCTCGCTACTATCCTTTTCGCTACTATCTTTTTTCTTCTTCTTTTTCTTTCTAGTAGCTGCAGCGACACCACCAGCGATGGTGGCTGCACCAGCAGCAGCCGCTACCGAAGCTATCATAGCACGACCAGGACGAAATCCTTCCACATGATAAACTTCATCGTCACCTGCTTCACACATATAAGGTAGTTCTAATGCGCAACTTTTACTACCACGTGGAGGAGGATGCAAGGTATCAATGACAGCAATACACTCTACACCGGCAGGAATCTTCGTTACGAACGACGAATACAATTCATCGTCGACGATTGGCCCTACTCCACTTTCGCGATAATCACTAGTTGCTAACAGGTCGTGTAAAATCCCATCTTCATCGTATTCGTCGTATTCATCGATTAAGCGTCCTCCATGTCCTGTCCAGTTTATTTTGTACAGCAGTTATGCGTAAATACGTTAGAGTTGGTCCTTACCTAATAAAACAAGAGATCGTATCATCTGCAGAAAGGACACATAAACAAAAACCATAAACAACTCCATAATTTCGAAACATCAAGAAACGCGATAAAAACAACAACAACAACAACAACAACATCAACAACATCAACAACATCAACAACAAAAATTGGAATCACGTCCAAATCGACTTTTAGTGATAGTAAAAACACTGAGGATCCGTTATTACCAACGCATTTACACGCCACTCACCTGAGAATTGAAGAAAAATCGAATCACCTGGTTCACTAATTTCACACAACCGTACCAAAGAATCAAGAATAAGTTTTTTAGTTGGTAGGTGATGCCGTCCATCATCGTCTAATATAACGAGGATGTTTTGTTTTTGAAATCCATGTTCGTGCATCAAAAATTCACGCATCTTTCGTACATCATCATGGCAAGATAACAACCGAACATCTTCCTCGTCTTCTTCTTCATAATGGATACCAATTAACAGTGCACGTTTTACGCCATCATTATTTGTACTACTTGCCGCTATTCGTACAGGTTCATTCCGTACATCAATAGGCCGACTCGTTGACAATGTTGGGACGTAGGATCGTAAGCCACGTTCTTCTCTGATATTTTCTTCCATCGTTTCAAGACAATCAGCCCAGGTCATCATCGTCGAAGAAGAAAAAGATGAAGATTCTTCCTCATTCTTTTTCTTCTTTTTCTTCTTCTTCTTTGTGGCTGTTGTTGCTTCTTCCGACTGCTGTCGTTGTTGCTCTTTTTTTAATGTATTCAACAACGCGTACGCACAAACTCCACCACCAGATTTCTCTCCTCCTCCTATGAAATGATCCGGCAATTCATATTCTTTCACATCCGATATGATAGGATTCATTTCCTCGTCATCTTCTTCGTTGGTAAGTGCGAACACATACACCATACCAGGAATTTCCTCTTCGACTTTATCATCATAATGAGTTGCCATGATTATGCGAGAGTTGCTTTTGCTTTTTTGCTATTCTATTGTGCCATTAATCTGTAGTTTATATCTTCTTCTTCTTCTTCTTGGAGTCTATTTTGCCTACGTTGGCGAATATAGTTTGTTGTATTGTGTTGTACTGTAGTGTCTGTTCTTGAATTCGGCTACTGTAATATTGAAGATATTGAATATGATGATGAGGCACAGTCTTTATTAAAATGACAGCATGATACTGTGACTATAACCACGACTGAAAAAATTGCGCGAAAAAAAGCAGTGCTACTACTTGCTGCATACTGTACCGTAACTACGTAAGCTATCAAAATACTGTAGACAACTCGCTATTGACGACTATATTGATGTACTCCTAATACTAGTAGTAGTAGATGCTATCTTTTAATATAATTCAAAAAGTTGAAGTGGAAATATTTTTATTATTTACTGGTTATTGATTTTTTTTGTTATGAATCATACAACTACTATTATACTTGTACGATGAAAGGAAAGCAGATAAGTTCTCAAATGAGCACAACCAAAGATGACATATTCCATCGGCAACATTAAAGGTAAAGGAGGAAGATTCTTGACTATTATTAGATCGTTTGGATCTTTCCCTGCAGGCGTTACAACAACAGGTAATACTACCATCTTTTGAAACATTTATGAATTTATTCATAGACTCGGTATCGTCATCGTTGACTTCATTATTATCATTAATATTGTTATTATTTAAAGGTATCCTTGATAAAGCAAAAAAAGACATTACTATCAACAAGGCAAGTACTGTAAAAGATGTAAATAATGCCTTCTGTTTGTGTAGTAATATCATCGATAAACAAAGTGGTAGTATATGTGAACCTAGATCTGAATATGCAAAAAGATGATCTTGAAATTTGTCTCCAGGGATACCACGTAGATTATTCAAAGCTCCCGTCAATACCGAACTGAGTCTTTCGTAGGAATAATTCATTCGTAATGCTCTCACGTGTATGATCATGTGATAGATATATATGATTGTTAACACTGAACATAATAGGATTGTGTTATTATAGTTGGCATTGGTATTGGTATTGATATTGGTATTGATATTGCTGTTAATATCTTCTTCTTGTCGTTGAAATGATATTATTATTGTAGTTGTAGTTATTTGTATCCACCAAATCAATTGAAGAATCCGTGTTATGACATCAAACCCAACACCGACAAGAATTGAAAGTACGTATGTATCGTTTAATGCACCAAGAACCACAGCACTATGACTTGCAACATTCAAAAATGAAGTTGACATAATAAAACTATTGAAAAGTATTGATGATGATGATGATTCCAACGACATAATCCCAGTAGATCGAAGTGATGTACCGTACAAACTGTTGTCGAATAAGTATTTTATACTTGTCACGTATACGACTAGAATCAATGTTCCGCTTATTGAAATTCTAGGAAAGCTCATGATAATATTTTCTACTTTTAGTTGTTTTTTGTGATCTTCGTTTCTGATGTGATGAAATGATGGGATCATTATTTTTTGTGATGTGAATGAGATTGGTTGATTCTTGATGTTTAGGTTTCTTCATTCGATTATTATTCAATTTTAAGATACAATTATTTCGATTACCGTATTTAATAATTGTACCGTAGTCATCTAAGTAGTGTGAGAATAGCGACGTGACCTAAAAATAAATAACCGCGTATTGTTTTTGCGCACACAAAATGCTTTGCGAAGTGACCTAAAAATAAACAACCGTATTTAGATCTGTAGTGAGGAGGAAACTCGTTGTTTTGTATTAGGATGCTGATAGTCTTAGTACTGGTATCACTAGCAGGACCTAGTAGTACTAGTAGTGGACTACGAATCTCCTAAGTAGAAAGCACTCTTGCATGAATTTCCAGCGGTAGTATTATTTAGTATGATCTCATTCTATTCTCACTCAGATACAGCATGAGAATGTCACACCAAGGATGAGTTCTTATTTTCATACTTGTTTGCAGTACGTGTAGAAGATTCTTCATTGTTTTTCTAGTAGTCAGCAGCTTGTTCTTGATGGGGGTGGTGGTGGTGTTGCTCGTCCTGCTCTTCTGGTGATATGATGAATAGTGTATCATACAACACTAACTTTCAAGCACATAATGTATGTATTGCTAGTGTAATTAAATATGAAGTTAAACAAACACAACTGTTTATGTAGATTTTTTCTGTGAAGAAGGGTAGGAGGCGGATCTAGAGAGAGAGAGAGAGAGTGGCATGCGGATATTGCATCATCAGTTCCAAACGTACTAAACGTGTAGTCATACTAGTAGGACTAGTTTTTATTTATGAACAAGTAATACGAGTACGTGTAGTAGTTTTTTTGGAAACCATTATTTTTTGTTGTTAATTTTTGCGCGCCTGAGTTGGACGGTTTGATGACAACAACGACCGATGAATACGATTTATTTCAACCAAAATTAGACGGACTACAATGTACGTATATTTCTACTTTTTCAGTACGTGTACTGCGAATAAGAGTGATCCTCGTGGCGCAGTTTTGAAGTACATCAGGAACAAAATCAATCAAATGATCTCAGCATCTTCTAACCTCTCGCCACTTTCTTTCTCTGGGTCACTGCGAAGAAATCTTACGAACAAAAGGACTGCAAAAGCGCAGAGTGTACTACCAACTACCAATGCGGCTATCGCGCCATCTGACAAAGACCGTTTTCTCTCACTCTTGACTGGATCTTGCTTGGGCACATTTTCATTCGTAACAGGAGGCTCTTGGCTGGTTTCATTTGGAGAATCCGTAACGAGAGACTCTTGCGTGCTTTCATTTGGAGAATCAGTAATGGGGGGTTCGTCCTCTTTACTAGTGAGAGATTCGTCATATGGGCACAGTCTACAATCTAGTAAAGCATGGTCAATTACATTCCTGGCGGTGCCGAATGATTGAACAAGGGGATTGCAATCATCCAAAGAAACCGCACATTGCGACAACATAGGATTTATCTCTGGACCATCGATACAGACTCCGACGTTCACGTCATGGCACTTGCAACCACCATATCTTTTCGTTTTGACAACATTTGCAGAAATCCATGCCTCCTGTTGTGTACAATCGCTCGGGGTGAGGACGCACGTCACAACACCAGTCGTGCCATCAACACAAGCTCCATATTGAGTGGGGACAAAATTCTCATTATTTGACGTTGTTCCTTCTGCGTCACACCCTGTATTAGAAAGGTCCTCTCGATTGAATTCATCCGGATCATCGCACGAATCTTTTGTGATGGCACACTGACCTGTATTTTTGCAAATTCCCAGGGGCAAGTTATCGGTGTTGCATTCCAAGACGCCAAGGTTTTTCAATTCGTTGGCATTTCTGAATCGAATTCCCTGGTCACATTCCTCATCTACAGCAGCGCAATATAAAAGCTGGTCTTTTGACATGTCATAGCATCCTCCAACCGATACGGCTCTTTTTTGTACTGTCAATTGTGCATGGACGGTGACACAGTGCAGAAATGCAAACGCGATGGAAAGATGCGGCACCATCTTATGACATGACGTATTATCTTTTGATATGGTCGAAACCTTTTGAAAAAGTGAATTTACGAAGAAGCGAAGGGCGACGTCTGTACTCGTGGTTCAGCGCAACATTGAATCAATATATTAGTCGATTGATGACAGAATTTGAGAAATTCAAAAATAATTGTATTTTTGAACAAATGTATGACAAATGCACGCCATTTTATCGATGTTAGTTTAAAATATACAAGTTGAAAATGTGTAGCGCATGCTCAAAGCGGGAAGACACAATACGGGTTCTGGTTAGATTGTATGCGAATGAAGATTCGACAAAATATTATGCATCAAGCATAAATGGTGATTATTGCCTCCATCACGAATGCGAATAAAAATAAATCAATTACGATTTGACATGTGTTTTGGGACTGAGATTCAATGAATCATCTTTGCATGGCTTAAGTGTTAGATCTCATGTTAAATGTAGCACATTGAACTAATTCGCGTGCTGTCGGACATGTCGGACATGATGTTTGCCAAAGAAGATCCCAAACACCATATCTTTGCACTACAAGTACAAGTATTGTAAGAAAATAAATTCAACATCCATCGAAATGCTAGTCTAAACTTTTCAAGACGTTCACATAAATTTTCTTACTCTCAAAATTATAGTACGTACTGACAGAATTTAGACATCAACAAGATGAGGCTCATTTCCACTATTCTCATGATCCAGTTCTGGGCTGGTATCGATTTGGTACAGAGCGCAGAATGCAATGTTGATGCACATCATCCTGAAAATGGAGGATACTTCATCGAAGGTATCAATGGTTTCGGTACGGAAGTAGATCCTAATGCAAAGCGGAAAATAACAAATAGTACTTGGGCGACTGGAATGTAAGTTCACGCGTAAGAATGCTTGTATTACAAAACGCACGTCCCTAGAAAATGATGCCCTTTTTTGTCTAATGAACAAAAATTTCTTTTCAGTGAATATAAAGATGGATCCGTTAAGTACTGTACAGGACAGTTTTGCTCTGAAACTTGCAGAAATGATGGATGCGCAGAAACTATTGCAGGTCATACGTGCTCTATGATCCGCTTCTGTTACGAAGCTGATAGTGGGTCCGATGTCTGGCTTATGCCCGATGAAAAGGCATTGCAGCAATGTGATTTTTCTAGTGCAACTCAGATCTGTGATACAGGTGGAGGTTCAGGTGAAGACTGCTGCAACTACAAGGTAGAGCTTGACCATGACCTAAAAGCGTATCTTTTTGCTAGCAAGGAAGGCTGTGGTGAAGGTCAGAGGGCTGTAGTGGCAGTCGATGATTACAATAATGTTGGTGATGCCTGCTTTGGTATGGGACAAACCAGTGCAAGGATCAAGAAGTGCACTTGTAACTACGAAGATGAAGAGATGTCGACACTCAGCGAACCATGCCATTCTAATTTTGTAGCAGGCTGTAATTTACATTCCCCTGATCTAGGTGATGATACTAGTTGCTGCGACGATGCAACATGTGTCGGAAAGCATCAGGACGTCACTCATTCTATTGGTCAGGCTTTAGAAATAGAGCGCAAGGTATTGTGCAATGATGACATCCCTGGAAGATGCCTCAATGAAGGAATTTATGACTGTTGCGCCTCTCAATGCTCAGGATGTGGAGCTGATGTTACTCCGTTTACTGAATGGTCTATATGTGTCTCTGGGAATGCTACTGCTGGCACGGGTAATTGTGGATATGGTGGACACGGTGGAGCTTATTCTCAATTTGAGTGTGATTTTACCAAATGCACAGAAGACCATAAGTGGCATATGGCAGGTGAACCGTACAACAACTGGATGAAGCTTATGGACCCTGACAATTTAGTTGTGCCTACTGTCGTAGTTGTGCCTACTGTCGACGATGTAACTCTAACCGAGGCACCCAAGAAAACGACTCCACCCACCAAGCCTCCCGCACCAACTCCTACGGTCGAGGAAGAAGCAAGTTCCGCATCTGTAAATATGATGCATGGTTTGACAGTTGCCATTTCTTTTGGAATGTTGGTTTCTCTTGCGTAATTGTCTGATATTTCTTGTACGTGAAGAAACATCATGAACTGTTTGTGTTTGTGAAACGTTTGAATAAGGATTTAGAGAGTCCATTTGGAAATTTTCTTCTCGAAGTATTAAAAATGTGTGTTTACTATTTATTGATTGAAGATATTTAAACTCCAAGGTAGAAGTAATAATCGTAGTATTTATACTATTTGTCAAAATAGCTGTACTCCTGAATAGTAGTAAAAATTGCTTGCGCACTGTTATAGCTTGTAGATGTGACACTTACTGAAACATAAAACACGGCAATGACACTTCAAACGGAACAGGGACGTATATTTACTTTTGGATAACCAAGTAGTTCATGTAGTGGTACTACTAGAGTAGTAGTACTAAAATAGAGTAGTAGAGTACTCTAGAGTACTAGTAGTAGTAGTAGAGAGTACGAGGACGACGAACAGGACGAGTAGTAATAAAGAAATACTACTACAAAAGAAAGATGTGATCTCCTCCTCTGGGGAAAGCAGAAGAAGAAGAAGGCGATTTTACCTCGTAGTGATAATGTCTCAGAGAGCATCTAGCTGCTACTAGCTTGTTTATTACGTTTGCAATACTATTATCATCAGATAAAAACATACTATTTTTACAGACGAAAATTTGCAGCACCAAGAGTCAATGATGATTTGAGTTATAATTATGACAACAATATCATCTTGAAGAAAATCAACTGTCTTTCAAACCAATCAACTTTGATAAATTTATGATGCTTCTTTGGCATCGGCAGGCGAAGAATCTAGCTTCAAGGATCATGATCCTCGAGCTACTACTGGTGGACTACTCTGTGCTAGTATTATTATTTTTAATTTTAAGATACAATTATTTCGAAGAGGGAGAAAACGCCCAAAGTTATTGTTATCGCGCGAGCAATTTTTTTTTTAAACCTAATGAAATTTCATTACCGGATGCCCCCGTATGTAATAATTGTACCGTAGTCAAGTAAGTAGTGATTAAAAATTTGTGCGACAGCTACTTCAGTAGAAGTAGTAGGTAAAAATATGGAATTTGTTCACGCACGATGTGTTTGTTTTTAACAAACAATACCGGTAAGTAATGTACCGGGAAGAAGTTCGGATTTTGAACCGGGAAAAAAAACTAATTCCGGAGGGGCTCACAAGAAAAACCTTCTGTCGTCGCGCCGCAACAGAGATCGTCGTCTCGTCGTCTATTACTCCATAACATCGTTGTACTCTCGGTACAATCACATAAGAAGAATGAAATTGTTGTAAGTTCTTACCCATTGATTCGATGATTGATTCGATGATTGATTCGATTCGATAGGGTTTCGTTGCCCTCTCGATCGTAGTGTGTACTGTAACATGTACTATCACTATATTGTTTGGAATGCGAGATACCCTAATTTAGAGGCATTTCGTGTATCCAGGACTGAAAAAATAACGAGGTTGGCGAAGAAGTAAACCAAAAATTAATCCCGCACGAAAGTCACTAAACGAAAAGAAAGAAAAAAAGCACAAACTTGAAACCAATACTGCATCCAACAAAACAAACTGGTTACAATGTAACAAAAACACTTCCTACTGTACCACATATCTGTCACTCGGTCTGTTTCTACAACCCGTCTCACCTTCACATTTTTTCTCTCTTACATTTATTTGTTCTTCCAAACTTTTTTGGTACATCAATAATCAAAAAAAAATACAATAAAAAATCTATACCACCATGGGATTTCCATCAATTTCGGTTTGTTCGATGCGATCGAATATTACAACAAATTATAATGACAATAATAAAAGTAGCAAATCCAAGAAATCGAGTAGACGTAGTAGTAGCGATGGTAGTGGAAGACCTCCTTCTCCTTCGAAACGATCTTCTAGTTCTACGTCTTTAAGAATACGAACAAATTCGTTAATATCTTCATTGGGAACTGGTATGTTAGGTCGTGATGGAAGTGTTTCATTTGTTCCTAGTCCAACTGCTCGTAATAGTATCAGTAACATATTTTCATCATCACCAGCATCAACGACGAAATCTGAAACAACAACTGCCAACGGTGGCGGTCATGGGGGTGCTGTTTCAATGGTATTACGAAGGAGTTGTTCCTTTTTACGTGTATCAGATTTAGAAATGGATGATGACAGTGTTGCGACGATGTCAGTTACGTCTGATGGCTCTTATACCAATAATAATAATGATCAACAACAACAACATACACATCGTCCCGTTGTGGATCCACCACCGGGGATTGAAATTGATCCAAAAGAACGATGGATCGCATTATGTACAACTAGTGATCATGGTGGTAACGGCGAAAATGATCTATCCGGTAATAGTAACGATTCTGAGCATACTCCTATCGCTCCTGTAGCTATTGATAAATTAGCAAATTTTGGAATAACAACAGTCTTGGATGAGTCTATGTGGCAACCCGATAGTAAGAGTGAAAAGCTTATCAAGAAGGCTTGTGATAATGGTAGTATTGACTCCAAATGGATCCAACAAACCTTCCAGAAGGGGAAGATATCATCATCATCTTGCTCTATCCCATCTTCGAAAGATATCTTAGTTTGGTCAGGTTCGTTTACACACGGTTTGTATGGTAGTGAAGTCCCCGCAATCCGATCTGTTGGAATTGTTGATACATCAGCGAGAAAATTAATGGACTTGTTAGTCGATTCGGGTCGGGTAAAAGAATATAACAAAATTAGTTTGGGACGGGAAGATATAATCAAATTTGATGGTAATTTAGAAACCGGTGGTCCATTCGGAAAAGCAATTACTAAGGTAATGAGATCGGAAACGAAACCACCTTTCATAAAACCTTTAGCACTGACATCGATCCTACATGCGAAACAAATGCCGGACGAGTCGGGTTATTTAATTGTGAGTCGAGGAGTACATCGACCAGATGAAGAAGTTGTTTCATCAGGTTTAAAAAGTGAAATCGTTATTGGTGTTAATTTGATCGTTGATTTCGATGATGACGATCATGATCGATGTTTAATGATCAACGTCAATCATATCTTTTCACCGATGGTTCCGCTATACATAGCGAAACGAGTAGCAACTTCCACTGCACACGGATTCATCAACGATATCCGGGCATGTGTTTAGACAATTAATTCATAACTAATTAAGTAATAATATACTGTATTAATAGAAAAAGGGAAGGGCAAAAAATGTCGCTAGTAGGAATAAGTTATTGTGTGTGCAACCTGTGTTTGTATTTTAAATCGTACGCATATCAAGCGCTTCATACTGAATCGTATTTTTTTAGGCTCGTAGTTCATTGCGAAGTACAGCACAGCATATTTTCCAAAAGCTGATAACTACCTGCACTAGCTAGCTAGCTAGCTAGCTAGCTTTCTATTACATTTTGTGCTAAGCGACTCTTTAGCTCGATGTCAGGACTCTAAGTAACGTTCGCGCAGCTGATTTGTGGGTAAAAATTCTGATGATATAACGATGGTGAGCAAATTGCACAGTTTTAGCGGCCTCCTCAAGTTACATAACACTGTTGCTTTGCGGTTTGGTGATTGCCTCGAGGAGAATAGATCTCCCCTCCTCATAACAGCATCAGTATTCATCGTATTTGTCGTTGTCGTTACTTCGGCGTCTTCTGAATTTTTTGTTTTTCCCTTCACTATTTTGGAGCGGCGGTACTACTACTGGTGGCTTGTTATTCTTATGTGCCACACCATCGATGACGATGTTCTTTCCTATTACTATTCGATCCAATGCCACACAAGATTTAGATTTGGAAAGTGGGCGCAATAACGGCGGACGTTGTCTTTGTTTCGTTGGTACGATAACGGCAGCCGTGGTTGTATTATTTGCTGCGGTCGCTGCCATCGGTTTGTCTGTCGCTATTCCCACTATTGCTGGTAGATGGTCGGTACTGAGAGATCGTTTCGATGGAGCAGTGCCACTACCAAGGCGGTTTTTAAGTAAGTCTCCGAGTCCACGTCGTCGTCTTGGTTGTATTCCCTTTTCTTCGCCAAGAAGATCTGAATCCATAACACGAATTTCCCTGTGATCTTTACCTTTGTGCTCGTCTCCTGTTGATACGTCGTCGATGCTCGTCCTTCCACTATTTTCTCTGCGATCTGCCGCTTCTAGTTCTCTTTGGAGCTGTTTCAATCTCTTTTTTTCTTTGCGTTGACGTAAATTTTCGACACGTGATTCCCATCCTTGGCGTCGAAACTCTTCTTCTGTTAGCGCTTGCTGCCAGTTGCCGTACATTTCCACCCCCAAGTAGCGTCTGGGATCATATCCTAAGGTCTTCATAAGTCGCTTAAAGTGAAAAGCCACATCGGAAGGTTTGGCTTTCAAGCGAAATTGAAGAGCGGCGAATACACCCCATTCCGCCGCAAATAGGTGTTTAAGTGAAATGTTCCAGTCTTGTGTAAAAAATTCAAGCAACGATGCAAACATGGTCGAAGATTTTTTGTGCGGTCTAATCAATGACTGGATGCGTTGGGAAGTTCTTGATTTTTTTGAAGTATTCGCGATGGCTTTAGTGATGATTACTCCAACGTTTGGCTTGTATGGATTAAAAATAGAACCAGATCAATGAGAAAACAAAACCACGCACATGAATTCCAACTAAGATGAGAGTTACAGTAAACAAACAGACAAGCAAACAAAACAGAAGACTTTGCGTACCTCGTTGATTTTTATGGCCAAAAGGAGACATGCCGCAAAAGAAAGGCGGCGATTCGACTTGTCAACTCGACAATCAAGCGCTAGCCGTTCAAAGTATACAATTGCTAAAGCAACCGTGCTAATTTCTAATTTTGCCTTAACTGCCGCGGCAAGTGCTTGTTGTTTAAGGGAACGAATCTTTGAAAGCGTCAACGAAGGCGGCATGCGAATATTTTCTTTGCCTTCACCCTCGCCGCCGCCGTCGCAGCTACCACCACCCCCGTCACCGGTTGTCGACAGGCTTATACTGGAAGTACTACTCCGTTTCCGATGAGACCGGGCTGCTGGTGTGGTCGTTCCAGTCGTTGGTGTTCCAACGGTATTTGCCCCGGTCGTATCGTCATCGTTGTCGTCGTCTTCTCCAGTCATTTGGGTCGGATCCATTAATGTATACATTCCATCTATGACTTTCGCTCCGATATATTTACGTTGCGAAACAGGTGGCTCGTACCCATCAAACCGCTCCCGAAATTGCTTGTTCAAGTCTGCCTTTAAGAATTTTGGTTTAACAAATTGTATCGTCGATAAGACAATCGGTCCTGTTCCACGATCACCGATCATTACGTTACGATGTCGTCCCTGGACCATTTCAGGGTCGTCCAACAAACCTGCTCTATACGTATCCTCACCTTCAGCGTCATCCGAATCAACGTCATCGTCGTCATCGTCATCATCGTCGTCATCATAATCGTCGTCTTTAAGATTGCTGTTCGGAGTTTCTGTCGTTAAATCTCCTTTCGACATCCTCTTTTTGGGTGCAAAACGATCGAACAGCAGTCTATTGTTGTTGTTGTTGTTCTTGTTCTTTCTGGTAGGCGTTACGGGTGTACTATCAACGACATCCCGATCATTCCCGTCGATGCCATCGTGGTCATCGTGATCACTACGTTGTTGGTTTGCTTCGGGTAACAATGATCGGAAACTTATACCCCTCCAATCACGTAACGGCATGATAAAAAATTGCGTACCACCGCCACCTCGTTCCTCCAACTTCTTGCGAAGCCTAACCGCTTCTTCTTTCTTTGGTTCATATCGCAACAAACTAAAAACCATAACAGGATACGATTCATTCGCACTCATATACATTCGCCCATCCAATAAAGGGGGATTATTCTGACCTTTGTCATGAGGACTTTGGTGTTGATGATGATGATTATGTGAGAGCCCGTGCGCGGTTCGAATCTCCCATTCTCGCGTAACGGCCAATCGAGCAATCGATTGTTGTTTCGTTAGTTGTAGAGAAACAACGTCACTATTATGTCGTGTATGACCTCCATTACCATCTCCACTTAATATGTTCGCAAGAGGAATCTGTATCTTGATTGCAGCATCTCCTTCTAATCGACGTCCGGGAGCAAAAATGGTTGTTCCTGCTGTTGCTGGCATCGTCGTCTGGGTTTGATTATGTAATTGTTGTTGCTGCTCTTGTTGTTGCTGTTGTTCGTCGGGTTCTTCCAAGTCTTCAATTCGGCTGTCACGTGAAACACCCACATCTACATTTCCAGTAATATTTTGACGTTCTTGCTGCTGCTGCAATGATGCGGGATTTTGCCCTATAATCCATTTTTCCCACCATCGTCCCTGTCGAATTATCCCTGTATCCGAATTCAAGCTATTCTTATTTCTTTCTAACGGCAACAAGGCAGGTGAAATCTGAGGAATACTGTCATCGTCATCATCATCATTTTTCCTCGTTTCGTCCGCATTATCTTGATTGGTACCACTGTTACCTCGTTTGGTGTATTTATTTAGATCGTTTGTACTGTCAACGAATCGTGGTGGCATTAACTGCTGCTGCTGCTGCTGTTGCTGCTGAAGCTGTTGCCTCATCCATCCTTCATGGACAATTTCTTTTTCTGACGCCATCGATATGCCAACTTGTAAAAATTCCAGAGCAGCGATTTCTCTCGTTACCCATTGTTTATTGCTTGAAGAATCGTTGTTACTGATGATCGATCGAAAGGCACTCGATCTTGTTGCGGTGGCGGGGGTGGCGAAAGATGCTGTTGATGTTGTTGTTGATGGGAAGTTGATAGCGTTTTTCGCCCTCAATGTTGAGTCGCCATCGCCCACATCGATAGAAGCAGCCGCATCGGCAGATGATGATGGCGACTGTTGGTATAACAGAGGACTTGTCATTATTACTGTTGTGTATCTACTTCTTCTGTGATCGATCCTATTTTTATGTGTCGCTAATTAAAAAAAAGGAAGAAAAAATGATTTCTTTTTTCTCAGATCTTTTTTTCAATCCCGCATGAATGAATCTGATAGGGTAAACACCTTTTGTTCGTCACAATTCATTCTTCCATCATGATCAGGGTGGTCTTTTGTGTTGATTAAAAAGGGAGTGATAACTGATTTTGAATTTTTATCAGGTCAGAAGAAGAGCACAGCACACAGGGAATAATGTTGATAACAAAGATAGTTGAAGATTGGCGGTCCCCAAATCCCTCAGGAAAATGTTGAATGAACTATAGATGAAAACTAGTAAAAGTTTTGACTGATTCAAAACTTTTGATTCTGAAATTAACATTACACAGTATATTAGTAGTAGGAAGTACAGCTTATATACTTTCCATACTGTGTCCATTATTTGACCATTTAAAACTACCCTCCAATATTTAGAAAAACTTCTCAAGTCTAAGAAGAAGAACAAAAAACACAGTGCATAGAAATATCATTATGAATTGGAAACACATTTTGGTAGTCAAAATTCCAGTTCAGGAGAGACAATTGTATGAACCTCTGTCACCCAAAAAGAAAAGAAATAGCTATTGACTACACTACTAACAATACATTGTACAAAATTCCACTCACTGCAAATTGAAAAGGGGTTGTTCTCATTGGCTGTTTTAGCCGGTGATTTTACACTTGCTTTTTACCAACAAGTAAAGTTCTTGAAGGTGTTTTTTACATTGTCTCCCGGTTCCTTGCTTTGATCAATGAACTCTGTGTGTCTTGATACCAACAAGCTGGACAGTATGGTAGAAAGAATAGGAGAAAATGCTGGTGTTAGCCTGTAACAGTGTGAGGTGTGGTTTACAGGCTAAACAGAGGTTAGCATGGGCAACGACCAAGTGGAGGTGTGATTTGGTTGATTTGCAATCATAGTATTTTCTTTTATCACATCCGGTCTGTTTGTACATCTTCCATGACTGGGATCACGCACATGCTCACAGTAAACTTTGATTGAAGTGATGACGTCATTTCCTTGGTCTGTCTGTACACCTGGAAGAGTGGTTACATGACTGAGGAAATAGCCAGCTGGGAGTAAGTCCGTACTTATAGGTCACTCCTCCAGATCACGCACGCGTGAGCACCTGGCTGGCAACAAGACCAAATGGTAGTTTTAAAAGGAAACCCACATGCAAGCTAGGTGAGCCTAGCTATTATATATAACTTGTTATATAAAAGCTGCCGCACTGCTCCTTACCGTCTTATTTTATAACTTATTATTTAATAGCTGCAGCTTTGCTCCTTAAGGTCTTAGAAAGACAGAAAGTCAACAATCTACCCGCCAAATTTATTCTACATTTATTTATTACTTAGGTTCATCTCCAAATCTGTCATCAATTATCTGCTTTCCTACCTCCAATGCTGTTTGCTCTCTGCTAGTTGATCTCTTCTTTCCCAATTTGTTGTACAATGTTGATATCAAATGATTAACCTTATGTTTGATTTTCTTTATTACTGGAAGTACTTGACTTGATGATCGCTTCTTCTTTAATCTGGTGTACACATTTGTCAATGGATTATTGGAATATTTCTTTGGTTTCGATTGCTTTGTTGTTTTCCTTGATACCTTGGTCTTTGCTGGTTTGTTTGCAGTGAAGTGTTGCCATATCGGTTTGCTGTTTTCTTGTGCTAGTTCCTTCACTCTTTTCATGCTATGATCTATTACTGGTCTCCATCTGTTGATCCACTTTTTCAATTGTTGGTTTGTGTCTGCAAGTTTTGATAGTAGTGTTTCATCATATATCTTAATTTCATCTTCTGGCAATACCATTTCTCTCAGTGTATACAGATGAGTTACTTTCTTGCATAGAGATTCATATTCTGCCACGATTCTGCCCCCTAATACTGGTGTATTTCTGTCAATGCACCTATCTGTCCACATTTCTAATATTATTGGTACTATTGACTGAAAGAAACCATGAAATTCTTCTGTTTTATTTTTGCTTTTTGTTGTTTTGTTGTTGTTGTTTGCATCGTTTTGTTGCTCTTGTTGTCTTTTCCTCTGTCTTTTTATCCTATCATACTCAATTGGATCTACTAGGCGTAGTCTGGTCTTATATGCTTTCTGTTGTATTCTCCACTCCTTTGAAAATTTTCCTCTTAACAGATTGTCCCATCCTATTACTGTTTGTTCATCTATTAAGTTTTTGTACCTTTCCATGCCTTTCCCCCCTCTTATTCTGAACATGGTGTTGGACATGCAGTCCCTTTTGAAGTAAGCCATTAAACCTTCCTGTAGTATGTCACACAAGTTCTTGTCCACTGTTTTGCGCAGTACATTTATTTGATTGACAACCTTCTTTCTTACGCTTCTTCTGTTAACACACTGGAGGATGTGGTCATCATCTTCATCATCCAAACATGATGCGCATCTCTTGTCATGAAAGTGGTCTCTTTTGTGTACTCTTTCTCCTGTTGGAAGTTTCTTTATGCAAAATTTATGCATCCATGCTATTCTTTTGTTGTCAGGCGTTTCTTGTAGACTGGTCGAAATACGTCCCAATCTATCAAGTCAAAAATATTGTCACTCCACTTGAATCTTTCACAGTAGAATTTTCGTAGTGGTTTTAGTAGTATTATTTCTCTTACTGTGTTCTTGAAGTTTCTTGTTATTGTTCTTCCTTCGATGTGGAACTGTATGCATGTGTTTGGATCCATTGGTACAGTAGGTTTTTCTTGTAGTCTCTTCAGGCCTATCGTTGCCAATTCATCTGCTTCTGAGTTCAGATAAGCCTCCAGTGGCATTGCTTTCTCATCAAAAACCAAATCATCTTGGTGACTCTTTACCCAGCTTAGTTTTGGATATGTTCTGAATTTCTTCAAAGTCCTACTCAGTGCTGAAAGTACGTCCCACTCTGAATTTAGTACTGTCTTCAGCTGCGCTGTTGGGTATTCATCATATGCTTCTAATTTCTTTATCATACTTAGACTGTCAGTGTACACCTGTATTTTTCCTCTTGCTGGTTCTTCACATTGTATTTGATTATCATAGTATTCTGTTATCAGTTGTAATAGCTTTGCTGCTGCTAGTAGTGCACATATTTCTGATCTGAATGACAGTGGATCATTTCCTGATGGTTGTCCGTAGCAAGATAATAGTATTGTTCCATCTTCATTGGCAACAACAAATCCCAGAGATCCTTTCATTGGCAACAACAAATCCCAGAGATCCTTTGAGTGGTGGTATTGCCCCACCGTCAGTCGCTATATTGTATTTTCTTGGTGATTTTATTAGTTCATACACTTCATATGGTGTGGTGAAGAAGTTTATTTCTGCATAGTACTGTGATACATGTTCTTCTTGTGACTGTATATACTGCATTATAGTTTTGCTCTCCATGGGTTGTTGTTTTTCTTCTTGTTGTCTTAATGAGTAGTGTTTTGATATTCTCCATCCGTCATTGGTATCTATTACATCTGTTGGTGTTGCATCGGTCGGTAATGTTTCCACATTTCTATCCGGTACATAGTTGTATGTGTCATTATCTGCTATCATGTGGCAGTCATAATGGTATTCTCCATTGGTGTGCCATTTTTTTCTGTAACTCCTGTATAGTACGTCTGTTTCTTCCGAATAATAATAAGGCCACAGTCGGTCTGACTCCTTAGCTTGTACTAGCCAGTCTCCTAGTGGTTTTGTAAGTCTCATTCTTCGTCCTATTTCTTCTGTCATTCTTCCCTCTCCTCTGTACTTCTTCTCATACTTTACTACTTCTGTATGATTAAGTTCCTCTTCATCGCCATCTTCATAAAGTATTTGATAATATCTGCCTGTATTGTTCATTACTATGCCTCTGAATGGTACGCCAACCCAGTATTTGAGTATGAACGTCCCGGTACTAACTTTATTTATTGCTTCTTGTCGTTGCTGTAAATCCTCATGGTTGGTGGGTATATCACTATTTTCTGTTGTCGGTTCGATCCTTGGTTCAGTGTATAGGTTGAGTCGTGACTTGGTACTTGGTTCGTGGAACCTAGGTCCAGTTCTTGGATCTGAGCTTGGTTCCTTGGATCGTGGGTTTGATCTGGGTTCTGTGGACCTAGGATCATTACTTGGATCAAATCTTGGTTCTTGTTTCATACTGGACTTGCAAATTGTCTTCAGGAATTTTCTCCACACTGTCCACGATTGGTCACCAGGTTTTTCTTGTGTTATTTCATTCAGTTTGGACGTACATTGTCTTATGCTTCTTTCACCTTTTGCTATGGACGGTAGTATGAAGGCTCCATCAGCTGTGCATAGGTCAGATATTCGTTTTACTTGTAGATAGCTCTTGCAGTAGTGAATTTGGTTGATTTCTGCATCTGTGTAGTGTTTCAATTTTGTTCTATCCAATGTCTGTGCCGATTCCGGTGCACATACTACATCCATGATGTATGTATCTCCTATTCTTTCGTCTATTGATATTGGTATGCATTCTATTTCTAGACTAGCTCTGTGCTTTGCGAGGAAACGTTGTATGTGTACATAATAGTGGCCTTCAAGATGGGGCGCTCTGATTCTGGGATACTGTAGTAGTGGTTTTGATAGTCCGGACGCATGTTGGAATGTTCTTAGAAAGATTGTAGCTAGTTGTTTGCCGTAGCCTGGAGTTCGTAATTGCCTAATTAGGTTTTGTACTGCATCTAATCCTTGTTCTATTCTTAGGTCATTACAACCTACTCCTCCGTACGCTCTTGGTCCAAATACCAGCGCATGTGCATGTGTTCTGGCTATACTGATTTTATTCAGTAGTGTTGGGATGTATTTCTTCTGTAGATCATGTAATTGATGTTGGCTGAGGTGACACATGCTGAGTGGATATCCTACGCTGCTGAGAAATACTGCCGTATAATGGACCCAAGCGCATCTTGGTGACATTGCTGAGCAAGCTAGCTTTCTGTTGTGTGTTGATGATGTTCTCACTAATTTTCCTTGTTGTGACTTCTGATTCTTGCTTGTTCCTTGTTCCGTGCCTAGGAACCTATACGTCGTATATGGTGATATTGGTGTGATTATGACTTCTTTGTTGTTCTGTCTATCTTTTATTATTATTATGTTGGTTGGATCCGCTGGTGCTATAACTGGTGCTCCATTCAGCCCAAATTGAAATGCTAGTACTTGTGCGAAGCACTTGTCAAGATTTAGGGCTCCTCCTGTTGCTCGTAATAAATCATTCCATAGCTGTGCATCGTGTTGAGTCCTTATGATGATATCATTTACTGTTTCCCATTCTTCACCATTGTTTGTGATATTATTATCATCCACAAATCCTAGCATGCCAATTATTTCGCTATATAATCTCCATGGGTCTTCATATTTACATCCATGTCCATACTTGTCATGGATATCAAACAGCATTGATACTAATTTTGTCCATCCTTGTGCTGATGCTGCACTACCTTGTCCAGATCCAAATGCAGGTGATTCATCTGAGTGTTGGTATGTTTCTTTTGATATTCCTATTCCAGTTTTTATTGCATATTTTGCTACTCTTAGTAGTTCTCCTAGTATTTTTGTTAATTTCTTTGGCATTCCAACTGATTGCAAGCACAGACTGAGCAAGTGTACTAATATTCTGTCAAAGCACGCTGTTGCATCGTTGTTGAATTTCACCAGGGCCTTTCGTGTTACCATTGCCATTTCATTTTGAGTTACATCTACAAAGACTGGGTCCATTGCTCGTCTATTCGGTCGACATCCATACACTCCCTTGTTGAGTAGGAAGTTATCTTCACAGTGTTGGTCCAGTTCTCTGAAGAATAATGAGAAGAGTAGGTTCAAATCGCATTCATATAGGTGTATCACTTGCAATCTGTGTATTCTTGGTATTCCAGATTCCTTTGCCAGCATACATGTGAGTATGTACTCCCATCGTTTGTAGACATGCTCATTGTCATACGCTGTCTGAAGCATTGTTGCATGTAAGTCAATTGTTTCATCTCTGATATCGTCTAATTGCTCACGATGTTTCTTGTTCTTTGCCTTTAGTGGTCGAAATAATGAATGAAAATGTCCCAAGTGCCTGCCTGATGGTGATGTGCTTGTACGTTCTTTCCATCTTCTATACTTCTCCATCATTTTCTCTGCTGTTATTTCTATTTTCAGTTCTTCCGAATTTCTTTTCATTGATGTTAGTAGAAATCTGGACCATTCATCATCTGTTATATCTGTTGGGTCACCAGTTCCATCAAGCAGGTGTTGTGCTGTTTTCGTATCTGCTCCAAATCCTATTTTTCTTATTACCTCTGGCGATGCTAATGGTGTGAACTCTGCTTGCCTGAAGTGTCGAATATTCTTCTCCAGTATTATTCTTTCAATTGTTGGTCCATCAGTTATTGCCAAGTACTCAATCTCAATTCCTTCTTTTGGTAGTGGTACCAGTACAGCTGATAGGCCGCCCGGGCAGTTCATTTTCGATGGTAACTCCGACATCATCTGTTTTGTATCTCTTGCCCTCTGGAATATCTGCGCTGCTCTTTTGCATCCATTTCTGGGTTCATTGCTACATATGCTGCTTCTTGTTCCTCTCCAATGTTAGTCGTCTTTGTTCTGTTATCTCTTATTAGTTTCCTTCTGTTCTTCTGTGCTATACTCAGCGCTTTGGAGGCCTTTGCAATGTCTTCTGGGAGGTGTATTTGATTCTTCAACAAGAGCTGCTTTTGCTGTATTTGGTTGCTGCAATCAATATTGTTTTTCAGGCTTGACAAGTGGATTCTCAGTATATTCGCTGTTGTCATCACTTCATTCACTTCCTCTGACCATGGTTCTCTATGATGTATTCTGCACTGTTCTTCAGCTTCTAGCATGACTTCAGTTATTTCTCTGTCTAGTGCTTCTAATTTCTTCTTTTCATACCAGTTCTTTTGTAATTTTACTCTCCTGTAGATATCTCTCATCTTGAAAACTTTATGGAGGTGTTCCACATATTTTGTGATGTTCTTTGGGTGGGTTCCTCTGATTGCTCTTGATGATGCTGAGAATATCGATGGTAACTGTCTGTCTAGGAATCCAGCTAGTGCAAAGTCCACAAAATAGCCTCTGTGATCTGATGCTATTCTTGTATGAAAGGGTTCGTATCCACTTCGAAGTATGTGATCTACTAGCCTTGGTGTTACAAATACATAATCTAATCTTTTGACTCCTCTTGTATACGTTGTTATGTCTACTATACCATGTTGATGACTGTGTGCATCTGTAAGCCTCCTGCTGATATCACTTTCACCATACCATTAGGATCATCACCTATTAATTCATTAAAGTCGCCGGTTAATATGATATCTTTGTCTTCCTTCCTTGCCTTCTTTACTAGTGCTGTTAAATCTTCTATAAATAATTTCTTTGGATCTGGATCTCTGATGTCTTTTAATTTATATAATGCTGTTTGTTGGTTGTACAGTGTATCGTCTCCTACTTTTGCATTTTTATGTTGTGATACATTGTAAGCTGTTAATACCATTATTTCTTTGTTATCTTTTCCTATAAGTGTGTAGCCACACCATCTTCCGTACGGATCTGTTATTGTTTCTCTTATTCTGCCTACTAGTGATCCAGTTATTCCGACCATATTTCCTCCAGGCTTTGTAAAGCTTAGGACAGGTGCTGTTGATGATGAATGTAGTATTTTGCAATCTTCGTTGTTATCTCTCCACATTCTTTGTTTTGACATTTTTGTAGCCCGTCTTGCCATTGCATTTGATTCATCTCCGTGGGTCTCATTGAATGTAAATATATCAGCTCCTGCCTGTTTCATTTCATTGAATGCCGAGTCTAATCCTATACCGTCTCTATCGTATATTCCACATACATTTTGACAGTATACTCTAACGTAGTATGGTGTATCATTTCCTATTGCTATATCATCACAAATATGCCCAAAAGGTAGGTTTTCTTGCGTTATCTTCATTTTATTCGTTGTTGTTGTTGTTGTTGTTGTTGTTTTGTTGTTGTTGTTGCTGTTTTTGTTGTTGTTGTTGTTACTTCATTTTCATTGCTATGATGATTATGATTCTGTACACTATCTTCTTCTTCACCTTCGTCGTCGCTTGACTCAAAGAATAGGTCTTCTTCACTGTTGTTTCCATTTCCATAGTCGCTGTTATCTCCTATAGCTCTTGTTGTTGTTGTTGTTTCCATTGATACAGTGGTTGCAACCTCATCGTTGATAGTACTAGATTTTTCAATTCGCGATAATTTAGTCCTTAACTCACTATTTCGTACTGATTTAGTGTTTATTCCTTCACTATTTCGTTCCTTTCGCACTGAATTAGTTTTTATTCCACTATTTTCATCTTTTTCGTCATCTTCACTATCGCTGTCCTCTCTGTTCCTGTCTTGTAATCCTGGCATGTTACTGTAATCAACTTCCTCTTCATTATCACTCTCACTATCACTATCTTCTCTATTCCTTTCCTGCAGTCCCGTCATTCTATTCCCTCTTTGTACGCTACTTATTCTTTCTATCTCTTCTTTTAATTTTTCCAGTCTTGTTTCAATGGGAAGCTGCTCTCGTCGTAGTCGTCGTGGGGTGTCTTCTTCACTGCTATCATCATCCGATGATTCAACAGCACCATATCTACTAATTAACTCTGGTATATTTGATTCATTATTGTTGTGTTCTTTAAATTGTTTTCTTGATGCTATTATTTTCTTCTCCTCATTGGTATCATCATCATCATCACCTCTATTCATTTGGTGGGTTCATATCTGTCTTTGCAGATGTATTTGTTGTTGTTTGTTTATTATTATTATTATTATTATTAAATTGGCTGAAATCTCCTGGTACATTTGCTGTGTTTGTTGTTTCAACTCTTGTTTGGTCATTATCTCCCATTGTTACATCATTTGATTGTTCATTTGTTGTCGCTTCCATTTGTTCTTCTATCATATCTTCTTGTTCTCCTTCTTCTGGTTCATCTGATGTACCATTTTCTACTGTTGATAATGCTGTTGTTTCATCATCATCTAATCCATGTTTTGGTTGTTTGTTGGAGCTTGTTGATTGTTCTTGCGATTGACTGTACTGGCTGTTTGTTAACAGCTTTCAAGCTATAAGGTATTTTGCGCGTATTTTTACTAGTAAAAAACACGCGATAATTTCCATCTAAAAAAAAGAAATAAAAATGAAAATCTTTGGAGGTGCAAATATATGTGATGTGATATCCAAAATAAATCAAGATTCGACGCATTAGCAACTTGAACGCAGGGCTGTCGAACCATGTCAACGGTTTTTCTCCATCTCAACCACAAGGGCAGTTATTTCATTCGTAAATTTCACATACATTTTAAGTATTCATTCAAAATAAATAATCGCGCAAGAAAAAACTTACGCGATACTTAGCGCTACCGCGAATTTTCCTACTATTTTCAAACTGTTCTGGCCACTAATTAATTTTTTCGTGTATATTAACGCTGTAGGTGCGTCCGATACAAAGAAATTTCCGCGTTTTTCACTGAATAAGAAAGCACACGCCGTTGAACGGAGACGCGCTGTGTCTCAAGATGGCGCGATAAGTCCGATTTTTGGGGGAGAAACTCCCCCTTGAAAAAAGGGGCGCTTTTTCCTGCCCCATATATGGGGCAGTAGCTTGAAAGCTGTTAAGGTGCTTGCTGGTGTAGATCCTTGTTGTAAATCTATTACTGGTTGTATTTCACTTATTAGTGATCCCTGTCTTCTTTCTTCATTCTTTGTCATTAGCATCATAAGGTTGTTCATTGTTGTTGTTTGATTGTTCATTGTTGTTGTTTGTTGTATCATCATTTGTTTGTTTGTTTCTGCTTGTTGTATCATCATTTGTTTAATTGTTTCATTTGTATTTGCTGTACCTGTTGCTAATGAGTTGACTACTGTGCTTAGCGATTCAACCATTTTTGACACATTTGTCATCATTGTTTTTGCTGAATCATCCGGTGATAAACTGGACATAACTGTTCCTATTTCTACTTGATTTGTTGTTGCTGCTTGTTGTACTGCCGGTGGTGAAGCCCATTGTTGTATTGGTATTGCTGTATTGATGGTATGCCTTCCGTTCTTAATGATACTCCTAGGTACTGAAGGTGCTTGCGATGCAGCTTGTTCTTCCATTGCAAAGCTTCCATGGTACGAGTACTGAGAACTCTGCGTATTTCTGACTGGTGTTTTGGGTTTGTTTCGGTATCTTTCTCTAATCTGTTGAGATAATCTTTCAGCATGTCCACTTATTGTTACAGTATCATTCACTAATGGGTAGTTGTTATATGCTTTGATGCATTCCATTGCTGCTGGTCTGTCACTACTATCTTGAAACTCCTGAAACATTTTCCCAATTGCTGTTCTTGCTGAATCTAAATTATTTGCTGGTACAATTACGATATATTTTCCTTTAGTTGATGTTTCATTTGTCTCTTCAATTGATATAGCTCCACAGTTACCTAATATAAATTGTTGTACTGTCACCTGCCTAGAATTTAGTACCTTAACATTGCCATACATATCGTCTAGTACGCTGGGATGACAGTTGAGTATAGTGATAGGTTTTAGTTTGTTTTGAAAGTTGACTGTATCAGCTACTATTTGACCATATAATTCAAATCCAAGGAGTTGATTTAGACTTTTAGGGATGATTCTGTAATGATCTCCTAGTAGTTTATCAGGTAGCATTGCCAATAGTTCCATTACTAATTTTGCCTGTGTTTTTGTTGTCTTTAGTACTATTCCTTCGCATACAGATTGGTTGTTGTATTCTCCTCCTCGTACTGTTCCCCTGTGGCATTCAACTCTTATATTACTGGACAGATTCTTTATTTGTGCTACCTGTTGTGGTGTAAGTTTATTGCTATTCATAATTTCTTTTATTCCATTACTAATCTTCTTCTCCATTGTTGGCCGATATACTAATCTACTGTGCCCTTTTTCCACAAATCCTACTTGCTCCAGTGTGTTGTCATTAATGAACGGACTGTTCATGTATAGTTGATTATGGTATAAATAGTTATGTAGTTTGTTTTGTAGCTCTTTTTCATTGTGTGGCATTGATACTTTCATGAATGTTTGTTGATTTGTATTGTCTCTATTTCTATTTTGATCAAAGAAATCATCATAGGTTGCTGGAGTCTTGGGAAAATCGTTGTTTATATTGATTATGTCTCTTGGTACTGGTGATGTTGCTGAGTTTGTTGGGTGGAATATAATTGTTGGTTCTCTGTGCTGCATTTCTCTCATTGCATTCTTTATAATAATTTTTCCATCTTTACCTGCCTTATTTTCTGGTCTCCATGCAATTGTAAAAGTATATGTTTCCATGTCTGTTGGTGCTACTATGGATACTTTTGGACGTCCTCCTCTCTTTCTGTTGTTGTTGTTATTATTACTGTTGTCTCCGTTGTTGTTGCTATTGTCGTTGTTTCCATTATTTCCATTATTTTCACTTGCATTATTTCCATTATTTCCTTCACTTCCAGTGGTATCATTTCCATCGTCCTCCTGCATTTGGTGTTTGTCGCCCGTTCCGTTGTTAATCTTCTGTTTTCACTATCTCCTGCTTGTTCATTTGCCATTGTTACCATGTTTTCTTTGTTATGTTTGTATTTTCCTTCCACTGGTTTGTTATTTGATGCTATATTATTGTTATTGTTATTGTTTTTGTTATTTTCTCTCTTCAGTTCCTGTTCTTCTTTGGATTCTTCTTCTTCCTCTTTTCCTTCATTGTCTTCCTTCTTCTTCTTCTCTGCTGTATCTTCAATATGCAGAGAACAATACGTATACGGACCTACAACTACAAACGGAGAGAAATTCAGCAACGGAACAATAATTACCAAATACTGGGACGGAGTACCATATCTAGGAAGAATCGTAAGCAAAACAGACAACTACTACAACATACAATATGAGGATGGTGATGCAGAGGACCTTAACAGTGCAGAAGTAGAAAAATATATGAAAAAGAACAGAGGAGAGGGAAGAATGACAAGAGAAATAGGCAAACGAATGAGACTACAAATACCACTGGGTGATTGGAATATCTTAGCAAACAAATCGGAAAGAATGTGGCCATTCTACTATGCTGACAGCACCGATATACTATACAGAAGTTACAGAAAAGATTGGTACACAAATGGGGAAATATACTATGACTGCCACAACATCAATGAAGACGATACAGATACATATAACTACGCAACGAGTAGCAACGTAACACTACTACCGGATGATGCATCACCAACAGATGTAATGGACACAGATGATGGATGGAGAATTTCGCAGCATCAACCAATGGACGTGTTTGAAGAGACGGTTACAGAAGACAAAACGTTCATGGAATTCCTAATGAAACAAGAGGACCATATAACACAGTACTACGCCGAAATCGAGTACCACACAACGCCAATTGCAGTATATGAACTGATCAAGTCAACGAATAAAGTGAATATAGCAACGGACGGAGGTGCTATACAGTTCAAGGGATCTCTGGGGTTTGTAATAGCAGATGAAGATGGAGAAATACTGTTATCATGCTACGGACAACCATCAGGAAATGACCCTCTGTCATTTCGATCAGAAATCTGTGCCTTCCTTGCAGCAGTACGACTGGTAACACTTATGACTAAATACTATGATAAGATACTAGAGTGTGAAGAACCAATCCGAAGCAAAATACAAGTATACACAGACAGCCTAAGTATGATAAATAAACTGACAGCGTATGATGAATACCCTACGGCACCACTGGCAACAGTACTTGACTCTGAATGGGACGTACTGTCGGCCCTACACAGAGCTCTAAAGTGGTTTCGAACTTACCCAAAAATCAATTGGGTGAAAAGTCATCAAGATGATTTGGTTTTTGATAAAACAGCAATGCCATTAAATGCATACCTTAACTCCGAAGCAGATGAACTGGCAACGACAGGACTGAAAAAGCTACAAGAAAAACCTATAGTACCAATGGATCCGAATACAAGCATACAATTCCACATAGAAGGAAGAACAATAACAAGAGACTTCAAACAAACAGTACGAGAAGTGATACAACTGAAACCATTAAGAAAATTCTACTGTCACAGATTCAAGTGGAGCGACAACATATTTGATCTAATTGATTGGGATGTATTCCGGCCAGTCTACAAGAAACATTTAGCATCAAAAGGGATAGCATGGCTACACAAGTACTGCATAAAGAAACTACCGACAGGTGAAAGAGTGCACCAGCGAGACCATTTTCATGACAAGAGATGTGCATCATGTATAATTAAAGACGAAGACGATGATCATATCTTTACATGTGAGAAGAGGAGAAGCCAACGGAAAAACATAGTCAAACAAATCAATATAATGAGAAATACAGTAGACCCAAATCTTTGTGACATACTGCAAGAAGGATTGATGGCGTATTTCAAAGAAGAATGCATGTCAAATACTATGTTCAGGATAAGAGGAAGGAAAGGCATGGGAAGGTACAAAAACTTAATAGATGAGCAATCAGTAATAGGATGGGACAACCTATTAAGAGGAAAATTTACAAAGGAATGGAGAACACAACAGAAAGCATATAAGACCAGGAAAAGGTTAGTAGATCCAATCAAGTATGACAGAATAAAGAGACAAAAGAACAGAAAACAAGAGCAACAAAAAGAAACAAACAAAAACAAGAAGACAACCAAAAGCAAAAACAAAACAGAAGAATTTCACGCTTTCTTTCAAGCAATAGTACCAATCATATTTGATATGTGGACAGATCGGTGCATTGACCGTAACACACCAGTACTAGGAGGTAGAATAGCGGCAGAATATGATTCACTTTCCAAGAGAGTCACCCACTTGTATACATTGAGAGAAATGGTTTTGCCAGAAGATGAACTCAAGATATATAATGAACCAATAAAACTAAGATTAGATGATACAAACCAACAATTGAAAAAGTGGATCAACAGATGGAAGCCAGTAATAGATCATAGCATGAAACGAGTAATGGAATTAGCACAGGAAAACAGCAAACCGATATGGCAACACTTCACTGCAAACAAACCAGCAAAGACCAAGGTCTCAAGAAAACTATCTCGGCAACCAAAACCAAAGAAATATTCCAATAACCCCTTGACAAATGTGTACACCAGGTTAAAGAAGAAGAAGCATCATCAA